>JAUTDP010000009.1:3000000-3329525 GCA_033439795.1 Sordaria brevicollis | reverse complement strand
TCCTTATTAATAAGGTTATTAGCGGTTAAATTTTTATATTAATAATTATAATATATTACTACCCCCCTCCCTTATTACGTATAGTCCCGCGCCGTATTACTTAATTAGAGGAATATATATTTCTTTCCTTAATTATCGAACGCCGGTCTACTTTCATTATATTTTTAAGGGACTTTTCGATTTAATTAATATTAAAGAACTCCTAATAATTATATTTAATTAATTCCCCGAAAAATACAAATTTTAAATTATCCGTACAATAAGGGTAAATATAATAAAAAATATCCAATATATAATAAACAAAGATAAAATAACGGAAGAAAAAGGCGCCCTAACCCCGAACGTAATTAGCAATAATTTTATAATTAATATAATTAAAAATATTATAACGGTAAAGCAATTTATTATAAAAAATTCTTTAATAATAATTATTATATTTAAATTAATATACTTTACGGTATTAGAAGTAAAAAAATTATTAAAGTAATTAAAATCTCTATTTTAATTATATTTATAAATAATATTTCCGATTTCCAAACCTACGAAGAAATTATTAACTATTATCTTACTACTAATAATATTAATATTAATAAAATTATATTTAAAAATATTATTAAATTCTACGAAAAAGTAAATAAACCCCTAAAAATCGATATATAAATCCAATAAAAATTATTTTAATAATATTAATAATAAATGAATAATTTCCGTTAAAAAAGTATTAATATATTACCTCCTAACCGGTTTTATAATTTTAAATTCGAATTCAAATTTAACGCTATATTATTTACTTCCTATAATCGTACTTTCAACCTAAAAAAATTTAACGTTATTAAAAAATAAATCGACGATAATTTAAAAAAGAAATTTATCCGCCTATTATAATTAAAAATTTCCGTTCTTATATTTTTAATTAAAAAGCCGGGAAGAGGAATTTATATTTATATTAATTACCGAAGTATTAATAATATTACCTTTAAATCCCGCTACTTATTCCCGTTTATTAAAAAAATACTTAACGTTATTTACCGCGTTAAAATTTTTATTAAATTAAATATTATTATTATTTTTAACCGAATTTATATTAAAGAAGGTTACGAATAATTAATTACATTTATAATAAAATTCGGGCTATTCGAATCCTTAATTATACTTTTTAGCCTTTAAAGCGCTTTTAACGCTTTTTAGAATTATATTAATAATATTTTATATAATATTCTTAACGTTTACGTAATTGCTTATTTTAATAATATTTTTATATATTTTAATAATAAGAAGGATTATAAATAATACGTTAACGACGTTTTCGAACGCTTAATTAAAACCGGTTTAAATATAAATATCGATAAATATAAATTCTATACGAAACGTATAAAATATTTCGGCCTAATTATTATATTAAATAGCATCGAAATAAATTTAGATAAGGTTAAAGCCGTATTCGATTAAGCGCCCCCTTAATTTAAAAAATCGTTTTAATAATTCTTCGGTTTCGCAAATTTCTATTAATATTTTATTAAAATATTTTTAATAATAATATCCCTACTATACGAATTAATAAAGAAAAACGTATTATAATTATAATCCGATCGCTATTAATCCGCTTTTAATACGTTAAAAAAAGCCTTCGCGACCGGACCCGTATTAAAGATTTATAATTAAATTAAAAAAATTATAATCGAAATAAATATATCTAATTAAATAATAGGGGGTATATTTTTATAATATAATAACAACGGAGTTTTATACCTAATCGCGTACTTTTTAATAAAATATATAATTTAAAAATATAATTATAACGTTTATAATAAAGAATTTTTAATTATTATTAAAGCGTTAAAGGAGTAATAACCCGAATTTAAAGGAATATAATAATTATTCGATATTTTAACGGACTATAAAAATTTAAAGACTTTTATAACTAATAAATAATTTATATAATAATATATATATTAATCGCAATTCTTATTATATTTTAATTTTTAAATTCAATATACCCCGGAATTGAAGAATTTACGCCTTAATACCCTTAATAGGAAATTTAATAATATTTTCGCGAATATAAAAGACGAATATTTCGCCGTTTATTAATATACCCTCTTCTAACCTTTATAATTCGTAAACGGCTATTTCGACGAAAAAAACCTAGCTTTTTATTATTCCTTCTCCTTAATAAATAATTACGAAAATAAATTAATCAACGATATTATTTTAAATAATTACGAAAATTCTGTATTCCTTTAAAAAGTAATTTCTGCCTTAAATGACTTAAATAATTGTAATTAATTAATTTCGATTCGTAAAATCCTTTATAAAGCTTTTAGCGAATATTAGATTACTTTTAATAATATTATTAAATAGCGCGACCGTATAATTATCGACTTTTATAATAAAGAATTTTAATTCCAATTAATTAATTACTAATATAATTCGCTTAACGCGGGCTACCTTAATCGTAACGTTATATATAAGTTCCTATTCCGAGAATTTTACTAAGAGGGTATAGTTAACGATGTATATATATTTTATAAAATTTATTTACTTTATATAAAAATTAAATTCTTTAAATATAATTTTATTAATTTCCTTAAAACTTTACCCGTTGCGTTAATTCCTTAAATTCGTATTTTTATCGATTATATTATTTTATTCCCCGGTAATTTTTACTTTAATTCAAAATTTAAATATATTTATATCGTTATTAACCGGTTAATAAAAATATAATACTTTATAATAATAATTATATTATCGGTAAAAGAATTAGCCGAATATTTTATCGATTATATTTATTACCTTTATAACCTTTTAGACTCTATCTTTTCGGATAAAAGTATTTAATTCGTATTACGATTTTAATCCTTTTTATATTAATGTCTAAATATTATACGTATTTTAACTTCTATTTTCTACTTTTAAACGAACGCTTCAACCGAATGTATTAATATAAAAATAGAATAATATTTCCGACTATATATTAATTAAATATAAACCGATTAAGCTAAATAACTTCCCTTTATAAAATTCGCTAATAATAACGTAATATCCTCGTTAATAAATTTATTACTTTTTTTCGCTAATTATAATTATTACCCCTATATAAATACCGAATTTTGTAACCCCTTACCGCTAACGTTATTATTTATATAATTAAAAGAGTATTATAAGGTTAAAGAGTATTATAAGGTTAACGAATTCGCCGATTACTTTTATAAAATTTAAAATTTTATAATTTAATAAATTAAATATAATTAAGACCGGTACGAAAAAAACGTTAATAAAAAGCGAATCGATTTAATAAAATATAAAAAAGGGGATACTATTTTATTTAATACGTCCAATTTAATTAACGGTCGTTTATACGCTAAATTCTCCCCCTATTAGGAAGGATTATTCAAAATTTTAAAAACGGATTTATATACTATTAAATTATAATTACCCAATAATATAAAATGCTCGCTAATCTTTTATATTTTAATAATTTAACGTTAGACCGGTTAAAATCTCCCCGGTTAAATCGTCGACTTTAACGTTTATACTAACGAAAGTAGAATTATAATTTGTACCGACGATTACGAAGAATATATTAAATAAGGATTTAATAAATTATTAAATATTAAATAAAAAGGAGAGAACCGTTATTAATATTATTTAATTAAATAAAAGGGTAATTATAACCCTATTTAAAAAAAGGTTAATAACGTTATCGATTATAAAGTACATTTTTAAGAATTTTATTATAATTACCCCGATAAATTAATATCGCCCTATATTAAGGGGCTTTTTAACCGTTTCGAATATAAAAGAAAAAACCCGATAACGGACCCTATTATTCGTAACGGATAGCCTAACGCTAATACCGAGCCCTACGCTTTACGCCACCGTTCCGCCCGCTTAACGTAACGATTCGCTATTTTTAAAATAGAATTATTATTAATTAAGAAAAAGGTAGAGGAAGGATTTATAAAAGTAATAACGAAGATTATACGATTTTTAATAAATAAATAATTTAGGATACAGTTAGCGTTATAATTAGAAATATTTAATAAATTAATAAAGGATTTTAGATTATAATTATATATATATATAGATTTTTTCAACTTTGCAACTTCTTTTAAAGGGGGATAATATTATAAAATTATATTTATATTATACCTAATATACGTATTGATTATTTATATAGGTATTTAGATCCCTAACGACCATTCCCAATTATAATACGTATACTATAGCCTAATATAGTCCAGATCTAATCACTTATAATCACGTATAGTATTACGTAGGTACGTACGGATTAGGGTATGGGCTTGCGCTTATATATCCAATCTTCCGTATATACTTCTCCCTTCCCTTCCTTCGTGCAATAATACATATCTCATTATATACCTAACGGTGCTAACGCTGTCCCTTGATAAGCTCCACTTTAAATAAATTTCGAAAATTTTAAAAATCGTTAGATTTGGGTATAAAACGACTAAGATATTTATATTCAAAGATTTTATATAGTATTTTTAATGTATATTCTATAAAGGGGGGTGCCTGTGCGAAGTGGGGACTAGCTAGTCTTTTTCAACACACAGTGTACATTATTGCCTTATGCCTAGAGTTACAGCGCTTCCCGTCCCGCCGTGCATGCTATAGAGTGCCCCTCCAACAATCGCCAACCTCGCACAGTTTCCAACATGTTAATTCCAGTACGTCCGCGGCATCAATTGGTCGCTCCATCAATTGGTTTTCGTTCCGATGCAACATCATCACTTTGTTAAGCGCCAGCCAGTCCATCGAGGCAACATGTGCGACAGATGCGGGGAAATTCGAGGATCCGACGGCTGTGTGTTGAAAACGAGGTGTCAGTCCCCACTTTGCACGGGCACCCCCCTTTACAGACACACACGTAAAATCTGTTCATACGTGACAACCCCAAACCTTCGAACTCCCATATTATCACCAAATCTGAGGGTATTTACATTCTGATTACTGCTCTGAGCTCGTATGGATACCCCGCGTCGTTCAAGATCAATACTGAGGGATCCCAGTCAACCCGCTAGTCCATTCAGAGTCCGCTTTGCACCTGGCACCGCTGCCCCCGCTCCCGCCATGCCTCCCAAAAAACGCGCCGCCGACGACAACGACAACAACGATGACAACCGCCGACGTTCGAGGCGGCTGTCACAGCCCAGCGCCCGCTTAAGAGAGATCAATGCCGAGTTTGAAAGCGGAGGAGAACAGGAGCGAGACGATGGGGACGGGGATGGGGATGACGAGAGGACCCCAGGAAGACCAGCGCCTACTCGAGCCCCCCGCATTGTTCTCAAGAATAATAACAAGAATAAAAAAACGACCGTCAAATTGAAGAGGAGCACTACTGCTGGCAAGCAGCCTACCCAGCGTACCACATCTAGCTTGAAGGTCAAGCTCAAGGCACCCGCTCCCTCCTCTTCGACCGCCCCCCCTCCTCGACCTCAACCTCGTCGTCCTCGATCAGCCTCCAACGCAAGCGCAAGCACGGCCAACGGCATAACAGAGGAGGAGGACCACGATGAACAGCAAGAAGACCAACAAGAAGATCAACAAGACGAGGTCGAGATCATCAAGGTGACACCTCGCGCCGCGCCCTCTCCTCGGTCCCCTCGTGTTGCCAGAAAATCGCGCAAGTCAGCCTCGGTTCCCCCAGCGCCGCCGCCGATTCCAGATTTTCTGAATATCCTATTCACATACAATGCTCAGTGGGTGGCGGATATACAATTCAACCGCCTGTCGGTCAAGCCTGGCAAACTGCCTACCCTCGTTTCGAACGACCGGGTCCCCGTCGAGAGAGATCCTGATGGCACCGTCAATGCCGATGACGATTCTGGTACCCTTGGCCTCACTCTGTTGGGTCGAGTGCGAGAGGTCGAGAATGGTATCATGGATGCTGCCCGCAACGAGTGCGAGCTCTTGGGTATGGATCCCACCATCTCTGTACAATACGCAGACTGGTCGGCTGGTATACTGGAGACAGCCAGGAACAGGAAAGGCACGACGCTATTCCAACTACGCGTTTTGCCTAAGAAGGATGACCCAGTTACACCGTTTGGGTTTTGTGATACCGCCAGAGTGCTGCGCAGCCTGCTTGAGGAGCCCGCTGAGCGGTATTTTATCACGGTTACTGCCCACCTTCGTATAACTGGGGGATTCCAGCAGCGGCAAAGCACTGTTTCTGTTATGGGCACACCAACACCTTCTAGAGTCACCTCTTTTACTGAAAAGCTCGCGCAGTCACAGTCACGGTCGCAGTCACAACCTCGCCAACTCTCCTCCTTGCGCCAGTCCTCTACACCTGCCACGCCCACCATCGCCGGCTCCAGCACTCCTGTCAGTAGCTCCAGACAGTCGACCGCACCTGCCAGCACTTCCAAACAATCCGTCAAATCGAACAAGAAGAAGACCACGACCAACTCGATGGTGGAGGAGCTCATGGCGCGCCGCGCACGCGATCGTGAGGAGGCACGCCAGGGCAAAGAACGGGTTACTCTAATATATGAAGATCTGGGCAAGGCATGGGGATGTGATAAGGGTCGCGAGTGTAAAAACTACCGCAAAGGCAACGAGTATCACTGGTGTTTTCTTTTTCCCAACTCAAAACACCACTACCCATTAACCCCAAGAGACCTCATCGACTGGGCACACGCCATTGCTCACAAGCGCGCCACCACAAACCAGCCTCCAGCCTCCATCACAGGGCGTTGGTTCGACTCTAAACACGAGTCCTCCTCCTCATCCTCCGGCACGCAAATGATTCAGCAGTCGAATCTACAGCCATTTCAACAGTTTCTGCCATATGGCGCACCGGGGTCGAAGCGCGGTGGCGGTGGGGTGGGATATATGCCCATGCCCCAAGTTTTCAACATCAGTCTCCAGAACGGTCACCAGGGTAGTAACAATGGTAACACGCTGCCAGCTACGGCCCCTATAACCTTCACTGACGTTAGCAATATGGGTATGGGTAATATGGGCAATATGGGTATGGTAGCTGAGCCTACCTTACCTACCTTGCCCACCGCGACCGCGACCAGCTCCCGCGCTGGCAGCAGTCGAGTTGGTGACAACGACCCTCTACCCTCCTCCCCTCCACCCTCATCACCGCCAAACAAACCATCAGAGTCCCTTGTCACCGACTTCATGAAGCAGTTGATATTTCGACACGCGCCCAGAACCAACGAAAACCAGGGTTTGCGTGACGCGCTGTTCAGTATCCAAAAATCCCTCATATCCGGTCGGCTCTCCCTCCACCACGCGCGCGACCTCCCCAAGCAGTGGTATCTTGCTCATGGAGTTGATGAGGGTATCTATATGGTAATCAAGAAAGGGATCAAAGAATTTCTCCATCTCGAGAGGGATTATATACAGCGGTCGTCGTCACCACCACCACCACCACCACCACCACCGCAGGCGGCACCAGCTCCCAAGCAACAGGCTCCAGCACCCCCGCCACCCGAAACCATAGATCCCAAGTTATTATCACAAGGTAAACCCCATCCGTTTTTTTGATCTATAGCATTTGCTAACAGCCGTGTTCACCAGACTCGTCCATCCCCCAAGACTCGCTTTGGCAAGACGTTCATAACCACCGCGGCCCACCCCCCATCGAACAGAACGACGATCAAGAACAAGAAGATGACGACGACACCATCTATACCAGCTTCATCAACGATGATGAGGAGACCAATCCGGATGATGGCCCGCGTACCGACTACGACGACGACGAGACTGCGACTGAGGCTGATGATGATGACGAGCTTTGAGGGATTTTTTTACACAAGAGGGGGATTCTACACTTCGATCTATTATTACAGATAATAATACTTTTACACTTCTGATGGCAGATTTGGCACTTTTGGCACGTCTGGTACATCTTACACCTTGCGGGTTTTTTTTTTCGTAACTCGACAACGGTCGACTTTGAGCATGTTCAAAACAGTACATCTACCATACAAAACAACATCCTTATGCGACTGTTCCCGTCGTTGTCAACTCGTGCAGCTGGTCCCCATACAACGCAACGTAGTCTTTTTCACGGTTATCGACGTCGTCACGGAATGGCACGTTTGCCTGGCGGTAGTGCCCGCGTATGGCATCGACCCGCTGCCCTACCTCCCTCGCAACCCCCTCCAAGAACGCCTTAAACTCTTCATTGCTCAGCGTATCACCGCCAGCGTGTTGGTATTGCCGTCGTATACAGGCCTTCACATCACTGAAGTATGCCTCGATGGGGTTGAAGTCTGGTGAATATGGCGGCAAGAACCATAACAGCACACCTCTGTTGTCGCATGCGGTCTTGATGGCGGGGTCCTTGTGCCATGATGCGTTATCCATCACCAATATACTATAACGACCAGGGAACGGGTTCATCTTAGGCAACACCTCCTCCTCCAACCAAGCAATAAAACCGGTCGTATCTGTTGCTCCCTTATAACACAACACGTCGATGAGGCCATCCACAGTTATTGCTGGCAATAGATGGAACCGTTTCCCCCTGGTGAGCGCACTCTCTGCAACTGGTGCCATACCCTTTGGTGCCCATCCAGTACGACGAGCACCGTCCCTCTTATCAACACCAGACTCGTCACAGAACACGTACATCTCTGCTGAAAACGTGGAAACCTTCCTCAACCAGTCTAACCGCAATGGCTCGCTGCGCTGGGAAGCCTTGTGCGCCATCCTCTTGTTGGTCCATTCAGAAGCCTTCAATTGCTTTGATATGGCGCTCGTTGATACATGTATGTCCATTTCAGTGGCCAGATAGTACTGTATCTCATCGAGGTATAAATCGGGCTTGTGGCGAAGGAGCTCGAGAACTTCCTGTACGACCAACAGTTAGATACCATACCAGGGTACTCAAAGTCTACAGCCATTGCTCACCTCCATGACCGCTGGCGTCAATATTATTGCGTTATATTTCGAGTTACTCTGGGGGTATAATTTGCCGGTGGTATCGAAGTTTCGTTTTAACCTCCAGATTTGGCGCTCGCTCATGCCAACGGATTGCGCGATTTGACGTGGATGCTCGCCAGCCGTCAGCATCATGTAGATACTTTGGCGCTGCCTCTTATTACTGCGTGTTCTCATGGCTATACCGATTATACATCGCGAGAGCTTCAAAATCCGACCAAAACCAGCAGATTTGGCAGTAAAACCGCGGAGATATTCAACTTTTACGATTCACGATGTCTGTTTTGATGTGGTGTTGTGTAAAGGGGGGTGCCCGTGCAAAGTGGGGACTGACACCTCGATTTCAACACACAGGGGCATCCCGCGACAATGACATGCTCGATTGAAATCCATCAACACCGGCGCCGCTGCCCCTGCGCATCATCAAGCATCGCATCCGCGGTCAACCTCTCCAAGGTGTCGAGATGGATCCAGTCTCGGCCATAGGGTTGACGGTTTCCATCTTGTCCTTTATCGAGAAAGGGACCAAGATCGCTCGCACCGCCTACGACATTCGCCAGTCGGCGGCTGGTGTCCACGAAGATGTCGCACGCCAGGAAGCCGACATTGCGATGCTACAGGCTTTCTGCGAACGTATCCGCCACTCCGAACATTCCCATACCGATTCCGATTCCGACTACCATGCCATCACCACCCTTGCGCAAGAATGCGAGCGTTTGGCCAGCGAGCTCATCGAACTGATACAGGCAATCAAGGGAGGAAAGAGCTGGCTCGCAAGTGTGGCCGCGGCCATCAAGCAGAAGAAAACTGAGCGCAGGCGAAATGCGATCCAGACGCAACTTGAGAAGTACCGCAATGACATTGTTACGGAACTCGGGTTATGGAATCAGTCAGACATTCCCTCTCTTCCTCTTGTGCTTTCCGCTACCTCTGTTCCTCTCGTGGACCACTGCTAACCAGCCGACTTTTTCCAGGGAGAGGAACCACCTGCTTCTTACCGAGCTGAAGCGTGCAGTCGACAACCAAGACAAAAACAAGCTCGAACGTTTCAACGGAGTTATGAACACCGTCCAACAGATATCCGTCACGGTTCCCGCCTGCAAAGGTCATGTGGACGGGTTGCTAGCCATGGAAGCCGACATACTCGACCGCGTCACCCAACACCGTGTCCTCAAGGCACTGTACTTCGACAACATGAAACAGCGTCAGGAGAACGTCACGGTTGCACACGAGCAGACCTTCAAGTGGTCCTTGGAGGGTTCTGGGCATAGCACCAGCCAGGATACTGCGGTCGAGGACAAGGAGAAACAAAAGGCTCGGGAGCTCTTTGTTGACTGGCTCACACATGGGGATGGAATCTTCCACATATATGGAAAGCTTGGGTCGGGAAAGTCTACTCTAATGAAGTATCTCAGTGACAACGATGTCACGACGAGTCTTTTGCAGAAATGGACCGGTACGTTGTCTTCCATGTCTTGGTATCACGGACGGCTAACTGTTTCCTAGCTGGTCGGCAACTGGTGACAGCCCGTTTCTTCTTCTGGAAGCCTGGCGGGGAGCTACAGAACACGTTGACCGGCCTCAAGAGAACGCTCTTGCATGACATACTACATGACTGCCCGGATCTGATTCCGAGCGTGTTGCCGCAGATCTGGGACCGCTGTAAGGCTATCCCGTGGCAGACCGGTGACGCAAAATTTGAAATTTCTCGCCGTGAGGTCGATGACGCCTTTTCCAAGCTTATCACACACGCCACTACGTCCACACACAAACAGCGGTGTTTCTGCATCTTCATTGACGGGCTCGATGAGTATGTGGGCACGCCAGGTTGCGATACGATAGACTTGGTTGTTGAACTCCAGAAGTGGGTAAAACAGACATCGCAGGTCAAGATCTGCGTCTCCAGTCGCCCAGATAATGTCTTCATGAACGCTTTTGATCCTCATCGGCAAATCAAATTGCATGACTTGACGAGGGGCGACATGCAAGCGTACATTCGCGCCCAGCTCGAGCATATGGATTTCCCAGGGTGTCGAGACGAACTTGCTGGCATTGTTGTTGAAAAGGCTGAGGGGATTTTCCTCTGGGTCACCCTTGCCGTCAAATCAATCAGAGTGCAAATTGAAAACGGCTTCAGCACCGCTGACATGATTCGCAACGTTCGTCTGCTTCCGACCGAGCTGGAGGAACTCTTCAAGCACATCCTTAGTTCGTTGATCGACCCTCGCAAAGGATATCGCACTCTTGTTATGACGAAGCTGGCCATGGCTTATAACATTAAGGTTCCGCTGTACTCATACTCATTCTTTGATGCGTATGATCAAGACCCTCAATTCGCATTCAATCTCCAAGTTCGGGAATCACACGTGCAAGCAACTGCCGACGACCAACAACGCATTCAGCGTGCGAGACAACAGCTGCGCGCATATTGCGGAGGGCTCGTCGAGGATGTACGAGATTCTGCGTGGGGAAAATTTCAAGAACCCTACGTGAACATCGAACCTCCAGACACGACAGTCACATCGGAGTTTAACGTTGAGTTTACCCACCGATCTATCCCAGAGTTTCTCGAAAGAGCCGATATGCAAGAGGACATCAACATTCATACCAAAAACCATTCGAGCGGCGACTGTCTTTCGCAACTTTTTCTTGCTACCTTGACGCGTCGGAACAACATAGGTACGAACTTCGATTTTAAAGTGCCTCGGATACTGTACCAAATACCAATGTTCCTCCGTCTACGTCATGAACTTGACTTGGACTTTGCTCCATTTGAGTTTTGGGAACGTTTTGAGTTTGTACAGCTGAAGAGGTATCAACGTGTCAACTGCCCCTGGGAAATGTCCAATGAGTTTGGCATACAATTGGAAGTTAGCCCTCTTAATTACCTCAGCAGTCACAGGATCAATAAGGCAGAGTATGATGTTTCAGGGGCTGGTTCATTCAAAAAGGGCCCTCTTTCATGGATACCGCCAGTGTGCATTGCGGCGCACCATGGATACGTGGACTACCCACTCTGGAGATTTCAAACCTCCGTTTGCGATCAAGGGCACAGCCGTCTGAAGGACAATTCCAAAACGCTTGGTTTGATAACCCACTATGCCATCCATCAAGATGATTGGGCTGCTTCTCTCAAATTAGCAACTGAACTGCTACGAAGGGGGCATCTCAACACACACATGGAAACAGACCTGTGGCTCGAGAGACGGCTTGAACTTTGCTGCGCCCCAACACCCATAAACATTTGGCATCAATACATAATGGTGTGGATCATCGAAAAGGCGGCAGGCATCCCCATATGCATGTCGCGGCAGAGGCTTGCTCTCGAACCTATAGCTGAATTGATCGAACTGTTTCTCGAGAAGGGGGGCAGCCCTCATCTGACTGTATCATGGGGGCCAGGCATTGTCAGCCGGTATTCTCGGGACGACAGAGATAAGCTACCTCCAGACGAGAAAAACTACGCCCACACACACTCCCTCCTACACTCACACGTATACCCACCTATAACAGCTGACATAATTTACATGTGTTTTTACTGGTAAAATTCCGTTTTCCTCATATTATGTGACATTCTTGGCAAGTTTGATAAGCGCGCCGTAACCGCCAGAGTCGTGATAATTTCATGGTGTTGAATACAACGTAAAATACAACGCACAACGTATAACGTGACCGTGTGTGTTGCGTTGCCGGGTGTGTGGGATACCCGTGCGTTGCGACCGTATATAAAACCGCGAAGTTTTGAGGACCTTAGAAAATTCGGTAAATATAGTAAATGTTACGGGGATTTTATGTGCAGCTGTCATGGCTGACAGGGAACTGGCAAGCTGGGCGCGGGTAAGGGTTATATATGGGATGTGTGTGAGTGTAGGACTCGATGTGTGTGGGCGTAGTTTTTCTCCTCCAGACTTAGATTTCATGGTCCAGAGCAATGGTTCCAATTTCGCCCTTCGGAACGGGATGTTGGCCTATTTTGCAAAACTCAGACATTCAGAGAACTCAGAGAGCGTGGATCCCACATTCAACCTCCGGGAATTGGTGGCTGAGTGGCCGGATCATGTCGCCAAAAAGCAGGACATCCTGCGCCTTATCGACCGGAATAGTCAACCGGATTTTTCTCCTCCATCGGTTGTGATGCAGGCTACCTCTACGACTATGCTCATGGAACCAGCACATCCTGATGAAGAACAAGTCGATCTACAGTCACCGGATGACATCACGCAAGGGTCCGAGCCTCAAAGCAATCCCGTTAGCGGCAAAGAGGAGTCCAATGCATCAACTCACGACGCTGGGTCATGGGAGATAGACTCTCTACCAGTAGAGGTAGAGAGCTTCGATGCTATATCCAAGGGATCTCTCATCACCGGCAAGACATCGAGGGTTGGCGTAATGCCCACTGCGTTTATGTTTCTATTCGGTGAGTGACTCCAACTTCCTTTACTGTCCCTATGTACACAAATCTTGATCGTGGCGATGCACTATATGCTGACTTCACCCTAGGCGTGATCACAACTGTTATTGTGCAGCTGTTGTGGGCTTCTATCACTGGCAAAACGGTGTGAATGAAGTGATCTGGGGCGTACCAGTGTACCAGTGTAACGCCTCTACACTTTTTCATGAAGACATTGCTCTCGACATTTCTTCGCAGGGGGATTTCCATCTTCAGACCGTTATTTGTAACTTGAATGATGTCTTTGGTGTTTTTTCAGTTCCAACCTCGTGCAGTGTCTCGGTAAAGGCATTCAAATGGACATAGAAGTTCCACGGAAGCTCGATAGGGTCCACCTTCCATCTGTCTTGTCTCTGTGCATCTCCGGTGTAACAGTCCATGTCCCCCACTTCATGGTCTCACCAAGGACACTCTTACCTGTAAGACGGCTCCACACAATGCATTTACGAACAAAACGGAATGCAACCCTCCATTTGATTCGAGTCTGTCTTCTATATCAACTACCCCGCTCCCACCATTGACTGGCACCGAGTCGGAGCAATCCTGTTCATCTCTCCATGTCGTCCAATATAGAACCCCTCAATCACTCCAAGTCCTCTTTAAGAACACACGCAAGCCATGGACACGCAAAGAGCGATACCCCCTCTGCTATCCCGCAACGCAGAAGACTTCTGCAGACAATCCTATGACTATATCATCGTCGGTGGCGGAACGGCCGGCCTTACTGTGGCATCCCGGCTGGCGGAAGACCCCTCAATCAGTGTAGGCGTCCTGGAAGCAGGTGATGCTGCTCTCGGGATTGATGAAGTTGACGTTCCGGGGTTCTTCGGTCGCGGTCTCGGAACCCCCTATGATTGGAAGTTTGTGACGGAGCCTCAGCCAGGTTTGAACGGCAGGAAGCTTGCCTATCCTCGAGGAAAGGTTCTCGGCGGCTCGAGTGCTCTGAACTTCATGACCTTCAACCGCGCAAGTCGTCATGATTATGATGCATGGGAGGAACTGGGGAACGCCGGTTGGGGATGGGACTCGCTCTTGTTGGTCTCTCTTTTTACATTTCTCATGATATAAAAGACATGCTGACACACCCTTCGGAAAGACCATACTTCAAAAAGTCAGAAACGTTCCAACCGCCGCCGGAGGCGACCTCGAACGAGCATTTCACCCTGCATGACACCTCCTATCTCGGAACATCCGGTCCCATCGCAGTTTCCTACAACAGAGAGTACAACTTGTCCAATTCTCTCTGGCACGCAACCCTTAACAACCTCGGGTTTGAGACCAACAAGTCTCAGAATGCCGGAAGGAACATTGGACCTTGGACATGCATCGGCTCGGTCAACATTCACAACGGAACCCGGTCGTATTCGGTCGACTATTGCAAGAACCACAAGAGCCCTCAAGGAACTTGCATATCTTGACCAAGGCATATGTTGAGGAGGTTGTCTTGGTGAAGGATGATGAGAGTTCCACCTGGGTGGCTTCCGGGGTTCGATTCAAGTACCATGGTGAGGAGTACACCGTTGAGGCTCGACGGGAGGTGATTCTGTCTGCCGGCAGTGTGCAGTCTCCGCAGTTGCTGGAAAAGTCCGGAATCGGGAAGCCGAGTGTTCTAGAAGCGGCTGGCATACCTCTGAAGGTTGAGAACCCCAATGTCGGCGAAAATCTTCAGGACCATACCAGTAAGTCGTCATCCATCTGTTCGATCAATGATGCAAGTAGGTACTAACCAGATGACACAGTGCTGGTGATGACATACGAGGTCGATCCTTCCATCCCAAACCATGATGAGATGAGGCACGACCCTGAAGTGGCAGCGGCAGCCCGTGAGCTGTACCAAACCAGTCTTTCCGGGCCCATGACCAGAACGATCACGTCCTACTGCTACCTCCCCTTCTCGGACGTCATCCCAGGTCCGGCACTTGAAGACATTGCAGCCCGCACAAAGAACCTCAACACCATCCCTCCAGAGCAAGCCTCCATCATCAACCGCCGGCTCGAACCAAACAGCAAAGAAGAAGTCGGACAGATCGAGTACATCCTCTGGAACGGACTCACAAGTCCCATCTTCCAACCGGAACCTCTCCAGCGGCAAGAAGTACGCCAGCTTGATCATCGTTCTACAGTATCCGTTAGCCAGAGGGTCGATTCACACCCCGCCACGCTCTTCACCTGCATCCACCGACACATCCACCGAAGAAGCTGACCACCCCATCATCGACCTGCAATACTTCTCCGGTCCTGCCGGTCTTCTCGACCTCGAAACCACGACTCATTGCGTCCGATATGCCGAGAAGATCACCCGAACCGAGCCGCTGTCCAAGATCCTTCTCAAGCAGGTCTCTCCTGTTCCCGACGAGACTTCCAGTAATGTTGAACTTCAGAAGTGGGTGCGAGACAACACGGTGACATGTTGGCATCCCATTGGGACGTGCGCTATGGGAGGAAAGAAGGGGATAGAGGGAGGAGTGGTGGATGAGAGGTTTAGAGTGTACGGGGTGAAGGGACTGAGGGTGGTTGACGCCAGTGTGTTTCCGTTGCAGATTAGTGCACATCTTCAGGCTACGGTGTATGCGGTGGCGGAGAGGGCGGCGGGTATGATTAAGGGGGATAATGCGTGAGGTGTGTACAAGTAGGTATGGTTGTCATGGAAGCTCTTTGCTCTCCTAGAGGTACTGTTTCGTGGTTGTCTGACTTTCTCCCTATAGTTCATGGTTCAGTACAAAACGCTGCTTTCACCAACACAGCTCCTTGCATGACCTATCCTTTCCTCTTCCTACCTCAGAGACGACTTCGGCAGAAACAAGATGACCGGATGGGAACATCTGCACAAGCAACAGCCAGTTCCAGCTGGTTCTGCAACAGTCGTGCTTCGTCCTTCCTCCCCAACTTGACCAGACACTCGTGATACCCATGCAACGCCCAAACATTATTCCGGTGCTGAAGCGACCTTGGAAGAGTATCATCCAGTCCAAGATCAGCACGGTACACCGCCGCGGCCTCCTCCACTCGTCCTTGCTCCAAGAGGAGAGCACCGTAAGCATGCCTCGTCGGTTGCATCCAACCCCACGGCTCATCATACGGCAGGTTATCATCCAACCTGATAGCCTCTCTCAAGCGCTCGAATCCGAGCTCGACATTACCCTTGCGGAACTCCAGCTCACCATCGAGCATGGCAGCAGCAATGGCCAGGATATCCCGACAGGTGTTGTTGAATACCGTCCTCGAGGGGGGCACTCTCTCGACGGCTTCGGAGAACAGGTCCCGATGGCGTTCGGCCTCTTCGAGGCGGCTCGTATTGGCAAGCGCTACACCCTTGGCGTAATGTATCATGGCAACGGTGGTGCAGTAGAGCTCTGCGTCTTGTGGCGGGACCAGGGCGACAATGTCCTGCCATCTCCCGAACCGGACTAGAACATGCACTCGCATGGCCAAGAAGCCCTCGAGCCAGTCGGCCATGGGGGGCGACTTGACTCGTAGCAGACTTTCGGGGAGGGCCGCCTCCAGCTGGCTGGCGGTTTCCAGCGCCACCTTGTACTGGCCGGCGAACATGGCGGCGTAGATGCGGAAGTGGTAGTTGTGGCAGCGGTAGAGGGCGTAGAAGTTGAGAGCTCCATCGCGCCCTTCTTTGCTCACCCACTTCTCGTCAGACACGATGGCCTGAGAGTTGGAGGATATTGCCCGTCGATAGTCCCCGCAGATCACATCGAGATGGGTGGGCATGTGGTTGAGATGGCCGGCATCCGGAACGAGCCCGCGCAGGTTGTCGGCCAGACGGAGTGCCACCTCGGGGTGGCTTGACATCTCCATGAGATGGATGTAGAGGTGGAGCAGGCCTGGATGGTACGGGTCCTGGGCTAAACTCTGTTCGAGAACGCGCTTCGCTTCTAGAGTCTGGGCGCCCTTGGCGGGTTCCCCCGTCGTCTGATCCCAGAGCCTCCAAGGGGTGAGGTTCATCAGGGCGTCGGCGTAGAGGGCGGCAACGTCCAGGTCAGACGAGAAATGGCGGTAGACTTTGGCCATTGCTTGGGCGTAGCCATGGTCCAGTGCTGAGCCCTTCTTTGGCTTTGCCGCTTTCTTGGGATACCGGTACTGGAGGGCATCGATGAGGGCATGTTCTGCCGGTGTACACTTCAGCCCAGGACCTGCTGCCTTCTGTCTTGCCAACTCAAGAACTTCCCATGCCCGATCGATGGTTTGCTGTAGCTCCTCCTCGTCAAACACACTCCATGGCTTGTTGTAGTTGGGGCCCAGGGAGTATGCGATGCCCCAATAGGCGATGGCGCAATCTGGATCGGCAGCAACAGCGCGCTCAAAGCACTTGACGGACTCTTCGTGGTTGAAGCCAAAGCTCCAGATGAGGCCACGATCGAACCAGAGCTGGGCTTCCACCTTGGATGTGGATATGGGCCGGTGATGAGAACCGAGATCGTAATAGTCGTCGAGTTTGGCGTCTTGGTTTGGGCGTTGGTTGGCCATGGTGACACACAGACTGGATCACTGGAGATGGTTGCGGGGAAGTGTGGGAGGGTGAGGTTGCAATGAGAATGTCAAGCCAGCCGATGAAATGAGCTTGAGTGACCACAGGTGAGTGGTTAGGAAAAAGTCAAGACAAAAGTGTAAAATGGTATCCCGAAGATCCCCCACGCCAGACTCCGATTCCCTTGTCGAGGCGGACAGTGGTTGTTGACGGTGTTGGTCAGGTCTCTGTTGAACCGCAACCAGCTGAGTTATGGAGAAGTTTGGTAGCCATGCAACGTCGCGGCGGCATGGACAGGCGACTTGAGTTAAGCGAATGCGGTCGGTATCTGGTACGGGTCAGGTGTGGTGGTGCTGGTGGAGGAGGTGCTGGTGGTGTTGATGTTTTGGTGAGAACGGGACGACTTGTCGTTGTCAGGGGAAGCCAGCATTTCTCCGCACTTGACCCCGTCGGACATGCAGGCACGGGCGATGATTGGCCAGAGTGGCGCTTACGTCATCCCCACTGCGGAGCTCACAGAATCGGGTTAGGGTTTTGCACGACATCTTTCCCCGGATGTTAGCAACGACGCCCAACTTCACCCTTTCAACCTAGAGGTAACTCTTCTACAAGTCATCACGATGTTCGCAAAAAACGCTTCTCCCCTTCATCATCAACATTCGCCACATCCGTTGTCTAGCTGGAGACTTTTTACGTATGTCTTTGGCGATAGAAACACACTGACTCGCCGCTTGGTCCTCTGCCTGAACACGATGCAACTTCACCAAAAGTGGCCTACATAGGTACAGGGGGCGAGTAAGCAACTGCTTGGCGATTCTACCTAGCCAGAGATATCTTCTACTTAAAAGATTCTCCTCTCGCCAAGTCAATATTGACGGATCTTGTACCTGAAGAGGACACCGAATTACACAGTTTATTGTATTTGCCCGGTGATAATGGTGAGTGGTTCGCCGTTTCAGCACCATGTAACACCACACTTTTGTCTGTTCCTTGTCCTTAGCTGACCGTTGGCTGTCAATATTAGGTGGGTTGCGTTCCGAACCTTAGCGCGGGCATCGCTAAACTCAATCGTGGAAAAAGATCTGACAGGATGGGGGATCTGGCCAGGTCCCTGTGAGATCCGCTTCAGCGGCTTTCGACCTGCCTAAACCGACCTAGAAATCCCCATACCAAGCGCCGTCAAACCGTTTCCGTGCCCCATGCTAGCCGCGCCTTCAGGGGATGCGGCGCCACCATGCTTCGACATGCCAAACCTCAAACCATATCTGGGAGGGAATGCTACCGGTTGGTCGTGATGTTGAGCCACGACCCCATCAAACAAAAGTTGTGTCTTTCGATCCCGCAACGGGCGTTACGGGCCGGCTTCTTGGCTCGGAGTAAGCACCGAGAAGCGAGGTCCGGAGACGGTTGGGGAAAAGACGAAAGACGAAAGACGAACCGAGCATTCCAACCGAACTTCATATAGGCTAGCGTCCTCAGTCTCGACCGTGTGGTGCATCTTTTCATCTTGAGTGGTTGGGAAACATCGACAGACGTTGATCATGATAAACAGTGTGGTATTCGTTACGGCGGTTGTCGTCCAGGATCCCCGGTTGTCATGTGTGGATCTGCGTGTTGTTCTGTCGTCCCAAACGCTACAGTGTCGGTTGCAACACTTCACCACGAGGTATCATGCTCATCATACAACCTACCAAAGTACGACTTTGTGGCTGGACAAAATCCTTCAATGAAGATCGTCTTGCAATGTGTCGTCGGGGCGTGTTGTGGGTGGGCGGTACCTAGACATCGGTCAAGTGGTTCCAGTCACTTCCATCCCAACCTGCAAGCACCTCAACGGCTCAACTACAAGCCGTCGTGAAATAAGCAACATTTTGCCAGGAATTGCTTACGCTCGGCACAGCTGTAGCGTGTTCCAGAAGCCAAATCGGTAGCCGTTTCTTGAAGATCTCTCTCAGCCGTACTCCTAGCATCGTGGGGAAGCAGGTCCAGGGGTCATCTGCAGACAACAGAAGACGGGAACTGCCGATCGACCACTCGAGTCTCAACGTCCACTCTTCAACTACGACTCCCATAGGCCTGACAGACGAGCATTGCATACCTCAATGGGGAAATGAGACGTGGGCGCGTGGAAAAGAGTTCCCATTCAGGCAGGTAGCAATGTCAAGATGCTCTAGAGCAGCTCTAGACTGAACAACGACTTCACCTTGACAAACTTTCGGGCAGGCAACGGACTACACCGAGATCATGTCAACATCAACAACAACAGACATGTCCAGTGGATGATGGCGAGAAGTCTGAAGGAAGATTCCATGTCCTCGAAATCGTGTATAAAAGACTGACCACCCGCCCTTCAACCTCCCAATCTTTTCTCTTCTGCATCCCACTCTCATCTTCTCATCTTCAGTCCAGTCCTCCTCAGCTCTTCTCAAGACACCTCCAAACCAACATCTTTCAAAATGAAATTCTCTACCCTCATCGCCTTCCTGCCCGCCGTCTCGGCCCTCCCCTCTGCTCCTGAGGCTCGCTCCGACGTGATCGAGGCCCGCGCCACCAAGAAGGAGACCACCGACAAGTACCTCTTCAGCATCACTCTCGCCAAGTTCACCAGCTACCGCAAGGCCAAGAACCCCTCCACCCTCATCTGGACCTCCGACGGCTGCTCCAAGTCCCCCGACAACCCGGCCGGCTACCCCTTCACTCCCGCTTGCCACCGCCACGACTTTGGCTACCGCAACTACAAGGACCAGAGCCGCTTCAGCGATGCCAACAAGAAGAAGATTGACGACAACTTCAAGGAGGAGTGAGTGTTTCCCGTCTACAACCTGTTGTCACCCACTCAGAACAGTCACTAACACCCGACCCAAACAGTCTCGTCTTCCAGTGCACCAACAACGGCCACGGTACCGCCTGCAAGGCTCTTGCCCAGGTCTACTACCTCGCCGTCCGTGCTTTCGGCCGTGTCGCTGGTGACTCTCCCGCTGCCGCCGAGTACGAGGCCGCTCTCGCTGCCTATAATGCCATTGTCGCCGAGGCCATTGAGAAGGGCGAGGACCCCTACTACTACTAAGCGCTGGAAGCCAGGGACAATATTGAACTGCAGGGATGAATACCTATTGAGGATCAGAAGGACTGGGCTCAAGATGAGATAATGATGGGATGAGAGAAAAAAATGGGAGCCGGGGGTGAGAACAGCTTGTACATACAAAACGGAGGAACAAACTCTTTGTGTCGGGAAGCGCTTTGTGCCCTCGGCGAGTTTGGATCCTTTGAGAGAGGAGGATGAAGCTTCGAATTTGACATTGTTCACCTTGAAACACATTACTCCATGTGCTAAACTTTGAAATGACACTCTTGCAATATTCTCCTCCATGAACTCTGATCAAGCAGTGACTGATGTCTCGACAGTGTCAAGTGGAAACCTTCTCCTTGCCTGCAAAACTCAGCTTCGTCGAATCCCTATGCCGGATGTTGAAGTTCGATGAACAGGGAATCAAGACACAGACCAAGGGCTGTTCAGGTTGAAGGGTGTTTGATGTACCTGACAGGCAAAAACCACCTGGCTGTAGGTGCTGTTCACTTCCACTGTTCAACCAAAGGCGCTCCAAGAAACAGTACTTCTCCGGGAGGCTTGGCACCTGGCACTTAGTGAACAGCCAGTCCCTGGCTTCGTCCCAAGGTTCCATGAACAGCCTCAAAGGTGGACGCGGGAATGCTGCCGAAGACCACGTGGCTGAGGTGCCGAACAGTCGGGCCGTTCCGTCTTCCCGTCCCGCCTGTTCAGTCCTGAACAGTCCTTCGTCCCAGCTGTTCAGTCCTGTTCAACCTTTCGTCCAAACCTCGGATGAACAACTCAATTCTTTCTCAGCATTTTAACTGGTCCATACAAATTGTTCCCTGAACACCATGATTGATATCACGAACATTGCCGCCGTCGCCATGACGACCATGAACAAGATGCCAGAACAGCACCATCTGTGCACCCTCAAACCTTCTGCCTCCCTCCCTCCCCTGGGGGTATAAAGCAATCTCTTCCCTCCCCCGAGCAAAGCTCTCCTCTCTCCCTCTTACATCCTCATCCACATTCGGACATCCCAAACGCCCGCATGCTTTCTCGCTGCAACACCGCAGCCGACCAGAGCACGCACGCACAAGCCGAAGCACCGCTTCCACACACCACCCCCAAGATGCGCTACTCTACCAGCAGCATCCACCCCATCGGGCTCGCGCCCTACCACGCCCTCATCGGCGCCCCCTATCCGATGCAGCAAGCCTTGACCATCTGGCAGGCCTGCACCGCAACCGATCCGATCCAAGAAGACGAAGACGACCGCGCCGCAAGGACTTCCATCGACGGCAACATCCTCACGCCGATCATGGTCGTCGCAAGCATCGAGCCTACTACCTCCACCGAGGCCACCTCAAGCGCTCCCACCCTCACCCTCGCAGTGACTCCGGTTGCTCCCATCGCCGACTTCGAACCCCTGACCACCACCGGCACTCACGGATGCGCCATTACCGCCCCCATGACGGTTATCGAGTACAAACCCCAGTCCACCGAGGCCTCGATCCTTGCCGGCAACGCGAACGCCGAGCCCAACAAGATCAAAGCCGCTCACGCGAGGACTGATTCCGCAAGTTCCACCTCCTCGACCACCTCGAATGCATCGACCCAGACGACCGACAGCACCTGGTCCAGCACCTCGATCGCATCGACCGCAGCCTCTGAAGTTGAAGTCCCCCAAGAAGTGACTGAAGAGTGCCCCAAGAAAGAAGAGAGCCCGCTTCCACTCCCCAGCATCGACCATGACATCCTCGTCTTTGCTGCCACCATCCCCTTGCCCGTTACCGACGACGACGACTCGACTTCCCTCGCCGATCCCCAAGAATATCTCCAAGAGGCACAACCCAACCTCGACGACCTCTCCGTCTTCGAACTCATGGACCACTTCAACATGAACGAAGACGACATCAGAACCAACTCGGAATGGGACGAAATCATGATGTACGAAGCCGACCGCCAACGCAGGCTGAGACGCGCTCCCAAGACGCATTGCCAGGAGCTTTTCACCAATGCCCCTGTCCAGGAGAATCAGGAGTCGGCAGCACAGGTAGCAGCCGTGAGCACCACTGTGGCGGAATCGCAGACAGCTTAGGGAGATGTCTTTTCGCAGCAGCTGGATGAACTCCGCTTGCCCCCTACCTCGCCGTCGAACTGGCAGCCTCCCACTCAGCTTGGATCGGATATTGTCTTGGACACTGCAGGCCTCCAAGTGGACTTTGAGAGTTTCCATCTGGATACCCTTCCCCCCTTTGATGATGAGGTCAAGGCAGTTGTTCTCCAGGGTCAACAGGGACAGCAGGGACAGCCAAGGAAGTTGAAGCTCCGCATCGGCGCATCTTCATCCCCTCGCTCCGCGCCTCTCCGGAAGTTCCAAATCGGCGGCGGCGGCAAGAACAGACTTCGCAGTGCTGAGGCTTCCAGCGATGTCTCCTCCTCCCAGTTGGATTACTCGACCATCAAGTACACCCCCCAAACCATTCCTCGAATCACCATCACCGAGCCACTCGAACCCCCTAGCGAGCTTGAAGAACAGGTTGACAACCACCCCGAGACGGACATTCTGGACACCTCCTTCCTCCAAGTCCCCCCTTGCGACTCTCCCACCCGCACGAACACGAGCAAGAGCACGAGCACGAGCACGAGCACCAACTTCGACGTTACCAACACCGAGTCTGGCTTCGAGTTCGAACAAAGTAACTTCGCCCCCTCCTCCCCCCGTGCCAAAGAGGATTGGTTGAGCAAATGGGCCGAGCCCCAAAAGCCTGCCAAGAAGGGAACTACCACCCGCAGTAGAAAGGCAACCATGTGGACTATCGACCCTCCTACGGCTAAGGAGGCAATGAGGGTAGAAGACGAGCAAGTCTTTCTTCCGGCTGTTACGACTGAGACTCCTCGGGCGCGGCGGTTGGACAGTTTTGGGGAGGATTACTGGCTGAAGACGCCGGAGTCGGTTGTTTCCGAGTCGTCCATGTTGTCGGAGGGAATCATGTTGGAGCAGTGGCGTGAGGAGGATGATGAGGGGTTTGATGATGTGGATGAGGAAGAGGGTGGGGAAGAAGGGGGGGAGATGGCACTGGGAGGAAAGGTGGAGGAGGGCACCGAGCTGGAGGAGCACACCGAGCTGGAGGAGTGCACCGAGCTGGAGAACCTCACCACCTTCCCGAACCAAACCGCCGCCCTCAATCCCCTCATCGCCACCCTCTGCCACAAATGGGGTCCCGACCGCTTCGACCGCTGGTGCCAAGAGTACGACACGCCCATCTCCGAAGCCATCTGGGACGAAGCCGGGGTTGCGCTCGAGGAGTTTCATAGTGAGCCTGCCGCCGACCGCAGGGAGGCCGCTTACCAAAGGGAGGACCGAAGGGATGCCACCGCTTTTGTTCCGACTCCCGCTCAGGACCAGGACCAGGACCAAAACCCCGGTCAGGACCAAAAAACCGGCCAGGGACAGGGACATGGAGATGATGAAGCGGCAGCCAGTGTGCAGCAGCTAACCCCCCGCCGGCACTCCTTCCCCCGCGCCGATTAACATCCCGCCGCCGCTCGGCGCTATCTCCGAACTCGAACTCGCCGCAGCACCATGCAAGCTGGTACCCAAACCCAAGCCGCTGCCCAAACCCAAGAGGCGCAAGAGACTGCCCAGACTCAAGAGCGCAGAGACGAAGTAGTCACCAGACTTCGCACGATGCGCCTGAGGTTGGAGAGATGGACTGAGAGCCGGGATTTGGTGTGCTATGATGGTGCTTTTTGGGGTATTGAGGAGGAAGAGGGAGATGTGGAGTAGAGTAGATGAAGGGAGATAAGAGTGGAGAGGGGGGGTTGATGGAGGGGAGATGGAGTAGAGAGAGAGATGGATCAGAGAGATGGACCAGAGAGAGAGACGGAGCAGAGAGAGAGACGGAGCAGAGAGAGTGAGAGAGTGAGAGAATGAGAGGAGTAAGGAGATGAAGGAAAATGGGGTGATGATGAGATGAACGGAAAGTGTCGATGATTGACCGTTGACGAAGGGAAAGATGAATGGACTTGGTACATGTATGAATGGGCCCAGAAGTCAGGACGGGTTCCAGAAGGACATAAGACAGGAAGTAGAGATAGCATAGAAAAGGTAGTCATAATCGCACAAATGAAAGTGATGTGACTACAATACGCGTTCAACCATCCCAGTGATTAGTAATACCAGTGAAACATAACGCCAATAACAAAAGTGAACTTGATTATATGCATGTGCTTGAATAGGGTCATTGTCGTAATTATTCGTACCTGTGAGTCGTAGGAAACGCCGTCGTAACCCCCCTACCTACCTCTACATCATACCCAAAACCCCATCAAACCTCAGTCTCAACCCCCACCCCCTTCTCCCCATGCTCCCCCAACTCCCTAATCTTCCCCTTCCCCTTCTTCACCTGCCCACCCAGCCAATCCAGCGTCCGTGCCGCCTTCCACTGCATCACGCCCCTGTGCCGTCTATGCAGCTCCTTCCGATGTTGCTTGTAGTCCTGCACCTGAGCTACCACGCCGCGCTTGCCGTCATCTTGGTCAGACCCGATCTTGTCCCCGTCGAGTTTGGCCGAGAGCTTGCGCTTGGCTTTGTGTGCGGTTTTGGAGACGGGGTTGTTGTGCTGGTTGGAGGTATCTGGGAGTTGCACGCCGGTGTCTTCGTCGTCCGAGGAAGATGAAGATGATGAGCTGCTGGAAGACGCAACGGTGTCGCCATGCTTGCGAAGAGCCTTGCGAGTTGCCGCTTCCTGCGGAGTATCTCGGTGTTTGGGAGGGTGAATGTCGTGGCGGGCGTTGTACTCGGCGTCAGACAGGTCACTGTCAGAATCGGAATCTGAGTCGCTGGTGTCTGAAGCTGAATCTGACGCCCAGAAGCTATCGTCGTCATCCTCGTCCATCTTCTCATCAGACACCGTATCCAACACCTCCATCACCCCCTTGACGTCGCTGTTCCTCGGCTTGCCGGCGTACTTCCTATGATACCCAGACAAACCTCTCCAGAAACGAACAGTGAACTCGAGCTCTCCCAGCGGCTGCTCCCCTTCCTCCAACCCCCTGTAATCAGAGCAAGTACTCGCCCTCTTAAGCTGCTTCTTCCCACCATTCCACACCGGCACCCGAACCGTAACATCCTCCTCATCCGGGATAGAAGACAGCGCAAGGACCGCCAGCGCGGGATTAGAGTCCGGCATAAGCGACTTCTTGTCCTTAAACTGCAGCAGCAACATGCTCTGATACCGCTTGACGACTCCCAAGAAGATGCTCCCCTGGGCGATCCCATCCCCAGGCTGATGTTGCTGACCGACTTGCCCACCATGACCACCAGCATGATGTCTCTTGGGCATCCACACCCCTTCCTCCCCTTGCACGGGGTTCATCTTGCCCTTGCCAATCTTGGTCTTCAACTTGAGCTTGCACCCATTCAACCTCTGCAACTCCCCTCTTCTTCCCTCTTCCATACCGTCATTAACACCACCACCAACCCACTTAACACCCCCCTTAACCTCCACAGTCCCCATCTCCCACCCTCTCAACTCCTTCCCCATAACCGACTCCCCCATCTCCACGCCCCTCCAGACCAAACTGACCCTCACCCTCCCATTCCCAATACCCCCCGACAGAGGAAACGTCCCCATGACCTGGCTCCTGTGCTCAAACACCCTCCTCAGCGGTAGATACACCACACCCAGCAACGGATCCTCCTCGCCCTCCCTGCTATCCCGCACAGAAACCATCACCTCGCACGTACTCCAATCTTTAACAAACCTCTCGGTGCCGGCATTGAAGAAAGGCTTCGCATTTTTAGGTTTGGTTCTCGTGCGATAGATCTTGCGCTGGTTGAGGATGATGGTGCAATAAGAGTCTGGGAGGGCATCAGATTGTTCGGCGGCGTCCTCCTTTACCTCGTCGGCGCCGGTGGAGCGGTGGCGGTCTTCGTTGAGCGGGGTGATTTCGAGGCCGGTGATGTTGTGGATCTGGATGGACAGGATACCGGAGGGCATGGAGGGTGGTGGAGGGGAGGAGATGATCATTTGGTCTTCTTTGGCTTTGAAGTCTTGAGCTTCTTGTTGTTGTTTCTCTTCGGCCATGTCTTTGGAGAGGGAGGCCTCGCGGAGTTTGGACTCGGTGGTTTCGTGGACTTGCTTCTTAAGCTGGTCTAGGGAACGGATGGACTTGTCAAAGGTCTGCTTGTCGAGCTGAGACTGCTGGATGTGTGCCTTGGCAAAGTAGCCGACGGCCCAGGAGATGGTGCCGGGCATGGTCTCGTCGGGGTCGGAGGCCATGAGCCGGTCTTCGCGGTCGTGCATCTTGTTCTTGGTTTCCTCGCTGTGCATCAGCTCTTTGAGAGAGACCTCGACACGACCCAGATCGTCATCGGCGGTGTGCTTGTCGGAATCCCAAATCTGGATGCGCAAGTTCTCTTGAGCGTTGAGTTCGTCAGGCGAGACGAGGATGTAAGCCCACTCGTTCCAGACAGGCTCTTGCTCGTCGACGATGATGCGCGTAGAGAACATGGGCTTGCCGACCTTTCCCCAGGACACTGTCACGTACGAGTCTGAGGATCCCTCAATAGGGCCGAATCCGCCATCGCCGCACTTGAAACCGGTAGCTCTTTTGATGTAAACAGCCACCACACCGCGAGTAATGGTGTCCTTCTTGAAGTCATCGCCGACAAGCATGTCCTTGAGGTCGAGCGTAAGTGACTTGGGAGCCACATACTCCGCCAGCGCAGCGTCAACAGCAGACTGAACAAATGACGAGATGAGCGGGATGTCCATCAGGTTAGGAAGATGCTTCGACAGAGGGACGCAAGACAGGTTGACTCTTGGCTGGCCGAGGAAGGTGATGGTGCAGAGCTCGACGAAGGGCGGGTCGGGCGTCAGCTGCAGTCGCATGCGCATAATGCCCACGATGCCCTTCAGTTCCACCCAGACGGGGACAGCTAAACCACCAGGCAAGTAGAACTTGAGGTAGAGATGGGCGTTCTTGGCCTTGCTGGTGATGGACTTGCCTGACGACCTGGGCCGGTAAGCAAACGCCAGCTCCATGTTGACAAAGTCGCCCTCCTCGGCTTCCATTCCCTCCTGGACCATCTCTCCGCCGCCGCCGCCGTTTGTTTCTCCTTCTCCCTTGACCTGTCGATCGTTGCTTCCACCATCCTTGAGTTTTCCCTGATGGTCGACTGACTGTCCAGCCGCACCCGTGGGCAACCACTTGACTCCCAGGATTCTGAAGGCTTCGCTTCCTTGACCGATATCATCCACGCTGACCATGCGAACAAGCTTAGGTAGCGAAGCCTGCATGACATCTTCCAGCATGTCAGCGATAGAAGCAAACAGGTCCGGGTTGATCAAGGGCCAGACGGAGGCCAGCAAGCCGTTGAGCCACGCAGCTGATTCGGGAAGGGGTGCGCCGTGCTTATTGACGGACTTTTCGGCATGGCGGTCGGCGGCCCAGGTTTCCTCCTCGAAAATGGCCGAGATGCGTTTCTCGAGCCAGCCAGACACGCCCTGGATTAAAGCGTAGGCACCAGCTCCAGCGAGGGAGATGAAGATGAGAAGGCCAAGATAGGAAAAGGTTGCTGATGTTTTGGACTTGTGGCCAGAGCTGAGCCACCCCTCAGACTCTGGCCCCGACTTTGTCCTCGAACCTGATCCAAATCCCAGCAGCGAGATACACCCCAGTCCCAGTATACCCACAACACTGATACCCGTTAGTCCAGCCGTCAAAGCCTGTCTATACGTCCTCATCATCTGGTGCTTTGTTTCCTCAAAGTTTGGCGGTGGAAACAGCTTGTGCATGCCCTGATGGACCTCTCCAACCTCGAGCGTCTCTTCCCGCAAGTGATCACGGCTCTTGTCGGCCCCTTCTGGGCCCGTAAAAGTCCTGTGATCGGATCCGACCGATGGGTAGTTCTCGGCCACGGATCCCAGATTCTTGTCCGTCATGTCGTGGATGGTGATGGGCAAATGAGTTACCGGGTCGGTTACTTCGCGGCCGTGGCCCTTGGGTTGCTGCTTCTCCATGGCCTTGCGCTTCTCCTTGGGGTTGACGGTGGAGGCCACTGTCTCTGTCGCGGACTTGTCCTGCTGTTCTTGTTGCCTCTGGTTGTTCTTTGCCTGCTGTTCATTTTCGTCTTGGGTGTTGTTATCCTGATCACCGCCATATACTCCTTGTTCTCGTGTTCCTGGATCTTCTACGGGCGCATCGGGGTAGTTTCTGTTGGTGGTCGGATACGGATCTCCCTCTTGCTTTCCCTGCTGTTGGTCTTCGTTTTTGGAGATGGCCTTTACAGCATCGTACGCTCGTCGGGTTCTGGATGGGGGTTCATTGAGGTTTCCGTCGGCATCTAGCTGGCCCTGGGCAGCGTTATCCAGCCCTTCCTGCTCCTTGATCTCGGCTCGATGTTCACGGTAGCCTTTGACGGTCGGGACTGGATGTTTGGCTGTGTATGGGCCGCCGTGGGCGCGACGGGCGCCTCGGTCTTCGAAGTCGTCGTCGAAGCTGGACATGGCTGCTGTCTTGGTCGGTTCGTCGTCTCTTGCAAATTCAATTGGGCTGGTCGAGACTTGGTCTGCCAGGGGGATTCGACGAGGTAGGAATGTCGAGTGTCGGCGTGTATGTGTTCGTAGGATACTAGTACTAGATGAATGTTGGATAGGTTGAGATAAAGATGTTGATCAAAGAAGGATATCAATGTAATATCACCAGTCAAAGTCAATCCTCACCAGGAGCATCGTTCAACCGATATCTGCTTCCGTCTCAACTGTCAACTTGAAAAGAAGGTGGAATGGAAAAGAAAAAAGGAAGAAAAGTTGTCCTTCTTGGACATGATTTAGAAAACAAGAAAGAAGTGGAAGCTCCCAACATTGCACCACTTGAAACCGAACGGGAAAACGACGAATGACAAGACCCTGTAGCGGAACTGAAAGTCGTAATTCGATTGGATTGTCTTCCTCCTTCCTTCCCGTTCATGTCCCGTTTGGACATTTGGAAGGAAAAAAACTGGAAGTCACAATTCTTGGTATGACGTTCCTTCCTCCCCCAACCCAAGAGCTTACGTCATATCGAACGTTTCCCACGCCAGGGGCAAGCATTTCAGTGGTTCCCGTCGGTTACAGCGAGCCGAGATAGCATCCCCGGGACACCACTAACAGCCAATCCGCTGTTGTCCCGCTGTAACCCCCCACGGTTACGTTTCCAGCTGCCGGTGGGACTACCTTAGTAAACTTGTCTCATGTTACAAGTCCTTTAGAACTCTATACAAAATATTCATCATTCCGCTGTGTTCAATGATGGGGGTGAATGACTTTCTTGTAAGTACCCCCTTTCATCGACTGATCGAGACTTTGACGACAACGGCATCTTTTCCCTCCGTTTCCATTGGACAACACACCTGTAATGTGAAGGAGTGAGATTAGGGTGTGTTTCACTGGCATGTTTTTTGGGGTTTTCACCGGGCGATGAGAGCCGGTGAAAAAGGTATTCCAAGCGATGCATCGACACTTTTGTACCTTTCCACCGGCTGACCTTGAACCTAATGGACCGGGCTTACGACGCACTCTGGTTAGAATCAGGAGAACGTTAGATCAAGTTTGGTTGGTTTTTGTAGATATTTGCCTGCTTCACAGAGGTAGAGATTAGAATCTCGAGACATGATGTATACCCATTCTACACTCAATGTCTACATCCCATCACTACCATCAGTAGACGCAAAAGCCAAAGCAACTACCCAAATTCCCGAACGCCCATCGCCATGGCTTTAACCAAGTCCGCTACTCCTGAGCCCAAGTGTAGACATCGAGACCTGTACCTGTCTGTGTCTTCTTCCCCGGCGTCATCTGTGTATACTTAGATAGGTATGTATATAGCAAATAACAAAACCACTCCATTTCCAAAATCCCCAGCTTCCCACCCTTCCTTCTTCTTTTCACTTCACGTAACACCATCATCATATAACCCTCAATAACAACAAAAAAACACATCCACAACACCTCTACCATCCTCACCAAACGCCCTCTTCCACACCCTTCTATTCACAGTAACACACCTATCCTTAACTCAAATCAAAGAAACTCAATGCCCCCCATGCCCCAAAACCACATTCATCCCCAAACAAACCACCATAACCACCACCCCATACACACTCAACCCCAGCGCCATCTTCCTCAGCAACCCCGTCTCCAAATGCTCCAAATCCCACCTCCACTTTCTCTTCTTCAGCTTCAACTTCCTCGCCAATCTACTTCCCACACTGCCAGTGTTGCTTCTCAAGCTAACAATACTATCTCCCATTCCCGCTGCGCCAGATGGACCCGATGTCCCTCCTTCCTCTTCGTCCCCGTCTCCGTCACTAACAGACCCAGACCCAGACCCAGACCCAGACCCAGACCCAGAAGAACAAGAAGAAGAGTACTCCACATCATCATCCTCCTTAGTCAGGCGTTGATGGTGTATACTCTCCGGATCAGAAATCTTGTAATAGAACAATCCCGGCAAAATAAAGCTGATGGCTGTTGACCCCGTGGAGCCGACATACGCCAAAACGCGGTCGAGACTGGAGACGTTGATGGCGGTGAAGTAGCTGAGGATCAAAATGCCGGAGGTGATCAGCGCGAAGCGGAGCTCGGACATGGCGACTACGGGTGCGCCGTGGCTGTCGAGAGCGGCGCTGGGGGCGGCACCGCCACCGGCGGGGAGGAGGGGTTGGTTACCGGAGCCGGGGGGGGAGTAGACGTTTTGTGTGCGAGAGGAGCGGCCTGGTCGCCAGCGGAGAACGGCGTCGATGGAGGCGCGGCAGGGGTGGACTTGGAGAGGGACGGAGAAGGTGACGAGGAAAACGATGGCGGCTTTGGCGATGGTGGAGGCCAAGGACTGGGGGTACATGCCGACAATGTTGCCTTGGATGTCGTTGCCGAACGTCAGGTAGCCGGTGATGGCGACGAGGACGTAGACTGAGGCAGCAGAGCCGATGCTAGACCCGATTACGCCGACGAGACTTCCCGGTGAGTTGTCCTTGATTTCGTTGACAATGGAGAACATCTGGACACGTTAGCAGGTGTCATTCCAAGGTCGGAGTGCGGGTACTCACATTCTGATGGCAAGTATACGCAAAAATCATCACCGGCAAACTGCTCAAAGCAGCCACCGGTCCCTCCCAAGTAACAAGCCTGATGGGCCCCCTGTCACTATGGTCATCCACGATGAAGTGGTAAACCACCAAGATGATCAAGTACCCAATCGAAAACAGCGCCACCAGACTGGTGTACTTGAGCGAATCCAGCTTCTTGGGGAAGCTCAGCGGGATCAGGAAGATCACAAAAAAAACAGTGATCCAAAACCTACGGTCCGCCAAAAAGTCCCAGCCAGTCTGGTCCGCCCCAAAAGCTGCGGCCACGGCGGGCATCAGATCACCGATAATGATCATGTACGACACGCCGACGCCGAAGCACTTGATGGCAATGGCGGCATCGAACACCACGGCAGCGTTGGGGTAGGTGATTTGTGACAGGGCAAAGAAGGAGGACGAGCCCCGGTCGAGGTAGCGCGAGCAGCGTGACTGGAGGTAGAGACCAAAGGCCGAGGTGAGGCCGCACCAAATAATCAGGATGACGCCGAGGGTGACGCCGAACTTGGACATGGCGAGGGGCATGGCGAGGGTTCCGGCGCCGATGACTGTTTCCTGGTTAGACCACTGATGTTTCCTTCTTTACGGACCTGATAGACGTACTTGTATTCACCAAGTTGATGTTGCTGCTCATCATGGAAGCCTGGCCGCCACCCAGCTTGGGGGCGCGTAGCCTTCGTTGTCTACACCACGTTGCGCCGTCAGACATGATTTCCCTCAAAAGGAGTCGCGCATGATAACGTACTGCACCATGGTTCCTCCTACGCCGTGACTTGACCCTAGAAGGCCCGTGTTGGATACCGTATGGTAGTTGGTCATGTCACTTTGTGCCGTGTGGTGGTGTCGCGTGATGTCTATGTATGGGTATCGTGTCGCGGTTTTGGTCGAGATGGGATCGCCTCAAGCTTTCTAGACAATGCGCAAGGTGTATAGATGGTGTTTCCGTCTTGCGATCGGATCGTAATCGTCGGGGTCGATGAGGTGCTCGAGGGGATAGGTAGTGATAATGTGGATGGTGGGCAGTCGGCGCCGTCAATTATCGTCGTCGTGCTGTCATCCGGTCATTGAGAAAAGCGAGTGTGAGTCTGCATGCGCAGCAAGCAGAGTATTGTGGTGATTCGTTTCAATCCGATGTTCGAATGGATGGTATCGTCGCGTGTCGGATGACTAGTTGAAAAAGGGATCGCAGAAAGGGAAAAATACAAGTTCAAGTTCCAAAAGTTGCGGCGGTGGGAAATGGGATGCCAATGATGACAACACTTTGCTGTTAGGTAAGGGCACAATTTTAGCGGGCCGACAAGGGCTTCTGGGCTCTTCATGACTAACAGACTCCACGCAACGTGGGCGATGGGCAATGGCGTTAGTACTTGTAGCAGAGTCCTTCCCTGTTGTGATTGACAAATGGATATGTCAAGCACCCCCGAGTGCCAAGCTGTCATTGGTCAGTTACACGGATATTTCAATCTTCTTTTTGTTTCACGTTACGGGATACATAGATACATAGGTACCTAGATACTCAGGGGAAAGAAGGACATTTGAGGAGGACCAGCGGGGAAATCATGGGATGCCAAATGTTGATCAATAAGCCCAATCTTCAGCCTTATGACAATTCGCTTAGGTTATCATTTAGTGTTCCACTGTTGGGGATCTTGTGTTGTCCTGTCCACCACAGGTGGTGTTGTCTAACGAAGCGGTGTCCGGGATACGGCGGGGTTGAATTGACGGTAACGAGTCGTTAGTTACAGCCTTACCCGTCATCGGCTGCCGTCAAGGTTCTTTCTTTTTTCCTCTTGACAGCTTCCACAGCTTGACCTCAGCTCTCTTCAACACCAGCGCTCTACCTCTACGATCTTTGCGACAGCTTTCGCCAACTTCTACCAAGTCGCACAGAAAGTCAATTGCAACATCAACAAGATCACACAACATACGACTCGCGCATTTCCCACCGACAGAGCTCCAGCTCTCCCAGCAGCCACCCACGATGGACACCACCCAAGAATCAAGTCTCGACAAAACCTCCCTAGCCACAATCTCCCTCCTCGAATCCCGTCTGCGACGAATCGAACACATCCTCTACGGCCCCTCCTCCCCTCCAACCCAAGCCCCCTCCTCCTCCGCGACCACCTCTCTCGCCCAGCTCGAATCCCGCTTCAACCTCTTGATCCGGCGCTTTCGCGTCTACGCCGAGCTACTCAAGATCCGTACGTTCCCGCTCCTTTCTTCTTCTTCTTCTTCTTCTTCTTCTTCTTCTTCTTATCCTGCCATCACTAACCAAACTCGTGCACAGACAAAGCAAACCCCTCCCTCTTCCACACCACCCCCTCCCCCTCCCTTCCACCAACCGACCTCCCACCCACCGCCCTGCTAGCGACCGTCCTATCCTACGCCAGCCAATTCCCGCAAACCGCATCCGCCCTCGTCGCAGCTTGCCCCGACAATACCCTCGAGTCGGCCATCCCGGATACGAAACTCTCAGCCGAGCTAGCGGGGTTGATACCGCGCATGAAGGGGCTGGAAGCTATGCAATTGGCGCAAGAGGCCGAGATTGCCGAGCTGAGAGAGAGGTCGGAGGCCGTGATGAAGACATGGTATGAAAGGCGGGTGTTGGGGTATGGCAGGTTTGTGGCGGAGGGGGAACAGAGGGTGGAGAGGTGTGAGTTGAGGGTGAGGAGGGCGGAGAGGGTTAGGGAGATGGAGGGGCTTGGGGAGTGAGAAGAGGAGAGGAGGGGGTGATAGCGAGGAGGAGACATATCGAGGGGTATTTCGAGAGAGGCGCAAGGCATGGAAAGACGGGCGCTGGCGGGTATGGGCTGGCGCATTTGCCTGGCATGGCAGTACTTTTGAGGAAGAGCAACGGGGTATTGTGGTCAAGGAGCGCATTGGACGACCACGAGGAACGCGCTGGATGGTATTTGCGCGCGCAACTATTTTTGACGGCGATATGCGGTCTTGAATGCCACAAGAACGGAAGATGCAACCCGACGTAGCGTCGAAAAGAAGAGGCCGACTCAGCAGGATACGTATGTTGACACGATGAAAAGAATCAAAGCTGGTACCGAAAAGAAGGTCACTGGAATGGGGAATATCGTCATCGCCGAGCCATGAACACGGCAGATCGGCAGGCGGGAGTTATGGCGTTCAACATTTTGTTTCTTGTTAGCTTCGTATTTCTGGAATGTTGAGGGCAGGGCTGTATGGTAAACAAAGCTCAAAGCTCTCCCTTTCTTCCCATTGTTCCTCTTGCCTGCCATGACAACGCACCGAGAATGTTCAGATTGACGGTGCCGTGGACAAGACAGCAATACAATTCCACCTGAAAAAAAGGATGTCAAATGTCGAAATTGAAGCCCAAGAAAAAAAAAGAGGCTCCAAAAACATGCTTGACCAAACATTTTTAAGCCACCATCATGTTTCGAAACGAACGGCGTTCCCTAGAGGTAGCCACTGCCCCTTGAATCCATAACACCTCGCGGCAAGCAAGCCTAATAAAGCCCCTGCATGATAGTACATGGGTTGCGTGCCGTGGCCCGTGGGTTCGTCTCATCGTGAAATTTCTCTACAATTTGTGCCCTACGGATCTTTGAAAAGGTTCATATATGCTCGTCACCGAGCTCAGCTGAATAGAGAATTTTCTTTCAGCCTATCGTTTACTAGTTGTCGTGGCTTCCATGACAACTGAATGAGTGGATGGAGCACAGAGACAAGCCACATGGCTAGCTGCTTGATGGGATTTCCGAGTGTCACCGTCTTGTGGAGAGGCTATGGATGTTTGGCTTCTGTCTCTCTTGAACAGCTGTAGAGGAAGAGAAGGGACCGGTTTCATTGACAATGAGACTCGAGTTGCCCAAGATGATGCATCAAACCGGAAAATGAGCCTCTGTCGCATTCCCCTTGAGCAACGAAGTCAACATCACATGAAGTTTGGAACCCCCCATCAGTGATTTACTTCCGCCCGTCTTGGCTGCCATCGATCACCAACATGGACTTCATCAGTCAAGAAGCGAAGAAAAGAAGACCCCGTTGAAATCGTCCACTGTGCTGATGTTGTGTCTTTAAATTTGGCCCATGATTTTCCACGCGGCCGCTATGCCAGGAATGTCTTGGCCCTTGACGATTTGGCAGCGAGATGGCCCGTGCCCATGTCCGTCCGATGTCCCTTTTTAGTTTTTACATTACATTCATCAGCCCGAAATATGCAGGATTCTAATTGGCCGAATAACACAATCATGCACAGTGCGCATGCTGACAGCCATTTGTGCCAATTGTGCAGGGCCTCCACAGCGGATTCAGCACCCAGGACACCCCATCTTATAGTGGATCTAGTGGGCTCCATCGTTGGTCCCTTCTTTCTTTTCTTGCTGTCCACTCGTTTTGATGGTTCATCCCCCAGTCCAGGCAAGAAGCGACTGAGTGACTGCCCCGGAGTGGTTGGCCTTTCCGGATCTCCCAGTCCCCCAACCGTCGTCACCCACACCTCTTTCCCATTTCAGTCCCGTCCGTCCATCCATTCCTGCCCTTTTCCATTTGCAACACAGCAGTCACCCATCCCCTCATTTTTCTGTTCTTTCCCTCCTTCTTTTACCTTTTTTCACTTCAATTCTCCATTGGCCGCGGCGTTGATCATCGCCCCTCCACAGCCATTTTCACTGTTTTCGACACCGACGACAATTGATTTGTGATCGCTCTCTCTCTCTTCCCTTGTCCTCGACATTGACATTGACATCGACGACAACACCAGCATAGTACGACGGATGCCTAGGCCATATCCGAGCTGAGCTGAACGGAAAAAGACTGGGGAAATACGACGTTGGCAGGTACCGAGATATTACCACCGAGGAGACACCACAGCACAATAGTATAGGTGGTTACAGGGCAACACACACACATACACACACACACAACAAACATCACCAGACAAACAAAGAGAAAGGGAAAAGGATATCGATCAGGAATTCGCCTCTTCCATCAACAAGGCCCATCCGTCAACAACTACCGTACCGATACCGATACCGCCCGTCCGTTCGTTGTTCTTGTTCCATCTCCCGACCCGCGCGACACCCGACTCGTTGCTTATTTCCCCTGAAGATTCACTTCCGTCTCTGCCTGTCTTCAGTGTCTGTCTCTCCGTGCGCCGAGCGAACAACACCACATCTTCATTGGACTCAGTCTCCTCCTCCTCCTCATCTTTGCCGATTGCCAACAACACCACTCAACAACACGAGTTGCCCGATCTTGACCTAAACAACCATCACAATCGAAATCCATCATTTGTCGCGACTCTTTGCCCATTTCAATCAATCGACCTAAATAAACTTGCAACGACCGAGACGAGCGATACCGCGTTGCTGGACACCGAATTTCCTCGCTCGACAAGTCTTGCCTTGACGCAAACAAACGAAAACAATACAAATACAATTCTCGGACATAGCGATTGCTACCCGACCGACCCGATTCATCATTGCTTTGACCCCGACCATCCATCTGTCGCCGTCGCGCTTCCTCTCTTTTTAGCAACATCAATCGCATTTGCCATCTCTCAAAACAAAACATTGCCAACCGCGGACTGGTCCTCGGACATCGACACACTGCCACTCACTCGCTGTCATCCTGTGCTTCTGCTCAAAGTGTGCGTCAACCAAACTGTCCACACGTCGGTCCATCACTTAAAACATTCCTTGAGAGCGCGCTCTCCCTTGGCGACTCTCGCCCTTGATGCAATCGTACGGAGGATCAATCGACTACTCTCCATCGTTCAACAACCCCAAAATGGAACACGGCAGGAACTCGTATCGCCGAAAAGGCATAGACATGGGCAACATTATTGGTGACCCGTTCGCCTTGGCCACAACTTCTATTGCTACCGTGAGTTTCTCCATGTCCAGTTCAGTCTGTTCGCGTTCCAGGAAACTAACAGTCTTTAACAGCTGGCCTGGATCATTATCCTCTTTGGATCCATCTTTGGCTACAGGAACCAAGACCCAGAAGGCAACCCCCCAATCGTTTGGCCAACCTACTGCTGGTTTACCCTCGTCTTTAACTTTTTCCTCATCCTTGGCATCTTCATCGTCATTGCGTCTGATAGTGCTCAGACCTACCATGTCGCTGTCGTCGGTTACCTAGCCGTTGGGCTGGTCGGCTCCACGTCGTCCATCAACAACCTGATTTATAGCGGCATTGCGTCCATGGAGGCGACGGCGGCTGGCTACATTTTGTTGTCCATGGTGACGGTATGTCCTGTCTACCTCTACCTTGTCGAACAGCCTTGCTAACATGACCAGATCATCTGGATTTTCTACTTTGGCTCCGCGCCTTCTGCTGTCCCCCGCGCTTACATCGACTCATTTGCGCTCGCCAAGGAATCCTCCCTTCCCGCCCACCACATGAGCCGTCAAACCATGAACCACAACGGTCTCTCCTCGCCGAATGCCTACGGCTCCTACAACATGCGCCCCGAAACTTCCGCATCCGGGCTCCAGCCTCCACAGATGTACACGGGCCAGCTCAACGGGCTCGAAAACCCGGCTCGCCAGTCGCAGATCCCCCAGGGCTTCTCATCCAACAACATCCCCAAGCCCCAGGGCGGAGAAGGCGAGATTGTGCCACCGACGGAATACCCGTACCGGGCCAAGGCGATATTCAGCTACGAAGCGAACCCGGACGATGCCAACGAGATTAGTTTCTCCAAGCATGAGGTGCTGGAGATTAGCGACGTGAGCGGAAGGTGGTGGCAGGCGAGGAAGGAGAATGGAGAGACGGGTATTGCGCCGAGCAATTACCTGATTTTGCTATGATTGGGGGTTACGGGGTGACGGGGTTACGGGATGGATGGAGTTTTATGTTTCTTTTTTGAGAAAAAGATGAGACTGAGACTGGTACATGACATGTACCGGTAACACAAAAAGCCAAAATCACGATTTTTTCTTGTTTTTCTTCTGTTCAGTCGGCGTTTTATACCCCACCCCGTTAACGTTGAACTTTGTTTTCTCGAACACCGGCTCCTACGGACCTACGGAATCTTTCTTCAAAGTGCGACGACAAATATCAACATCGATTCAACAATCAGCCGGCTCTTCTCGCTTGGAAAATACGGAAGGAGAAAGCGGGATGTTTTTTGTTGTTGTTGGATTGGACGTGGATACATGGGGAATGGAAATGGAAATGGAAATGGAGTTTCTTTTTCTTTTTCTTTTCGTCATCTTTTTCTTGCCATGTCTTTCTTTTTTTTTTTCATATTTTTTTTCTTCCAACCTTCTTTTTTTTTTTTTCGTTTTCGTGATGTCCTTTTCTTTTATGTCTTGACTATTTCTTGTATCAAACTTTTGTGTGGACGTTTTTTTTTTTTTTTTTTTCCATTCTCTAAGACCAGCGGGGAAGGAAGAAGAAGGAAGGAAGAGGAAGAGTTAAAGAAGGGAGAGGGAGCAGAAAAAGAGATGGGAAGCATCAGAGGAGGTGGGAACTGAAACCCGGGCTTTGGGCTTTTATGAATGTTATGGACGGCGAAGAAGAAGATGGAGATCGAGATGGAGATGAAGATGAGTTGAGGACAGAGCAAGGCTAGGTAAGAGGATTTAGCGAGCTGAGATCCAAAAAGCTTGAGATTTCAAGAAGGGCTTGGTTGGTTGCTTGGTTGGTTTGGATGGATGGATGGGTGGATGGATGTTAGAATTAGAGAATAAAATGATTGATCATGACCTGTACTGTACACGAACTATCCTCAGTATGTGAAGTGAGCTCCAGTAGGTAGGTACTTAACAGGCGGCCTCACAACCCACATTTCATGTCCTCAATCTCCATATCGACTCGACTCCCCAACGAGAAAAATCCGAGATTATCGAAATTAATCAGGACCGAACATGTGGAGAAATCTGAATGACTACCATACTGTGTGGGAGCTAGGAAATCTAACCTAACCTGGCCGTTGTGCCTGGCTCATTACTAACCCCCAGGCCCTTGTTCATCACACTGGACAGGGACAGGGACAGGACAGGGACATGGGTTGTTGTTGAGGACGGTACCTGAACTGGAGGAGTGTGGCATGTGCTTTGACTTTGAGGAGAACTTGAGATCTCTATTGACTATATTGCCTCCCACCACTAACTATCTGTTGGTTCATGGTCGCAGTGACGGTCCTCCTCGGTCCTCTTCGGGCTTCCACTTGTCTACTATAGTTTCCACTGCCTATCTTACTGCTGTCGTCTTCCGAAAATCAGAACCAGAACAGGCTGTCTCTCGTTTTACTTGGACGAAGACGTGGAAAGTTCATTGGAAATTTAGACCTATTAGATCAGTCCTTTTGGGAAATAACAGAAAAAGATGATTAGCAGCGAGAGCAGCTGCTTGAGGGAGGGAGTTCGTTGAGGTCGAGATATTCGGAAACCCCATAAGGGAAAGGGAAAGGAAAAAAGAACTTGAAGGAAAAAAGAAAGTTGAAAAAAAGGTAGAGGACCAGGCGCGCACTAATAACCCCCGGGCCCACAAATGCAGCCGCGCGTTTAGTGGACTTAGTGGTCGATCCACCAAAAGGGGTCCACCCTCCAGCGGGCTTGCAAGCCTGCAGCTTCCCCCACAGCGGGATCGGGAAGGCTTCCTCCAGCAGCCCAGGCGCACTGGATCTGATGACGCGCGACAACCACGGCAGAACGCGATCGCCTTTTGCGACTTTCAACTTTCAACTTTCAACTTCAGACCTTCATCATCTCTGCAAAACTCTCGCTTCCCCAGATCGCTACGACTATCCTCATTATACCGACTACCGCAGGCTACCGCAAGCGACAGAGCGAACGAGCGTATCGTTATACCAGACTGGTAGATCATCTGCGACAGAGGGATTGCGAGGGAGAACGGGGTAGAAGCAGAAAGTAAACAAACCGACTGCGAGCGAGCCGACGACGAGCGACGAGTTACGAATAGCTGGGGCGAGAATCACAGTTTCTCTCTGTCTTGATATCTACCGCCGAGCTGCCTAAGTCTAGGCTACAACAGAGACCAGCCAGCCAGCCAGCCAGCCAACCGACCGACCGACCGACCATCTCCCAATCACGAAAACAGTCGGCCCAAGTCCACCACAGTCCCGTCACTTCCCATCTCCATACCGACCGACCGACAGCCTCCCACACATCCCCACAATGTCCTACTACCACCAACAACCCCCCACCTTCTCCACCCTCCTCCCCCCCCTCCACTCCTCCCTCTCCCTCCTCTCCTCCTCCCTCTCCCTCCTCGACTCCTCAACCTCCGACCTCCCCCGCCTGTCCTCCGTCCTCAAAACCGTCCGCCACTACGAACTAATCCCCCAACCCACGCTCCAAGCCGCCGAGTCCTCCCTGCGCGACGAGATTGGCCCTTTCATCGAACTGCTACTAGAACGAGTGGATAAGGAGCTCGAAAGAAAGGGGAGGAGGGTGGAGACGCTGAAGGCGAGGTGTGAACTTAACGGGGGAAGGTTGTCGAGTTATGATAGGGAGAAGGGGGGATGGGACAGGGAGGGAAGGGGAGTGGGATACAGAAAAAGGAGAGGCTGACGGGGGAGGCGGCGTTGAGGGCGAAAGTGGTTAGGCAGAGGAAGGAGGCGCTGAAGTATAGTGTGGAGAGGTTGGAGATGGAGGTGGGGCAGAAGGAGAGGGAGCTGAGGATGAGGTTGGAGCAGCAGGGTGGTGGGTTGGTTGTTTGAGAGGGCTGGTGGGAGGGTAGGAGGGGAGGGTATGGGCTGCGGGGGAATTCGAGAAGTGGAAGGCTTGGGGGGTTGGTTGGAACGACATTATACCCGCGCTGCCGCGCTGGAACGGCAAAGGAGAAGCATCGAAACGCAGCCCATACCGACTACGAAGCATTATACGACACGAACCCACCACGCGGCACATAATTCCCACCCTTGGAGTACTCGAGGAAGAAGACAATCTCGCTTTGGAGCAGGAAACTCGGTAACGAATGAGCGCGAGAAGCTTTGTTACAAAGTGCTGAGCTAGGAAGGAAGACTGGAGCTCAGTCGGGCAGGCTGGCGACACGGCTGGCGGCCACTCGACGACCTGGCACAAAACCTAGCGAGGCTGGAAGGGAGACGTCAGCCTTGGACGGACTCATGCTGCCCATTCATATATTCAGACGAAACATTGCTCATCAGCATTCGAACCACCGTCACCCACCCACCGTCTTGGCGAACCTTGAGGAGTCTGTGAAGGGTCGATGAGGCATCAAGAACAATAATGACGAGAGGATTCGAACCACCTTTCCCCACACCATCTCAACGAGTCTAAACAATAACATCAGAGGAGCCAAATACCAACGGAACAAACCTTGTGGACAGTGGTGTGACTAGAGGTAGTATGATAAGGAGAAAACAGACATAGTTGGTCCGTCTTCACGCTTCACCATATGGATTTCCATTCGTTTGTTTTCATTTCTCGCTGTCAGAAACTTCTGATTGTACATGCTATTCATGAGTCCAGAACTTGCCATCACTTCACCCCTCTAGCATCTGTCACTAACAGCCCCATCTGATCCATCCCTTGAACCCAACAGAAACCCTTTCCCTTGCCCCTTCACCACCAGTTTAGCAAACGGTCCCGACAGAAAACACATCCCGTTCTTTCCATCTCATACCCTTTCAAAAAAAAAAAAAAACCTAGTCAAACAACCCCATCCTGCCCGGAACCCCAGCCCAAGCACCGCTTCCACACATCCGATCCCTCAGGGTCTAAGCAAACAAGCCCATGACAGTTTTGTAACACACGGGACCGACAAACAAACCCCCCTAACTATGAGCAAAAGTCACTACGTATCAGTTTCGTTGGACACAGCCGGCTGCCTGGGAATCACCAGACACAAAGGGAATGGAAGGGAAGGAAAAGCAATGCCACTCCACTCCCGTTTTCCCGATGGATGGCAAAAGTTGGTTTTTTCGGGTCCGCCTGACATGACTGACTGACTGACTGACACCTGCGGCCCCCGTGAAGCAAGCGGTTGACGCATAGACTAACATTGCACTACACCGCACCGCACCGGACACACATTCACTGTCTACTTCTAGACCTTCTATGAATAACACCACACACACCACACCCAACCAAACCAAACCAACCATTCAATGCTAGTTACCTCTAGTGTGTCAAAGGTTTTAAAGTTTAAGGTTTCGGCACCGAACGACAGCCTGGCTGGCTGGCTGGCTGTTTGGGCGCTGGCGGTACAGGTATGAATAGACGAAAATAAAAACGGCGCAGGCGCACAATAAGGTGCCCTGACCTGTTTAGCCAACCTAGAGGTAGGTAGGTACCTCAGGTAGGTACCTCAGGTAGGTACCTTGGGTAAGTGAATTGATAACAGCGCGGGACGGGATGGGATGGGATGGGATGGGATGGGATGGGATAATAAGGCACTTTGGGGACTTGGGGGACTTGGGAGTGATTCAGAGACTGCCCACCACTGCCCACTGGGCCATTCATTGCTCGCTCGACCAACCTTTTGCAAAGGGTCCACTGGGAAGGGTATAAGAGGGTTGGTTTCCCCCCCGTGGTTGTGGTTTTGGTTTTTGGGAGAGGATCAGGGAACAGTAGGTATCAGAACTTCTTACAACTTCGACTGGGGAAGTAAGGGCTCCTGCTAGATATACTTGCGAAGAAGAAGATCGGGCACCTCGACCACTGCAAGTATTTACTTCGACAACCTCGAGCTGGAGAACAAAGATCGACTTGCAAAAGAAACAGAGACAGTCGCCTAAACAAAGCAAAAGCTTCAGGATTGGAACAAGATGTCGGTGACCGACGAACAACCACAAAGCGCTCCGGCGCAGTCCACCAAGCTCAAGGACACTACGAAAGAGTCGAGCGAGCAGCAACAGGGCGAGGTCGACAACAATATCGACGTTAAGAAAGATTCCAAGCCGACGGCGGATATCCACAAGAACAGTCAGAACAACAACCGTGGTCGCGGCGTGCCGAGAATCGTCATGGCCTATATCCCGGCCTCTACCCCAGCTTCCCCTACTCCGTCACACAGTACTCCACCACCCGGTAACAACACACCGGTAGAGAAAGTTCACGGTCAACACAATCCTACAACTATCGATTTGACGACAAAGCTTAACCAAGCTTTTGACGAATATCGTGTCAGGGAAGAGAGAGTCGGCGACTTGGGCCAGGAACACCAGGACGAAGGTCATGAGGGAGATGCAAACTCCCCTGTCGAGCAGCATCAAGCTTGCTTTGAGAGTGAGCATCACCAGGTACCTCATCACCAATATCCTCCCGAGTACCAGCAGCAGCAATACTACCCCGGCCACTCGGTGTCGCCACCTAACAATGCGCAATGGACCTATGGTCCTTACCACTCGGCTTCCGGTAATCCTCCGGTTTACCTGCAACCTCCTTTGCAGCCAGTCTTCCAGCAGCAGCCGCAGTATGCCATGCCTCAGTATCAGCTTGCTCTTCCCCCGGGCTTTGTCTCTTCCCCTTACGCTCCTCAACCTTATCATCACCAACAGTTCGCTATTCCCCTCCCCCTCCCCTCTTTGCCCCATACCCCCCTCTTTCCAAATCTCCGATGGGCACAATACCGTCCCATCATTTTCTCCCTACCCGTATCCCCCCATCCCCCCTCAACATTTCCCTCCTCAACCATTCCCCCACCCCCAGCCCCAATTCTTCCCCCATCCCCCTCCTCCCTTCCCCCATTCCTTCCCCCCTCCTCCCCCTCCCCCTCAACACCCCCGCCACATCCTCGACCTCCTCCGCCAGCTCGAATTCATCAAGTCCCAACTTGACGGTCTCGATGCCACCCACGCCATCGAGATTATGCGCGGTGGAGTTTATAACTTCCACCGTAAGAGGGCCAAGGACTTGCGGAAAATCAAGAGGGAGAAGGTCGAGGAGATGGTGGTGGTGGTGAGGGAGTTGAGGGGGTTGGGTGTTGTTGTTCCGGGGAGGGGACAAGGTCCGGCGATGGGTTATGGAATGGGTATGGGAGATGGAATTCATGATGAATTTGAGCAACATCAGGGTTATGGACGACAGGAGCGGCATTGGGATGGTTACGGATATGGACGTGAACAACAGCACCAGCAGTGGCATAGACCTACACACGACAACGGACACGGCCATGACCACTCCGGAGAATGGTCCGTAGCCGAGCCTGAGGTCGGAAACGACTCAGGATGCTGCTGCGGAGACGACTCCGCTCACACCGACTCCTCCGCGAACAACGACGGCAAGACCAGCATGACTTTGACTGGCGAGTGCGGCACCACTGTCGACAATGGGGCTACCCACGACTCCGCCCCGGAGGTTGCTTTCCCTTCCGCTTCCGCTTCCGCTTCCCCTGACTCCTCCGAGCCCATCGATGGCAACGTGGCTATGAACAAGAACGAAAACGGAACCAGGTCCCGCACCAACTCTCTACCCATTGACACCAACACCACCGAGAAGCCGACCACCCCTGAGCAAGTCCAGGCTCATGAACAGCCATCCACTGCCAACGAGACCGAGAATGAGAACGACACCAACAGCCAGAGCAAAGACGAGAACAACGCCAGCACCCATGAGCGCACCAATTCCTGGTCAGCGGCCGAAGCTGCCATCTCTGAGGAGCTAAGGGGTCTCTGGAACGAGAAGATGGCGTTGCGCGAAAAGCAGCTTTGGGCACAACTCAAACAGTGGGACTCAGAAGAGTAAGGAGCAGGCAATTACCGTAGCGTATGGGTCGAAGCTTGAAGGAGCTTTTGCTTTAGTTTGGTCATCGGGACTTGATATTTGAGAGAGAGAAAGAGAGAGAAGCAGAGAGAGAGAGAGAGTGCGAGACAAGAGAAAGAGGTCGTGGTGAGATGCACTAGTTGCTCGGCGAAGAAACCTCGAGACACTGAGCAACTATTTGGACGCGCGGCTCGAGGCATTGTGGTGAGAGAGACATACAGTCATCTTTAGAACAAGCGTTTAGTTTGGTTTGATTTTCGGGTTTGAGATATTGAGAATGGACGAGAAAACAGGCCCGACATTAATAAGATACATCGTTTGGTTGAAGAAGAGAAAGCATAGCGCAGCGCATACATTTTTAGACATGGCAGAAGACAAATGAAGAGCAAACATGTTATTTGGAGCATGAACAGTGTGGTAAACAGGCACATGGGTTTGACTAACACATAGAAGTTTCCACTTGAGAACAGGAGATCTCGATGTGGCATGAACAGGATACGTATAAGAGGAAAGTAAATAAGACGCGAATACCTAGTCAGCCCAACACTTCAATGACAAAGTTAAATTACTTCAAATCTTCACAACTAGTTTACGGAGGAACTCCTCAAGAGTCTCACGCTCTACCGATTGAGCCAGCCGGGCAAGCGGTTAATCAATCATTCCTGATTGTTGGAAGGAGGCTTGGGGGGTTGTGCTTATGTACCATAGTCAAAATGCATGGGCTGCTGCCGTGACTTCTTTCTTTTTTTGGCAAACATCATGCCTGGCGTTGACCTGCGTAAGCGGTTGCCTGTTTTTGATGACTGTGAACATGAATATCTTGAATGTAATAGTAGCGGTTGATGATGATTTGTTTAACTTTTTTTTTTACATGGGTTTTTGCTTGGTATTGCATTTGCTGTAACAATGTTCCTGCTGTAACATGTTCCTGCTCGTCTCTGTCCAAGTTGCTGGTATGAGCCAACCCGTTCCACCGTAGGTACTTGTGAATCTCCAAAGCCATCATCCTGCGAGGATGAGTCAAGTTCCGGCTCCATCTTTGAAACTCTTTAGCGTTGAAATAACTTGTGTCTGATGCATTTGCCTTCGTTCAAGCATGGTTACTTACAAACTGCTCCACCTACCAGTCAGCATTAGAATTGTCTCTCTCCCATGGCCTGATGATCAGATACCCTTTCACATTTTCAGGATTAAGCGGCAACATTTGCTCTTCTGTGTTAACGCAAATAGTTTTGAAATATCGTGTTGCGCAGTCCACGCCTGGCCTTTTCAGAACTTACCTAGGCCAGACGAGCCATCCCATTAGACTTATTGATTCCCTACCTATGCTACCCCGTCGCAATAGAGTGCCTAACTTCGACGCCAAACCTCCCCGGTACAGCAAACGGTAAATGGCTTAGGGCAATAGCAGGGCAGGAACGGTACCTACTTACCTTCTTACCCATCACTCCCCCTACAGCCCCTGCTCAAGCAGTATAAAACACCAATAACCTCCTCGTTTCCTCGTGCCCCCTCCTTTCATCCCCCAGGTCCGATCCCAGTAGCTACAATGGACGTAACGTAAACGTCCTTCCTTCTCAAGTCCTTTGTCTCCAGCTTATCTCGCTCGGGAGTACAGTCGCCAGTCGGGTGTGTCTGCAAAATATTTCCTTCAGGCCTGGACGCCTGGTTCAGTCCCCTTCTCGATTCTCGATTCCCACCCAGTATATCTTTGGCCAACAACATGTCGAAATCTGTGCATGACGTCCATCTCGAACTTTGTGTGGTGGACCGTGGATCTAACGGCGAGCAGTGTGGCGTGGGGCTTCAGCAGGTACTGGTACTAGGTAGGGGTAGTTCCTGGGTATTTATAACGGGTTAGTTAGCAGGGCTCGTAGACGGCGGAGATATGGTAAAGCAGTTGTTTGAGGTGGCTAAGGTAGGGAATGGGTTGTACTTGCCAAAAAGAATATAAGTTTCAAGGCGCTGACCCTTGGACAGGTAAGTTGTGTAAGAGGAACCCTATTTTCACCCACCCTTTTCCCTAAATCCACCCACCCTTTCCAAAGATTTCCTAAATATTTACCAACGTTGAAAAGTACCAGGGCCTAAACTAAACCCTTTTATATTCTATCGCTATATTGAATAACCTGCCATCTTTTTTTGGAAGTCATTTAGAAGATTTTAGCGTACTATCAAATACTTTGCACATTTCGGACATTCCGTTTGTATATAGCCTCAAATTTTATTATAAATAAAGAATTATTAATTATTTAAAAATATAAATAATTAGAAAGAATTATGAAAATACAACTTCCAAAATTTGAAGGCCATCGAACACTTCTTTATAGTAAGACTTCAAAAGATCTTTGAGAGGGTGGGTGGATTTAGGGAAAAGGGTGGGTGAAAATAGGGTTTCTCTTGTGTAAGTTCAAGTTGTGTGTGTGCTGGAAAGGCAGAGATGGGATGATGTTGTACTTGAAAATCAGACGAGGGGGAATTACCTCTAGGGTAAATTTGAAAATGGTTTGTGCGTGTTGGAAATCCAATTGCATAGGTATTGATGAGGAAAGGGTAAGTGCCTTGGAAGTGACCGCAGCGCATGTAGTTCCGACTCTACGAAATATTGTAAGAGCGACGGGTCGTGCTTTCATCCACGTACGGTAATGGAAGGAACGACTCGGTAATCTAGGAAAATGTTTAAAGAACCAGCAAACACAGCAAATGATGAGTCCAGCCTTGATCCTCTTCATTCATTTTTTTATAACGATTATCGCCATGACTAAATACCGCACTGTTCCACAACATCTTTTAGGACAAGGTCAAGTGGTGGACTACAACCACACGTTGGTCAGCACGGGCGACCTGGGTCATGCCCACTTTGTTACTTCATGGCCAGCACGGCCAACAAGCAGAGTCCCCGTTCCTGTCCCCGAGCGACCGCTGCTTGGGCCGGCGCGGGAGATGATGCTGCAATGTTCCTTTATGTTCGAGTCCGTCTACGGAGTTTGGCGTTGGCTAGGTCACCTGGCCCGCGTCGTCCAACAGAACGCCCTGGTGCCCATGAACAACACAGCCCAAGCCATCGACGAAGCGCTATCTCCCCAATCCGTCGATAAAAACTACTTTTTGGTGGTCTACGCCTTGCCAGATGGCCTCCGCCACTCGTTAATCCAAGGCACGCTCGCCTACGACTACGTCCAGGGCCTGGCCGTCCACGCCAACGAACTCGCCGACCGCGGAAGATACGCCGGCATCTACGCAGTCGGCATCGCCATCGAGGGCCGGAACGGAGCCTTCCTCACCAAGAAGGAGTGCGCCACGCTGGCCAACCTGCTCGACACCTACTCGCGCGCATACGAGCTTCTTGCCACGAAAGAGGATCAGTACACCCTGCCGCCCACCAACGCCCCAGACATGCTCTTCTACGCCAACTTGATCGACCAAGCATGCGGATACATGACGACAACACAAGACACCACCACCACCACCACCACCACCACCACCACGGGTTTGCCGCACTATATGAACGACTTTGGCCTCGTCGTCGACAACGTCCACTTGAAAGCCCTCGCCAAATCATTTCGGAAACGCGCAGCAGCCATGGACAAACTGCTGGGGTGCAACGATAACAACGACGACGAAAAAACCAGCACAGTCACAATGCTGCACCAAGGACCGCTCTACATCAGACGCACCACGCAGCCCATGAACACCGAGTTTGCCCAGATCCATTACGACAGCCGGACCATGACCACCGTCCCTTCCGCCATCCCTAATAAATTCCTCGCCCTGACGCTGGGTGCGCTGCGGTGCATGAACCTGCGCCCTTACACGGTGGAAGTTCCCATCTTGCCCATTACATCTAGGGAACACCTCGTTTTGGGCGAGCAGTTTGTGACTATTTTGGCAAGCTCGATGATTCATCAGGGGGGGTTTAACAATGTCGAGCCTGGTACCGATGAATTGACGGAGGATATAATGGACCAAAAGCTGTGCAGGGAAGCGGTTGATTATCTCTTGCAGACGACAAAGTACTGCGAGCAGAACGGCGATAGGTGGGCGAGGGATGTTGCTATGTTTGGGAAAATTGCTGAGGGGCCAGATACTGGCTAGCATGCCGGAAGGGTATGTCCATGTTAAGATGATGAAAGTGATGCAGGCTCGAGGAAGTCGATGTAGTTAGTACCGCTTAATATAATTTTGGAAAGCATGTTTGTGAAGCTCCCGGGAAGCATCGCAGTGCGATTGGGGTTCGACCAAGATAGTACCGATGGAAGATCAGAAGGCGTGAAAGGTAGTTGGTATCTGCTGATGTAAGGTGAACCAAGGTTGTCTTGAGGGAGGATATATCGATGCCCGGCCATGGTGGATGGAGGCAGACACTTGGACCTATATTAACATCAAAGCCTTGAGTCGAGATTCCAAAGCCACGGATAATATAATGCAGAGCGGATAATACCTCCATGTTTCGATGAGCTTGTGAAAAAATAAAAGTTGTTGTCCACAATCTTCATATGCAATTTCATGCTGTGGTGTATATTTCTGAAAGGGAATGCGTGAAAATGATCGGGAAGTGGTTGCCGACAGACGGGAACGCGCTAATCTTTTACAAGATTGGGCGGCCACAGGGTCCAATCTACCTCTAGCCGCCCACCAATGGTTGGTCCAGAATAATCAGAGGTATCCCGTGCTAGCGCTCCAACGGGAATGGCGTGGAAACACAGGGCGTCGCACAATCAGCAGGTACCCCGGAGTGTGGCACGTGCTTGGGCCGAAAAATGTTTCAAGAAAAGCCTCTCCCGCTGTGAACCCTCTCAATCCCTGTTCCTTGGTCGACCCCTCTGAAATTGGAACGAATGAACGAATGATGGAAAGTGCAGTTCCGCCAAGAGCACACCAAGAGGCACCGGTTGCTTGTGCTTGCCGTCTTGTCGTCTTGTCGCATTTCGCGGCTTCCCCTTTTCCTCTTTCCTCTTCTTCTTTTTTTGACTTCTCGTCAAATCACTTTGCTGCTTGTCAATTGACGGCAGTGGGATCCCTCCCTTTTTTCGTTCTTGTTGGGTTTGCGCGCATCCTTTTTTTTTTTTTTCTGAATTGCCAACTGTCATTCCCTCACTCTCTCTCTCGCGCAATCGCATTTTAGCCGCCGCCCGATTCGCAGGGCCATTCACCACCAACAACAACAGATCATCCATCTTGATCACCCAACAAGATCGACCTCCCTCGAGTCGTCGTCGCTAATCCTCCACGGATACCTCTACCTACCCGACCTTCATTTCGGTCCTCGAGCCACCATCGCTCCCTTTGCCAATTACCAACCATCGCCAGTATCGCCTGGCCCTACCACCGATCCTACGATCACACAATCCGTTTGCGCAAGCCTCAGTTGACCTGACCTTGCTGCCTTTACCCGACCATCTCGCGAGCTCGAGATCACCACAGTCCTTCGATACACTACGATACACCAGAGATGCTACTCTGAGTCCGATCATTTTACACGAATCACTCCTACCTACCCGATCAACCGAATCATATAATCCCACGATCCCTCTCTGCGATCCACGACAACACTATGCTTCTACCGCAATACCTCGCCTCAGCCGTCGCGCTGCTGGCTTCCACGGCCCTCGCCCAAGTCACCACCGAATGCCAGCCCCTCAACAAAACATGTCCCCCCGACCCCGCCCTCGGTATGGACTACTCTTGGACCTTCAACTCTACTCCCAAGGCCTGGGCTTGGGAAACCACCGTCGGCACCGTCGACTTTGACAACGAGAATGGCGCCGGCTTCACCATCAACAACCAGGGCGACTCCCCCACCTTGCGCTCAAAGTTCTACTTCTTCTGGGGTCGCACCGAGATCTGGATGAAGGCCTCCCACGGCAGAGGCATTGTCAGCTCTGTCATGTTCCTTTCCGACGACCTGGACGAAATCGACTGGGAATTTGTTGGCGGCGAGCCTCACAACGTGCAGACCAACTTTTACGGCAAGGGTGTCATCGAGTCCTCCATTCCCGGCAAGCACGACGTTCCCGGTAACGCTCAGGAAGAGTTCCACAACTACACCACCGACTGGACCAAGGACTACCTCGACTTTTACATTGACGGAAACAAGGTCCGCACCCTGCTGCCTGCTCAAGCCAACGACTCTTACTACTACCCCCAAACCCCCATGCGCTTGTCCCTCGGTATCTGGGCCGGCGGCGACCCGAGAATGCCCAACGGTACCAAGGAGTGGGCTGGTGGTGACACCGACTACAATTCCGGCCCCTACACCATGCATGTCAAGTCTGTTCAGGTGACCGACTACAGCGACGGCAAGGAATACGTCTACGGCGACCGCAGCGGCGCGTGGGAGAGCATCAAGATCGTCGAGGGTAACTCCACCATCAAGGAGATCATCGAGGCCCCGCCCAAGCAGTCGGTATCAGAAAAGTGGAACGGCATGTCCAGCACCACCAAGACCATCATCTACGCCTGCTGCGCCGGTGCTGGTGCCCTTCTCGTTATTGCCGCCGCCTTCTTCTGCATCCGCCAGCGAAAGCAGGGTAAGCGCCAGGCTGCTCTTGCTGAAGCCCAGTTTGAGCGCGATCGTGTGGAGCTTGAGCGTTTGCAAAAGGCCGGTATTGATCCTGATAGCTTTACCGAGCAGGCGGCTGAATATCACGCTGAGGATATGAAGAAGGATGGCATGGTTACTACAACTACTTATAGCGTTCCCCCTTCTCCGCCCCTCGATGGCCCCAAGAACACGGCAAATGGTCAGTTCGACACAATCTCAACAGTTGGCGCTGGCGCCGCTGCTGGTGCTGCTGTCGGTGCTGCTGCCGCCGCCGGCAGTACATCCCTCTCTCAGTCCCCCCGCGTCGCTAGCCCTGCTCCCGGTCCTGGCCAACAACAGCAACAGCAACAACAATTCAACTCATTCGACAACAACATGAACCGCGTCGTCTCTCCCGCCCCGAGCATCCCTGCCTTCGCCGCATCCGCCATGACCCCCACGATTCCCAACGTCGGGTACCCACCCCAAAACCTGAACCAGTCTCAGGCCCAAAGTCCCTCTTTCCCTCCCAACCGTAGCTTCACCTCGCCCGTCCCTCCCTCGCCCAACCCCCAGGGATCTCTCTATGGAGACATGAACCGCGTCGGCAGCCCTGCGCCCGCTGGTGGGCTAGCGCACCCGCAACCCCAAAGGAGTTTCACAGCTGGTCCTACCACCACCGGTCCTGGGTTTGCTAGTCCGCAATCGGCTAGTTTTGACTTCAATAACAACAATAATGGAGGGTATAGTAGTCCGCAGAGTTCTACCTTTGGTGCCCCTGGAGGTGGAGGAGCGTATGGTCAGCAGCCAGCGTCCGGGTTTGGAATACAGCCTGGTGGTGTTGGTGCTGGTGCAGCTGGCGTCGGACAGATCCCCGACTTTGGGTTTGCGGAGGGGAGGGATAGTTATTGGGGGGATACCCGTGATGACGGGCATAACAACCAGGGGCATAACCACGGGCACGATAATCAGAGTTACAACCAGGGTTACAGCCAAGGGCAGGGTGGGCATATGAACAATGGGGGGTATAGGTGATGTTGAGATGTGTGGAGATGGAGATGGACATGTTGGAAATGTGGGAGGATTTGATGGGTGAGATGGCAGATTTAAGTTGAGATTTTGCCCACTGAAAGATGGATGGGATGGGATGGGATATGACTTGCCTTTTACGGCCCCTCTTTTTTCACTATTTATGACATCTTCCTCCTTTGCGTTCTCTTCGATATATTGCGAGCGAGCGAGTAGTTGCCAAAGCGAGCGAGCGTTGGAAGCGTTGGAAGCAAGCAAGCGTTGTTAAACAAAGCAGAAGCGATATGTTGCGATGCACTGCGATACGTTTTACTTTTTCACCATCTACTACTACTTGAAGATCGTACTAGATACCTAGGTACAAAGAAAAATAGTCGAAGGGAAAAGTGTGGTCTAGACGCAGATGTTCCTGCTTTTTTAAATCACGAATCATGCCTACCTAGAGGTAGCTAGAGGCAGCTAGTTGTTTCCCAAATTCCCAAATTCCCAATTCGCAATGCGCCCAAGTTATTTACCAACCAGCAGCACCCTTTCCGTGATCCATGCCCTCCCTGTCCAGGCACGGCAGGCACGTTATTCACGGCCCGGGATCACCATGTCCACAACTGGCACTAACATGAGCACGACACGATGCACATGGGGCACGCGGGGAGACGGAGACACCTCCGCCTCACATCTCCGCCTGTAGCCCTCTAGCCCTCTAGTCCTCGGGCCTTCGGGTCTTCGGGGCATCGGGGCATCGGGGACTATCCTAGCACGTGGCACTGCTGGGTTGAACTGGTTGAACTGGTTGAACTCCCGCCGGGGACGGACCATGAATGGGATCGGAGATACCTCCGCCTTGGGGCATCGGGGTATCGGGGCATGGGGTTTTGGGGGCTATCCTAGCACGTGGCACTGCTGGGTTGAACTGGTTGAACTGGTTGAACTCCCGCCGGGGACGGACCATGAATGGGATCGGAGATACCTCCGCCTTGGGGCATCGGGGTATCGGGGCATGGGGTTTTGGGGGCTATCCTAGCACGTGGCACTGCTGGGTTAAACTGGTTGAACTCCCGCCGGGAACGGAGATGAAAGTATGAATGGGATCGGAGATACCTCCGCCTTGGGGTATCGGGGCATCGGGGGATCGGGGTATCGGGGGCTATCCCGGTACACGTGGTAAATGAGATTCGGGAACTGGATATGGACCCGATGTGGATAAAAAGATTGAAGATAACTGTAGTTGGAATGTTGATAGATGTATAAAAACCCTTATGAGGTGCAGAGGCGGGATTTGGACAACGAGCTGGCTGGGCTAACGGGGAACTCCCGTTGTTTTCGATTAAAGTGGGTTGAGAGAGCTACCTGCTTGTCAGGTCTTGAAACCACACTGACTATTAGAATCTAATAGGGGCAGGTCGTTTCGAGACCAGACAAGTACATTAGTGAGCAGCGGAAAACTAAAAGTTCCACACTTTCTTACCACCCCAATAGCGAGAGATTACCAAACTGGAGAGACAAGATCATGACAACGCCGGAAAGGTTAGGTAGAGGTATGAAGATTATTGTGCAAAACACCTCAGGGAACTTTTTGTTTCTCGTGTACTTGTTTGGTCAACGAAGAACTAAAGCTTGAGAACAAAATTGACGTGGAGAAGGTTACTTGCTGTCTCAATGTCTTTCACAAAATCCAATGACAAGTTGAGTTATGTATATTACATTCATGATTCAAATTGACTAGTCCTTAGTCGCCGATATCTCTCCAATCAGTTTGTCCCAGTTTCTCTCACTGCAAGTTATGAGACCTCTCTCCATCTTTCCCAGTGTGTCAGTATCAGCCCTGGCTACGACATTTTACCATAACCATCGAATCAAAGAAAACAAATAACCACGGGCCGGGTGAAACATGGAAAACCGTGGAAAAAAAGAAGAAAAAAATCCCGTTGGTGAGTCCTTGCAAACCGGCCAGGTGCAGGAATCAGATTCCCCCTTTGTAAAATGTCGTATGTGTTGGGATCTCGGAACATTTGCATAATCCCTTAGGAGGCTACCAATCAGGTTTTGGAAATTCGATAGTGTTATTAAACAATTTCGAGCACAGTAAATACCTTTATGCTAGTAAAAGTTCGAACAGTAGCGAAATGTCAAATTAGAGGGTAGACTCGACTAGTAGAAACAGGCTTACGTAAGGCGCCCCAGCCACCAGATTCTAGCTGCAGACCTTCCTAATAGTTTGGGCACCCCCAATTCGGGTTCCACAAAACTCTTCTAAATATATATATCAATTTTGAACCCTCAATTACAATATCCACTTTACTATATAATTTAACAATTAACAATCTAATTTACGATCTCCGCACTACGAAAACTTTAATTATACTAATTATAATTATTATTACTACTATTACCGTAACCTATTACGTTATTAATTATATCCTAGTTAATCGATAAAGAAATCGTCGTTAAATAAATCTATTTAAATTCTATAAATAAATTTAAAGAATAAAGCGATAAATTTATAACTTACGCCAAAGTTTTAAACTTTACTAATTATATATTAGGGGTATAATTAATTCCTTTTAAATTTATAGAGTTAATTATTATAAATTACGTTATTAAATCGTTTATCCGCTATTATATCGAAAAGGTTAAGGAAGCTTTTAACGATTTTAAAAATAATACCCTTATTACGTTAATCCTTCCTTATAACGCCGATAATATTTTTATAGGCGTAGAATTTACCGAAAAATCCTTAAAGGAATAAATTAACGACGTTATTACTAAATTTACCGATTTTATTATTATAGGGCTATAAAAATATAATTATAATATTAATATATTTAATTATTAGTCTAAGAAATACGAAACCTTTTCGAAATACTACGTTATATTTATTAAATAAATATATAAAACCGTTTATTAAAATTACAAATCTAATTACCTCCGGAATAACGAAGATTTCCCCTAATAATATTCTACCTTCGTTAAAGGGTTATAATATTATTCCGAATAAACCTTTATCGATATTTATAAGGCTTATTGTAATTATATTAATAAGTCCTTTATAATAGAGTTTAAAATAAAAATAATTAAATAAATCGATAATTAAGAAATTATTATAATTAAAGTCTAATTTTACGTAATCCTTAAATCCTTATTAACTACCGTTTAATTCTATAACTTTATTAAATATTTACGCCCTATTTAATTAAGCTAAATTTCTAACGCTTCGTATTAATACCGTTTATAAATTATTAATAATATTTTCGATTTTTATATTTTATTTAAGGATTTCCGTATTAAAGGTTTTAATAATAAAGTATTTATAATTATATAAGTTAAATTAAACTATAAAAATATTCGTAAGGTGTCCTTTAAAATTAAAAGCGATATTTTTAATAGATTAGAGGATATTAATATTAAAGTAAAAAATGTTTAACTTAATAGACCCTAATGTAATTAGTGTAAAAGGAAATACGTAATGTAAATTAAAAATTCTAAATAGAATGGAAATTTATTATCGTTATTTTATTATAAAATTTATAAAAAGGGTACGTATATTACTAAATATTATTAATATTTCTTCTTAATAAAGCCCTAAACCTTCGCTAAAAGTCTAATTTTAAAATATAAATTCAAATAATTAAGAATTTTAATAACGATTTAAAATTTAAAAGGGAGGTCGAAATTTAAAGAAAAAAAATAATGAAATAATTAATAAATCCTATCCTTAATATTAATAATTAATTTTAGAGTAATTAATTCTCTAGTAAGAATATTGCTATAAACCCTATCTTTATTTTTATTTAAATTTATAGAATTGTTATAATATAAGTAATATTCTAAACGGGAAAAAAAAGTTTTAATATTTATCCGTTTAAAAATTACGTTTTTTTTAATTCTAGTAATTCTTTATACGTATTTAACGAAATTATATATTTCCTTAATTTCTATTATATACCCTATAATAATAACCTATAGGCTAAAGATTTACGTATTATAATTTAAAATTATAAGGAAATTAATTTTATTATTAATAAAAAGAACGGATTTAAAAAATTATATTTTTATAATATAACCTTCTACCTTAATTTTATAATTAATTTTATCTCTTTATATTTATTACGTAAGTAAAATTTCTTTTAGGATTATAAATTACTTAATAATTATTTTCGTAATATAAATTAATTATTCTTTTACTATTTTAAAACCCGTTACCGCTAAATTCTATTTAAAGAACTTCCTTATTTATTTATTCGGGCGAATTTCTATACCCGTAAGAATATAGTTAATTCTTATATAAACTATAAGTACTACTATAAAAACCCCTTTACTTAGTATTTTAAATTAGGGTACCCTAATCCTTAAGTATTATTCTATTTTTATAATATTTTAGGAGTTAAAATCCTATTTAAAAATAAGAAAGAAGAGGACGAAAAAAACCCTAAGACCGAATAATATAATACTTATACCTAAATAAAAATTAAGTAATAAATTAAGCGAAAATTTAAAAATAAAGGGTATAAGGTTAAAAAACGTTTTGTTATAAATTTTCTTAATTATAAAGAAAGTTATTAAAATTATACTAATATTATATTTATTATTTATAAATTTACCGGGTATATTTAAGAATATTTTTTCTACGACTAATTCGCTATTATAATTATAATTTATTTAAACGACCTCTTTACTCTCTTTAAAATATAATTTAATATTATAATACGAATATTAAAATAGAATAATAAAATTACGAAATTATAATTACTCTTAAACCTATTAGCGTAATGTAGTATAATTATAAAGCCTTTTACCCTATATATTTAAATATAAAATAGAAGTATAAAACGTTCGGAAAATATAATTAAAGATAAAGCGCGTACTATAAATTTAGGTATTCGTTTTTTTGAAAATTTTTAGCCGGAAATCGTTTTTATAGTAATATATTTTAATAATCGGTCCCCTAAATACTTTTATAACTAAAAATCTCTTTAAAAAAGATTTTATACGGTTATTATTAAGAAAATTAATAATAGTAACGACGAAATTACCCCCCGTAAATTTAATATCTCTTATTTTCGAATCTATAATTATAAAATATTTATAATAATTATTAGTATTAAAAATAAATAAAATAAATTTTAAAAGAAAAACCCTAAAATATAAATTAGATATTTAATTAATTATACCTCTACGGCTATTTACCGAATTTAAAACCCTATTACTAACGAAATTATTAATACCCGTAACGTTATTTTTAATAAACGTACCCTCTTTATTAATAAAATAAAAAAGGAAACCGAATTTCTAAAATTCACTTTAAAAGAATTTACTACTTTATTAAAAAAATATACCGTTAAAAAATAACTACTAAATAACTAATCCCCCTTCGATTTTATAATTAATTATACCGATATAAAAAATATAAATATTTACGACCTTTTAAATCCTCTTTTTTTTAACCTAATTTAAAAAAGGGAATTAATAATTATTAGGGAAGTATAAATCGAAGAAATAATTATTAGGGAAGTAGAAATTAGCGTATTGCTTTTAAACCCCTTTAATAAAATTATAAACCTAAAAGAGGATCGAATAATTATTAACTACTTTATTAATTATAATTATTTAATATTATTAAATATACTATTACTAATTTCCTTTCTTATAAAAGTATTCGTTATAAATTGTATTAAATACGCTAAAAAAGAATTATTAAAAAGTTTCGAGCTTTAAAAGGTAATATTTAACGCCGGACGTTTTCATTAATTTATAATTATAATATATAAGAAGAAAATTATTAAAGTAAAATTATAGCGCTCTATACGTAAAAAAAGGGTAATTATTAAAAATATAATCGAATCCATAATCGCTATTAACAAATTTTAAAGCTTTTACTATTACTAATTACCGCTAATACTTTATAATTATAAAGACTTCGATAAATATCCCTTAAATAACCTTTTTAAATAAGCCGAACGAATTTACTTCGAAAATTATAAATAAATAAAAACTTAAATAGAAATAGACCGCAACGAGCCTAAAGTTAAAAGTAAGTAAATCCTCGATTATATATAAATATATACCTATAAATACTTTAAAAATAATTACTTTAATAAAGTTTAAATTCGTTTAATTATACGTAGAAACTAATAAATAAAAATTGCAAGGTAAGAAACTTATACTTCTACCCTAATAAAAAAATCCTTCCGCACCCTTATAATTATAATTTTACGCTTTAATTTTAAATTTATTTGATAAAACGTAATTAACGCCTTTGTAAATATAATAATAAACGAAGAAATTTATATATATATATTATTAAATTATTATATTTAAAGGAAAGTATTTAAAATCCTTAAAGTACTATATAATTTTGAGAAAGTCTTTTCGCACTTACCTCTATATCGTTTTGCACTTATCCCCACTTTTTTCGACCAATTACATAACACAGTTCAACCGCCCTCCCGGGCCGCGCCTTAGCGCTGTAATTTTCCTATACTTTCAACTAATAATAATAAATATTATATTATTTCAAGGTTTAATTATACCAAGGCAGCCCAAACTCTAAATTATAGCGTATATACCACCCCGATATATTTTTTACAACGCATTTTTATAGCAGTCCTATAGGGGATTTAACGCTACGGTCGCACTTTTTATACGTCGCAATCAATTAAAATCGTTCGATTAAAATTGTAATTTAATCGAACTTAATAAAACTCAATATATTAATCTATTATTATGGGGCTAATGCCCGTGGCTGAATCTAACTGGCATTGCTAGTCGTACCGCCAGTCGTACCGCCAGTCGGGCCGCCAATCGGGCCGCCAATCGCGGTCCTTACCGCTACGGTAAGCGGAGTAGCCCGTGCCCGGTCCTCAAAAGGATAATTAACCAATGCCGCCTAGAAGGCGCCTCCCTTCCTCCCTTTTCCCCTTCGTAGAACCTTATCGATTCGTTAAGATTTAATATCTATATTAATTGTATTATACCCTTTATATTAAGTTCTACCATTTAAAAAGCGGATAGAAGAAATAAATTTAATAAACGGATAATAATTTTATAAACGGAAGATTAATAATTTTAAACGCGGTATTACGGTATTTTTCGATATTATAATTGGATTTAACGATATAGATATTAATAATATAAAGGAGTTTTACGACTTTTAAAATAATATATTAAATAACGGCAATAGTAATAAAGGCCTAATTAAAAGTTTAATTAAAATCCTTAAGAATAACGCGACCCTTAAGGATTATATTAAATCCTTTTTATTTAATATTACCCTTATTTTTAATACCCTTACCTTCTATTTAAATTTCGGAATTATTAAGTATTCTATTCGTAAGAAGAAATCCCTTTTTAAGACTTTAATTAATAATAATTCTAACGATAATATAAATTTAATTCCTCGTTGTAAAAAATAGTTAAAATTCCTTAAATAGGATAATTAACCCTATACCTTCGGTTTTTTTTTTAATAAATTTATTACGGTATATAATAGCGATATTAAATAAGGATTTCGTAATAACCCGAATACCGTTTAATATAAAATTATTAATACGCTTTTTATTAAATACGGTTAATAATTAGAAGGATTTTAAACCGTTGTAATTATATGTAGTAAGGAAAATCCGGTTAAGCTCTTCGAATAAATTTGTACGATTTTCGGTTTTTATTAAAATTAGGAAGCGGCCTTTAATAAATTCGCCCGTATACGTTAAAAGGATAGCGAGCTATTCGTTACTTTTTTAGCCGATTTTAATAATGAAATATTTAAAGTAAGCGGTTATTTATAAGAGAATCTTATTAAATTAGGCTATTTCTACCGCGTTTTTAATAAAAAATAATATAATAAAATATTTACGGTTATTTTTTCCGATAATTATTACGAATATTTTAAATAATTTTAGTATTATACGTTTAAATACGAATAGATAATAGAGTTTAAGGAGGATTATCGTCGATATTAATGTAATTAAAAAAATAAAATTAAGAATAATAAATTTTATATCCTTAGCGCTATTTTTATTAATTATTTTATTATTCTTTATATTTTATATATCGCGCTCCGTTTTATTCTTATAATTTCTATTTAATATTTAATCGACGTAAATAGAGATATTATTATAGGTATTATACGTATAACCCGTAGTCGAAGTAGACGAGGTCGAGGCGGCTTTAATATAAGCGCTTTTATTTCCGCTTTTATTAAACGTATTAAATAAATATTAGATAAGGAGCGTTAATATTATTAAAATAATAATTTATATATATATTATAGCGCTTTTGGATATTGCGTTTTAGTTTATTTATACCGGTTAATTATTCCCCCTTCTTTTAACGGAGTGTATATTTAAATTATTGCTATTAAGGTTCCTCTACTTTTAAAGGACGATAACGATAATGAGGCTTATAATTCCGCCCCCGAATAATAGGTAAAAGTTTAATTCTAATATAAAATCGGGCCCTAAAGTTGGAAATAGAAATATTAAGTAAAATGGAGGATTTTAAATTAAAAATAAAAATAAAATTTACTTTAATTCTATTTATTATTAATAATCGTAATTTATTCTATATCCTCGTCGACGAGGGTTATTAATATTATACCGTAATTAATAAGAAAATTATTAAAGAGTTTTAAATCCTAATTATCCCTATTCTATTTCGTATTATAAAAGGAGCGTTTATTATTATAGAAGGAGTTTCTATTTAAAATATAGTCCAATTTTTAGCCGAAGTAAATAATTATATTCATTTTATTTACGTTTATATTATCCTATTATTCGAATTCCTTATTATATTAGGTAAATTTTAATTTAAAATTATACGAATATATTCCGTCCTTTATAAAAAGCGTTTATTTATAGGCGTTATTAATTATTAAGTTCCTTATATTAATAGAGAGTAAATATTTAATATACCGTTTATCGCCGATTTAAAGTTTATTATATATATTTTAATTATTACCTTCGTAAATTATATTTATAGGTTGAAAAAGGAGTTCGGTAATCGAGTAATTGAAGAAATTATTTTCGTAATTAATTTAAAGGATATCGAAAAGGCGTTAAAATTAAAAAAAGTATATATTAAAGTAGAATTGAAGGCGAAAATCCCTAAGAAATATTATAATTTAATATTATTTTGGATAAAAGAGAACGTTAATAAATTAAACCTTTATTATTTTAACGTAGATTATAAAATTATAATTAAAAAGGATAAAGATAGTAAAAAATTCCCTATTTTATTCGGATTGCTTTATAATATAATGAGGGAGGAGTTTTTAATTCTTAAAAAGACGTTAAAGGATTTATTAAATAAAGGGTTTATCCGAATTAATAATTTAGAAGCGGGGGCCCTAATTTTATTTATATATAAACCTAGAGGCGGATTCTACTTTTATTATAATTATTATATATTTAACGTTATTATGAAAGTGGATTATTATTTATTATTATTAATTAAAAATACGTTCTACATCCTAAAAAGAATAAAGTAATATATTAAAATAAATATTATATAAACCTTTTATAAAATTCGTATAATAGAAGGAAAGGAGGGGAAGATAATATTTCGGACGTAATATAGGTTATTTAAATAATTAATTATACCGTTTGGGCTAAATAACGTACTAATTACGTTTTAATAGTATATTAATTATATTTTCCGCGATTATTTAAATTCGTTTTATACTATTTATATAAACGATATATTTATTTACTCCTCCGGCTCTTTAGAAAATTACAAGTAAAAGGTATATTTAATTTTTATTAAATTATTAGAAGTTAATTTTTATTTAAATTTAAATAAGTACGAATTTAATATAAAGAAGGTTAAATATTTAAGCTTTATTATTTATATTAACGTCGGCGTATAAATTAATCCCGAAAAGGTTAAAGTAATTTTAGATTAATTTCCCTCTACTTTTTAAAAAGGTGTATAGAACTTCTTAGGGTTTATTAATTATTATTATATATTTATTCTTTAATTTTTAAAAGTAATTACCCCCTTATTAAGATTAATTGGTAAAAGGGTTATTTTTAAATAAATTAAAGAGTATAAAAGTATTTTTTAGCTTTTAAAAACCTTATTTATAAGAATTCTAATCCTAATAGAATTTAACTTAAATAAGAAAATATTCTTAAAGACGGACTATAGTAAATTTACTTTAAACGGAATTATTTCTTAAGAGGTAAACGAAAATAATAAAAATATAATTCGTAAAATTATAAACTTTTATTCTTAGAAATTTAACCCTACTGAATGGAATTACTTTATTTATAATAAAAAGATACTTATTATTATTAATTATTTAAAGTAATAGTCGGCGGAATTATAGAATTGTAAATTATTTATTATTTTAATAGATTATTAGAACTTTAAATATTTTATAAAATTAAAGAGATTTTCGGAATAGTAAATACGGTAAGTGGAATATTTTTCCTAATTTAATTTTTAAATTGAATATAAATTTAGTAAAAACGGAGTAATTTTTAATACCTTCTTTCGACGAAATTAAAATATATTTATAAATTAAGATTGTAAAGCGTAGGATATTTAAATAATATTAAATTCCGTTCTTAAAAATTATATTCCGCTCTGTATTTCGGTAGCCTAAGTAATTTATTTAGAGAAGGAAGGTGTAAATATATTTAAAAATTTAGATTTATAATAATTTTAATTATAGACGGAACCCTACGATTTTTTATATTAATAAATAAAGGAAGTTATCCTTTATAATAACCGTTACTTCGACCCGTTTTTGAAATTCAAAATTCAAATTATAGATTACTCTATTAATTCCTTCGGCCGCCTTCGTTATTAAAATCGTTTTTAAATATTAAAAGCCTCTATATATACCGAATTTAAATTAATTATATTATTAAATATTAATTAACGCTTTAATATCCCTCGTACTATTTTAATTTAAATTATTTATAATTTATATTGAAATGGGGAAGAAAAACAACCCCAAACAACCACTACCACTACAACAATTGGGAAAGGAGCTATATCAAAAACTTCTAATAAGATTAAAAGAATAAAGAGAGGAGTAGATTTGTAGGGGAGAAAGGAGCAATTTGATAATAGGAATATCTTTTTCGATTTAATTGTATTTTTTCTTTTACCCATTATAGAGGTAAGGTTAGGAAGTTTTAAAAATTTAATTAAGGAGTTGATTTTCACCAAATTGAAGAAGATTTTTATCTTAAAGATTAAATAAAGTCTAATTATTATTCTAGTAAAAATTGCCTAACCTTCTTTCTTTTCTTTTTAATTACCCTTCTTTCCTTTTATTCCTTTAGAACTTTCCTTCTTTCTATATAAAAGTCCGAAATTTATTCTATAACCTTCTTTCTTAATTTATTTAATGTATTACTATTATACTTCCTTTAAATTAATTTATTATAATATATCTTTATCCTATACCTTTTCTCTCAAATTATAATTAGGGAAAATCCTTAGAAGAATTCCTCTAGAATAAAAAATTACGAAAAATTTTCGAAAAAATTCGGAAAAAATCTACTATTTAATTATATACCCTTATACTTATTTATCCGCCCTATTTCAAACTTCCCTTTAAATTTACTTATTAATCCTATAAAATTAAATTTATTAATAACTATTTTAATCCTTCCTAACCGACCTCTTCCTTTTTTACCTTTTTAATCTTTTAAATTTTTTTTCCCTTCTCTTTCTCTCTTTCTAAATTAATTTACGCTTCATTTTCTACTTATTTTCTTCTTAACCGATCTTCTTTTTATTCTAAATTATTAATATAATAATATATCTTACATTTTAAATATAATTTATAAATATAATATATCGGGATAATATTGGAGTATATTTAATATCGAAGATTATATTATTAAATTTTCGAAATTTATTAATAAGCGAGAGCTAATTATCTACGCTAAATTTATTAAATAAAACGAAATTATTAATTATAATAATTTCTCTTCCTTTATAATTATTAATATTAATTACCAATATTTATCGTTCCTCTATACGCTTCCTCTTCGCTCTAAGAATTAGCGGCAATAATTATTTCTTTTTAATAAGAAATATTAGAATACTATTGCAATTTCCTCTTAATTATATACTAATAGTTATTAAAAAAATACTATTAGTAAAACTACTATCGGGTAAAGTAATTCTAATTCTAGGGAGGGATCGGATAATAGGTCTTTATTTAAGAAAACGGGGAAAATAGGGGAAATTAACAAATTCTTATACTAATTAATACTTAATTATTTTAATAGGGTAATATTCGTTTAAATAATTTCTCTAATATACTAAATTCGTAAAGAATTTAGGCCGGGGATTAAAGTCTTTTTTTCCGCTTTTCCTCTTTACAATCGTATAAATTAATTATTTCTAATTTTTCGAAAGTAAATTCTTTCTTATTTACTATATTAAAAGGGCGTTATATATTATTTTTATTTATTACTGAATTATAATATTTTTAAACTATTTTATATTGGGGATTTAATTATATTTTTATTAATACCTACTTTATTCCTAAAATTCAATTATTGTAAACCTTTAAGGTAATTTATTAATAGGTTTTCTTCGACGCTTTATTTTAATAAAGAAAATTCGGACTATTTCTAAAATTTAAAGGTTATAAATTTAAGTTTTCTATTATATTAGGAATATTATATTAAACTATTTTTAATTATTGGAAATATTAGGGATTCGATCTCCTATTAATATTAAAAAAATATAATTTTTAATTATAAATACTTTATAAACTTTTATAATTTTCCGTTCGCATTATTAATTATAGAAACTATTATAAAGAAATTAAAACGTTTCTCCCTAATTAAAGATTATAAGAACGAAATAATTATTAATTATAATAGGGAAATACTAATATCGAATTAACTTCAAACTATTTCGAATATTAATATCTTTAATATAAAGCTTACTACGTCCAATAATAGTAATTAAATTTATTAAAGTATAAATCCAATCGCTATACTCTCGTAATATTTAATATAAATTAATATAAATTATTTCTCCTTCCTATTAACTCCTAGTATTCGCTAAGTACTATATATTAATTAATCCTAATATTATTATATCCTAAGATATAATCGAAGTTAATTACTTATTAGGCTATCCTAGGACAGGAGGAATAATTATATAGCGGAATATAATTTTAACTATTTACTTATCGTTATTAAACTCTTTAATAATTAAATAGGTCGGATTTTTATCGGGAATAATATTTTATTACCGGTTAATTTTAAAATATTTCCAATCTTAAAATTTATTATAATAAATTAGATTATCTCTAATATAAAGGGGATAAACTTCTCTAATAATTATATTACCGAATTAGGGCCAAATTTTATTCTCTTAATTCTAACGCCGAATAGTTTTAAAAATTACAGGAGGGTAATTATTCGGTATTTTTATAGTAAAAATTAGGGGTAAATTATTATAACTAAGGTTAGAAGAGCTTATATTAATTAATATTTTAATTAATAATAAAATTTTAAAGGATAGAAGGTTTAATGTAGAAAGGCTTTTAATAGGTAGTAGTAGTATAAATCTATAGAAGGGCTTATTAATATATAAGAGGAAAAAAAAGAAAGAAAGGAAGGGTTATAAATAAAAGGTTTTTATACCCGTTTCGTAAATTATCTACGAAGTCGAAAAATTGTAAATTCTTCCCTTTTTCCTTATTTCCTCTCGTAAATTATTTATAACACTCTAAATTCACTCTTTCTAATTTCTATTCATTCTATTTATATTTAAAATTTTAAGCGGTAGAATAAGTAAATTTTATTTAACTTCCTTTAATATAATTTCTTAGCCTTTCGGTATAGTCGAAAGTTTTAATTTATAATCGAATTTTAGAATTAAAATACCTTTCCCATTATTTTTAATAAAAAAGTACTTTAAAACGGCGTTTATAACCCTTTTTATAATTAATTAAAATTCTAAAGCTTTACGAAATTGCTTTAAATAAACGGATATTATTTTTTTTATCCGGTTTAAAGATTTTTCGTAATCGTAGGGTATATAATATAAATAATTTCAAAAGGATAATTTCTATCGGCTTTTTCCTTCGAGGATTATTTATTAAAAAAGTATAAAAAAGGTACGTTTTTATTTATAATTATTCTTCGTTTTTCCTCCTAATAACTTTTTCTTTTTAAATATAATAAAATATTAATAATAGTAATAAAGTAAAATTATTAAATAAAAATTCTTTATAATAAATTAGTATAATATTTTCTTCTAATTTTAACGCCGGTTTCCTTCCTTCTATAAATAACCCTTTACTTTACTTCCTTTAGAAGGAAATCCCTATAGAAGAATTTATTATATTTAATTAATTTAATTTAAATATTAATACCTTTATTTTATTTATTAAAAAACGTATTGTTATTATTAATTGCAATTCTCTTCGGCCGTACTTTAGCCTTAATACTTCGGAAATAATACGTTAGACCAATTTTCGTCTTAATAGTAAAAAGTAAATCCTTTCTAAAGTTTACGTTAATTTTTTATATCGATTTTCACTTCCTCTTAATACTTTTCAAAATATTATTTAAAATAATTATTTTCGGCTATTTAATACTATTATAAATATTTATTTAATTAATAAACTTATTATTATTAATTAATTATATATAAAATAGCGTATTAATAATAATAAATTATTAGTAATTATAATTACGTTTTTTAATTTATTTATTATATATCGATTAGCTTTAGAGCGGATATTTAATTCGCTTCGTAATTTATTTAATCGTTATATTTTTATCGAAAAAAAAGGAATTTAGCCGTAGGGTTATTACTTTACTTATATAAAGGTAAAGAAAGAACGGATCTTTGGGTTAATAATTTAATTATTTAGTAATAAATAAATATTCTTTTATTTTCTATTAATATCCTTTTATTAATTATTATTTTTTTTTTTAAAAATAGGATTATTTATTCGTATTGCGTTAACCGATTCCGAAAAACGTATATATCGGTATATATTATTAATTAATAATAAGAATATATTCTTATTTAGCCTCTTTTCGTCGGCTATAAATCTTTAGGTAGGGATATTAAAGGGGGGATTTATAATAATTATATTTAGTATAATAAAACGGTTTTAGATTATTTGATATTTATTAAATTTTTAGGTAATTTTAAATTTATTAAAAAGTACCCGATTGAAGGTTTTAATCCCGAATTTATTAAAATTTTAAAATTCGATTAGGTTAAATATTTTATTTGGAGCCGTAATATTAATCGCGCCCGTTCGATATTAATTAATAATATTCCTCTTTACTATTAGGTTACTAATAGAGAATCCGTCCCTATTAATTATAAATAGTAATTAGAATATATACGTTAGGAATCCGAAATTTTAGGGTTAAAAGGAAAAGGTATTATAATCCGCGGTAATCGCGATATATTTAAACGATTATTAATAATAATAAAAATTAACGATAAGGATAAAGAAATAATTAATATTAATAATAACGATTTAAATTCCTTTAATAAAGAATTTATTACCGGCGAAGATAATAATAACGAAAATAAAAGTAATAATAAAGAAGATAAAGAAAATATAAAAAATAACGAAAATAACGAAGGCGATAATAAGGATAATAACGAGGATAACGAAAACGATAAGGAGGATAATAAAAATAATAAAGAAGATTTTAATTAAGAGCGTGAAATTTTAATTAATTTCGAGGGTTTTTTTAATAATAAATAGGGGTTTTATTAAAGATTATTATTAATACCTATACTATAGAAAAATAAATTTATATCTTACGGTTTTTTAAAATTTCTTATATTTTTATTTATATAAGTATTGATTTCTAAAAAAAAATTGCAAAAAATTTAATTAAATAAAGGGGGTTAATAGGGTTTTTAGGAATGTAATTAGAAGGAATAAAAAAGATAAATATAAAATATAAAGTTCTATATACTATATATACTTCCTTTCGAAATTAATAAAAGATTTTACGAATTAATTTCGTATAAAAATAAAATAATAACGAATAATAGTAAAAAGTAACGAAGTAAATACTAAAGAATATATTTATTCTAATTTTAGAGGTTAATTTGAATTTAAATTTGGGCGCGATATTAATTTCGTTTTTAATTTAAGTTTTAATTTAAATTCTAACTCGATTTCGTCTTTATTAAAGAAATATTAAAGGCCTTCGGGCTTAATTAATTCTAATTCGATAATAAATTTTTAATTTTATTTACATTCTTTTTTAGTATTTTAGCGGGTTTAAATTTACTTTATTTCTAATTTTCGCGTTTATTCTTATATAAAGAGTAAATATTCGTTAATTTAGACTTTTTTAAGGACTTATAAACCGTTAATAATATTAGGATTATCGAATTTTTTATATTTTTTATTAGGATTAAGGAATATACCGTTTCGGCGAATAAATTTTTTAATATTTTTAGAAGAAGTTAATTTCTTAAAACGAAGTCCGTCCAATTACGCGTAGTAATAAATATTTTTATTAATAATATTAACGATTTTATAAGGACTTTTTTATTTATAATTTAGTTTTTTAATAGTATTTATATCGATTCCCCGAATACTATTATAAATAAAAATGAGATTTTTAATATTAATAATAGCGTTTTTCGGTTTTATTTTATAGAGATTAATAGAATCTCTTCGCGCGGTAGCTTTTTTCCTAATATTAGTAACTTTCTTAGCCGCCTATTAAAAGCGGTATTTAGTATTATAATATATTTGAGCGACGGCGGCGATTAATTTATTTATTATATATTTCTCTAAATACTTTTCCTACTCGATTAGCCTTTAAAATAAATAATCGAATTTAATAAGAATAATAAAATTATAATTATAAATTAATTAAAAGGGAGTAAATCTATAATTATTACGAATAGTAATATAATTAGTAAAAAGGATATAAGGGAATAAATCCTTTTATCCTTTATTAATTCCTTTTATTAATTTAGTTAATACTATAGTAATTACCGAATGCCTTTATTCGTTAATTCTATTAATTCGGTAATTATAAAGTACTATTTATACTAATAGGATTTAGAGGTTATTAAATACTTTGGTAAATTCTCCTTAAAATTCGGAATTATTATCGATAAAAATATTAAAAGGATATCCCCAATGTAAAAATACTTTTTGGAGGAAAATAGTAATATATTTCGATATTAATACTAAAAGAATTTTTATTTCTATATAATTCGTTAAATTATTTCTAATTTTAATTAACGCTTATTATTTTCCTTTTCCGCCCGGTAAATATTAGACGTTTAAAATTTATTAGTTAAAAGGTTAAAGAATTGGAAATAATTATTTATACCTATTTTTATAATATTTAGGAGCGTACATTTAATAAATAATATAGCTATAGATTATATCTTCGATTTAAATATATATCCTATATTAATAATAATATTTAGTAATCCATTTATAAATTCCTTCCCTTCTTTAATAGCCGGCTTCGTTATAATAACGTTATATAATTAATTCCTATTGCATTTTATCGTCAATTAAAAGACGAAAGTAAGTACGCTTATAAACTATTCGTAATTAAAGCCTTCGATAGTAAATAAAATATTTAAAGGCGTTTCTTTTAAAAGTTTATTATATAATAAATATTTTATTATATTATACGGGAATATAGAACGAAAATAGATAGCGAACTATATTTTCCGAATAATTAAAATATTTATCGAATAAGATCCGCTCCCTTTTTATATATTTTTCGGTAGAAAAATAATAAATTTAAGCGTTAATAAAATCGTTAATATTTTCCTTAAAGCGTTTCTCTTCTAAATTACTTTTTTTAGGGGGTTTCCGGGAAAGGCCGTTAATTACGGTATTTTTAATTCTAAGGATATATTTTACATTAAAATCGAAATATTTTATTTAAATAATCTACTATATAAAAAGGGTATTAAGAATATCGTTTACTATACTATTAAATTAATAAATAAGGATTTAAATATTTATTTTAATAATAAAATACGCTCCGAAAAGTTAACGTCTTAATTGTTTAAAAATATAGAATAAATTACGAAACTTTCGTTTAATAATATTATAATAAACTTCGGCCGGTAATTAGATATTACTTTTAAATTTATAAAAATATTACTTTTTATCGAGGCCAAATTGTTTAATAACTGCTTTCTATCCTTTAATATAAATATCGGTAACGAAATAAATAATTATTTTACTATTATTATAAACGAAGGTTATAAGGATTAGAGTAATAATAATTTTGTATTAAAAATATTCTATAATAAATTATTAATTTTCTATCTATATTAATTCAATTCCCTTCTTTATAATAGCGTATAATAGAATGGTAATAATTTTAAAATCTTTAATCTAAATTCGGTAATAATTAACGATATTTAAAAAAATTCGAAATTCTTTAAACTCTTTTCCTCGGGGTTTAATTTTTTTAATAATATAATAAATCTATTTACGAATTTTTCTAACTTTAATTTTATTTAGAGATTTGCCTTTAAGATTATAAATATAACCGATTAAAATTACTTTTCGTTTATACTATTAGGATTTAGCTATAGTAATTATTCCGTTAATAAATTTAACGTTTAATAATATTTTATCGATATTAATAAAATATTCGTAAATAAAGCGTCGAACTCCTTTATTATTAATCAATTCGTTATTATATTAGCTTTTTAAACTTTTAATATAAATATCGTTAAAATAAGGCTAATATACCTTAGGGATTAAATTGTAAAAGATCTTAATTATTGCTTTTATAAATTGAACGATTAAATTGGTTCCTCCTTAAGGTAACGTTATTATACGGAATAGATTAAAAGGTATTAAAAATATTATTAAATCCCGACTTTCCTTATTAAATTGAATTTTATTGTATCTTAAAAATAAATTTAGTAAAGAAAGAATTTCATACCTAATAAAATTTTCGTTAAAAGGTTCGTACTTTAGGGGTATATTAATATTACGGATAATTACTTTATTAATTTTCTAAACGTTATTAATTAACCGGAGTTTTCTATCTTTCTTTTAAACGAGAAATTAATTATTCCAATAAGAAATATAGCTTTCTTCTAGAATTCCGCGTTAAATACGTTCCTTGAGTAAATTATAAACTTTTTTATATAAAGCCTATAAAATAGGAATTGCTTTCGTTTATTAAATTAAATAGGCAACCGTTTTAATCTTCTATTTTTCTATTATATTTTTATAAATAAAATTATATTTAGAAAATTCCTAAGTAAAGGCCTTTTTATAATTAAAGAGTATATAAGTAAAAAGTTCGATTTTAGTTTCGTTAAATAATTTATTCTTTTTTAAAATTTATTAAAGTTTTTTAGGCGTTAATTGAAAATTTCTAATTAGTTCTATAAATTGTAAAATAATATATTTATTCTATTTAAATAGAAAATTATCTAATTATTCTTAAATTTTATACCGGACTTCTTCGAATTTCCGTTTTTTTTAATTAGGGTTACTACTAGGTTTAGAATTATCCGAAGGCGTATTATCGATTAATTTTATCTTTTAAGCGATTCTTTTATATAAAGTATTAATTTAAATAAACGGAAAAGAGCTTCGTAACGACGTAGAAGAAAATAAATTAACGAAGGACGGAATATCCTTTATTTTTTTAAATTTCGGGATTTTCTTCCCTTAGTCCTTAGTATTTTTAATTACTAATCTTCGTAGTTCCCGAAAAAAATTTCTACGGATTTTTTTCTTTATTCGGTTTTATATTACTCTACTTTCTAATTACTATTTTACTAGTAATTAATTCTCCGGAGGATTATTTATATTCTTCTTCCAATATTTTAAATTAACTTTTTTAATTAATTAAAAGTAATTAGATAATGCCTCTTCGTTATACTTTTTATTATATAATAAAGCGATAATAGTATCCGCAATTTCTTTTCCTAAAGAAAAGTAATTTTCATTATCCTTATTAATTTTAATACCTTTTATAAATCTTTTATTATTTTCCTCTAAATTTATTTTAATAAATTTATAAGGCGATTTATTCGTTGGAGTAGATTCTTAAGTATTATTTATAATAATAGGGTAAATAATTATAATAGGGGAATTAAACCCGCTGCTTAAAGGCGTTTATTTACTCCTTAGTAATAAAAAGAATATTAATTCTTATTCCTCTTATAATAAAGTAAGTACGAGCGGTTCCGACGTTAATATAATCTATTATAACGTTAATATCTTTAATAAACGGAAGATTAAGTAGGATTTTGTAACGAAGGAGTTAATTCCGAATAATTATAAAGTATACTTTCTAATTTTTATCGAATAAGAAAATATCCTCTATTATTTTACTTTTAAATTATACCCTTCTGCTATTAAAATTAATATTAGTAATTATATAATTTATATTATTAAGATTGAATTTATCGACTAAATTAATAAATATAATATTAATTTCCGTACTATTATTTAGAAGAGCCGTAACCTTTTCGCTACTTTTAGATTTAATATTGACCATTAATATAAAAAGGTTTTATATACGTATAACCTCCTTATTAAGTAGTGACTTTTCGCTATAGAATATAGTTTAAAAATCTTCTTTATAAATTCGAATTAATTCGTCTTTAAATACCGTTTTGGGATCTACAATTTAATAATAGGATTAATACGTTTACGCGGCGAGGATGTCGCTAAACCTCTTCTTTTAATCCTTATATAAGGGCTCCTTAGGTGCCGTAATAACGGTATTGAATTAATTAAAGGGCTTCCTTAAGGGCCTTCTAGTAGTACTTAAAGTTAATTAATTCTTTAAATAATTAACCGGATTCGGGAATAGCTATAATTATATTTTCGAAAGTGATTTATAGTTTAGCACCTATAATCTTGTTAATAATCGGGTAATTCTCCTTAATTTGAATAATCCTATAATTTATATAATCCTTAAAGCTATTAAAGTCCTTAAGTTTAGAAACGGATTTATTAATTAGAAATTTTTAAATTTTAATTAAAAATTCGTCTATAGGTTTTAGCGATTTAGCAACGGCGGTAAGAGTTAATTTTAATTGAGGAGCCGGTTTAAATATAGTTTTAATTACCGTTATTCGTACGTTTTTTTAATCTATTATATTTTCTATATAAGGGTTAAAATCTAGCCTTCTTACGGGTAGTAATTATAACCTTTCTTTTTAATTTATATTAGAAGGGGGTTTACGAGGAGTTATTAATCTTCTTTACGTTTGAATAGGTATAGTAATAGCTTCCCTCTTTATAATTTACTTTAGGATTTAAGATATTAAGAAAAACTTTTAAATAAAAGGAGGAAGAGATATTAAATATAAATTAATTAGGTTATAATTAATTTAGAGAAATAATTCGTTAATTAAGATTATATTATTTTAAAGATTAATTCGGCGACGATTTTAAACCTCTTATTACTTCTATTAATATTTTAATTTTAAAAGATTAAAATTAAGGGTAAACCTATTAGGATAAATTTTAGTTTTCTATTCCCGGAATTTATTATATTTAAGGTATTCGTTATAGTAAGTTATACGGGATTTGAATATATTTTTAAGGTAGTTTATATAAGAAATAATAGAAATTATATCGTTCGGAATATATTATATTAATTTGGTATTATTTTTTAGATAGAATTGCTGCCGGCGGCCTTATTCCTTATTAATTTTAATTTAATAGATTTATCCCTTATTTATATAATAATCCTTATCTTTATATTAATATTGAATATAATTAAATTATTTATACTAATAGTAGGTTATATTTTCCGTTGGCTAAGCTTATTTAGTCGACTATATTATTATAATATTAATTTAAGGAGTATAATTGCTCTTAAGGAAATTTCGGAAACGATTCTTAAAATTTTTAGCTTATTGGTTCGCTACTTTAATATAAGTGATTTATATATTTTGAAGGCTCTTAATTAAAGCGTCTATAGTAATAAGTTCCTTAATAATTTCTTATTTAATAATCGTAGTCTTCTTTTTATTAGAATCCTTCTTATTATTAAAGGTTTTAATTTTAATAATAATAATTTTTTTTATTACTTTATTATTTTTATTATTATTATTATCGCTAGAGGAATTAAAAGAATTATTAAAATTAGAGTCGGAATCGCTATCTTCCCTTCGATAATAAGTAGTAATTTAATTAGAAAGCTTCGTAGAAAAATTAATCTACGTTATTTTAAAGAATTTATTTTTATCCTTACCGAAATAAATAATAAAATTAATACGGTAATAATAAGGTAATTTTTTATAGAAACGTTTAATTACTAACCTTTCGATAGTTTCCTAATTAATTTACTTTTATTAAATTAATAATTAATAATATTTAAAAATAATATTATTAACGGCTTTTTTATTATTTTTAATACGCTTACGGTAAAAGTTTTAGAGCTTATTTACGTTAGAATCTATTTGCTCCGGGTTATAAGTACAATAAATAATACGGAATTCATTATAAAATTTTACCTACGTAACGGGTTCGTTCTTTTTTTTAATAAAGTGGATAATACCCTTAATAATATTTCGGGATTGGGGTTTATATTATCGGCACTATATATTAATCTTTTCTTCGTTATTACGCTATTTAACGAAATTTATTTTATCTTCGAAATTTAGGAAGAATTTAATAATATTCTTATTTTTAAATTTCTTCTTAGGATTAAAGTCCTTCGAGGAATATATAGGGAATATTATAATCGTTTAATTTAGAGCGGGGTTAGGGTTCTATTATTAATTCTAATTATTATTATTTTTATTTTCGGGATAAGTTTAGTAGTTAAAAGTTTAACCAAAGTTTATTGTATTTAGGGGGGAAGAAGGTAAAGAACGTATAGGAGGTATAAGGGGAGATAAATAAAAAGGCGAAGAAATAAATACGGAAAAGGGATTAATAAATATAATAAATAAATTAATTACTAATTAAGAATTATTATAAATAGAAATTATTAATTTTAATATTAATATCGACGAGTATTTTATTAGTTTATTATTAATAAGGAATACGAAATAGTAAAAAGTATTCGGGGGGAACCTTTTATTAAATAGACGCTAATATAAGGTATTATTATATCCTTATACGAAATTTAGCTTTTTATTAATAGAAAATAAATTATATTTCAATTAATATCGGATAATATAATATATATTAAATTTAATTAAATAAATTACTATATATTAGTATAAGGGGGTTTAAAGCCGTTGAATAAATATATTGTATTTTAAAAGTTCCGACGACGTATATTGAAATAAAGTTCTTAGAATTATTAAATAAGTATTTTATATATTTAAAGCCCCGGCGCCGGTTATTATTCGTTTATATATACCCTATTATCGGATTTACGCAAAGTATTAATTTAATACTAAAATCGGGGCGAAATTTCTAATTTAATAATATTTACTTCAATTATTAGCCTCGGAACCGGGAATCTATTATTAAATCTTCGGTTAATCGGTTATCGTTCGCTTAATATCGAAAATTATAAATCTTTTAAGTCTATAATCTATTCCTAATTTGATTTTTAGGGACGTTTTTATAGCGTATAATAGTTAATATTAAGAAGGTTATAATTGCGTTTACGCTTATCCTATATATTACTTTATTTCTATAGCGAATCCCGCGGTGTATTTAGGATAGTATATTTTTAGTTTTATTTCGATATTTATTTTCTATTATTCTTTTCTCATAACCGATAGATTATTAAGATTCTTAGTCTTATTGTTTTAAAATATTAAATCCGTTTTAACTAATTTGGCTAGAAGTTTAAAATTTAATTTCGTCCTTGTTACTATTTGAAATGAGGAAGAAAAATAACCCTAAATAACTACTACTACTATAATAATTAGGAAAGGAACTATATTAAAAACTTTTGATAAGATTAAAAGAGTAGAGAGAGGAATAGATTTATAGGGGAGAAAGGAGTAATTTGATAGTAGGAATATTTTTTTCGATTTAATTGTATCTTTTTTTTTACTTATTATAAAGGTAGGGTTAGGAAGTTTCAAAAATTTAATTAAGGAGTTAATTTTTACTAAATTGAAAAAGATTTTTATTTTAAAGATTAAATAAAATTTAATTATTATTCTAGTAAAAATTGCCTGACCTTCCTTCTTTTCTTTCTAATTACCCTTCTTTCTTTTTATTCCTTTAGAGCTTTCCTTCTTTCTATATGAAAGTCCGAAATTCATTTTATAGCCTTCTTTCTTAATTTGCTTAATATACTACTATTATACTTCTTTTAAATTAATTTATTATAATATATCCTTGTTTTGTACCTCTTTTTTTAGATTATGACTAGGGAAAATCTTTGGAAGAATTCCTCTAGAATGAAAAATTACGAAAAATTTTCGAAAAAATTCGGAAAAAATCTGCTGTCTAGCCGTGTACCCTTGTACCTGTTTATCCGCTCCATCTCAATATATATTAGGATATTTTAATAAAGAAGGTATTATTATAATATTCTTTCGGTATTTTTATTAGCCTCTCCTTAATTTTTACGTCCGGTAATTCTTTTATAATTATTATATTTACGGTTCTATAAAAGTTTAAAAGGAGTAAAAGAAAAGCTTCCTACGCTTATTATTAATTTTAAAATAATTTAATAAGGATATATAAATAGATTTTATTATTAATTTTTTAAAGTCGGACGGTAATACCTATTTTTAAATTATAAAAGATAAATTTAGTAAAATTATATTCTTCGAGCCTATACCTTCTATAAAAGCGGAATTCTACGCCGAACGTTTCTTCTAATATTTCGTTCGCTATTATAATTTTTTAAAGTCTATTATTAATAATCGTAGTTCTAATTGGACTAACCGCTTCTAGGTTAAATTATATAAATTCCTAAATATTAAACGTTTATTTAATATTATTTATTACTTATAGACTAATAAAAGCTTAAAGCGTATAAATTAGGAAATTTACGTCTATTTATATATAATTATTAATTACGTTTAAAATAATTAGAATAAATAATACTTTATAATATAATTAATTATTAATAGCCGGATTAATATTTTAATAAATATATTTCCGTTCTTTATTGTTTATAGGTTCGATTCCGAATTCCCGGTCTCTGTAATTAAAAATCCTTTTAATCGTTAACCTTTATCCTTATTTTCCGAAAAGCGGGCTTAGGAATTCGTTAAAAAATTATAATAAATTACGGATTTATATTAAATTATTATAATAGCCGCTATTTAAAAATAAAAAAAATTCGCTAATTGTAATCGGTAATTTGCGGAACGCTTTATAATCGGGGATAAAATTTAATTTAATTTTAAGAATTATATTACCGACCGCTTAAAAAAGAAATTCGATTAACTTTACGCGAAATATACCGTTTTAAAAATATTATTTCCTTATATAATCGAATTATCCGGGTTTTTCCGTATTATTTATAATATTTTCTACGTCGATCTCTTACGTAGAATTATTAATAACCTTTTCTTTAAATAAAAATTTATTAACGAATAGCCCTCGGTTATTAAAATTAAAGGAGAATTAAAATATTAAATAAAAAAAATTCTTTATATTAATACCGTTAAAAAGAAAAGAAGTTTAATAAGAGAGGTCTTAATTAAATAGAAGGGATATTATAACTTAATATAGAAATTTTTAAAAAATTTTAAAAATATTATCGCTTTAAATGAATTTAAAGTTTAATACGGTTTAATAATAAATAACGACGGCCTAATCGACCGGTATATTAAAAAATTCCTATAAAAGGTTATAAATAGGGCGAAATATATTATAAACGGAATGAAGGATTTTTAAATACGGATTAAAATAAATAATAAATTAATTAGGGCGGGGCTCCGGCGAAATTAATAATTAATTTAATTTAAATATCTTTTATTAAATTATTTTTTATTACTTCCGATATAAATTCCCTAATAACGGTTTTTTCTTCTTTCTTTTTATAATCGGATATATAAATATTAACGAAGTTGTAAATATTTAAGGGCTTATAGGCGTAGTAGCGGAAAGTGGGAGGCGTAAAACGGTAATTTTTTAAATGTGAAAGTTTAATAATAATAAAAGAAAAAGAGAATAAAGGGCGGATATTATATTCGGAATAGATATTTAAAAGGAGATATTACGCTTTTTATTATTTAAATTTATTACGTTGCTTTTTATTATTTCTTTCGACCTCCTTTCCCTTTTTTCTTTTCTTCGCTAATAGGGGTTATATAATAACGGTTTCTTTAATAATAATAATAATAGTAATAGCGGTAACGGCGGCGGTAATATCGGCAATAATAATATTAATATTAGCGGTAATATAAATATTATAATTTTCGATTAAACGGTTAAATTCTATATATCGATTACTTATTTATTTTACTTTCTCTATATTAATTATTAAATTAAATAATTATTCTTTAAAATTTTTAAATTTACGGATTCGCTCTTTAAGAGCTTAAATTTCTATAATATTAACCGAACCGTTAATAATCCTAATAGAGGAAAAAAGCTCCGTAGGAGGCGCTTTAGCAATAATCCGATTAATAAAGCCGTTAAATAGTATTAATAATTTAAAAAACTATTAGGAAAAGAAAAAAGGAATAAAAACCTATATAGGAATAAAATTTTATTTTTTTAGGATTTAAAATCCTAATAAGATTTTAAATACGGCGAAATAACCGTTATAGGAATTTCTAAATATATACTTTTTAATATATTAAATTTTAAAAGCGGATTAAATTTAAATAAAAATAAATTCGTAGCCCTTACGGGCGTATTAGTAAAATAAATACGTAGAAATAGAAGAGCCTTTATTAAATATAATATAATTATATTTATTAATTAAATAGCTTTTATATTAAGAATTTTAAGGTTCGGCTTCGGATAGGATATATTCGTAAATATCGTCGGGAGCGGATTTGCCGGCTACGCCGGCGGCGGTAGTATTAAGCCGAATTTAGCGGGGCTTTAGCGGGGTAATAAGTTTAGGAATAGCGACTTTAATAGCGCTTTTACTATAGCGAAAAGTAGGAATAGGAATAGGCGGCGGAGTAAACGAATTAATAATTTCCTATAAGGTTAAAAATTTGTAAAAGAATTTAAATTAAATAATAATAATAGGGGTATTTATTTTAACGGCGATTAATTAATAATTAATTAATACGTTTATAAAAAGATTAATAGGAAGGATAATAATAATAATAATAAAAATAATAAAAGTATTAGAAGTACGCTTAATATATATTAATAGGAGTATACGCTATTTAATATTTACGGTTTTAATTATTCGATAAATTAAAGGAAGAAAAAGGAAAGGGAAAGAGAAAGAAGGAGAGGCGCGGGGTATATATTAAAACTACGCGTTAGCGGCTCGTTATTTAATATTTAAGGTCTATATAATTATATACCTACTTATATATAGTACGTTTAATTGGGAGAAGGGGGGGGTTAATATTATAAGGTTAATACCCGTAATTGAATTTGATTAGTATTACTAATCGTACCGCTAGTCGTACCGCTAGTTAGGCCGCTAATCGGGCCGCTAATCGCAGTCCTTACCGCTACGGCAAACGGAGTAGCCCGTACCCGGTCCTTAAAAGGATAGTTAATTAATACCGCTTAGAGGGCGCTTCCCTTCCTCCCTTTTCCCCTTCGTAGAACCTTATCGATTCGTTAAGACCCAGCATCTATGCCAACTATGCTATACCCCTTACATTTATATTAATTTATATATTATTATTTTTATTTATATAATCGATATATTTAATTATTAAAGTACTATAATATTAGAAAACCCCCTATTAATTATATATATTATACCGATTACCCTACGTATTAATTAGAATATTAATTGGCGCCGTTCTTCCTTTATTACTTCTACTTCTATTACTACTTTTCCCTCCCCGTAAAATTATATTTCCTCTCTCTTATCTTCCTTATTTAAATTTATTCTTAATACTAGGAAGGCGACTACATCTTTTAATCTACGTAGTAGGAAGTTAAAAATAATTGGCTACATCCTCTACTTCTAAATTAATTTTTTCCTATTTAAATGTATTTCGTTATATAAATAGTATTACGCGTATTGAAATAATTCGGTTCTAATTAATTCTAAATTATCTACCCCGGTTAAAAATAAAGCCGCTACGGCTATATCCCTTAAAACCTTATAATAATATACTTTAAAATTACGTAAGTATAATAGAGGGAAGGGAAATTCGAATATTAATTAGCGCTATTAATCGGGGCGTATAAAATTCTCTAACGAAGGGAACGTTAATACGAAAGCGACCTTTAAATTTTATTACTTTATTAAATTCCTAATATTTTAAATATTTATCTTCGTTAATAAAATCTTTTTTTAATTACTAATACGGATAATAATCTATCTTATTTAATATAAATAATCGATTTCAATTAAAGAATTATTTAAAGATTATATACGAATATAATAAACTAAACTACGTAATAAATTTACCAATATATAACTCCAATTCATTAAGCTCTAATCTAATCGCTAATAATATAATACCGAATATAATATAACGTTAATATACTACTTTATCGAAAGTAGTTTAATAAACCTTCTTAACGGTTTTTATTACTTATAGTACGCAATTATAATCAATTTTAATACATTATATCTATTTCTCAATCTTATTTTTAATTATACGTTTTTAATTTTCAATAAGGGTAAAACTCTATATAATAGCGGTAATAATAGAATTATTACCTATATTAGAATAATAATTAATTTACTATATATTATATAAGGATAAATATAACCGAATATAAATATAATTTTTACCGTTAATAATATTAACTTTAAATATACAATTATATAATTCGATTAGGGAAGTAATATAATAGCCAAAATTTAACCTCTTATTAACGTAATAAATTACCCACTCCTCCTTCACTACTATATACATTTCTTTAAAATATAAGAGGATAGCCGTTTAATCTATAAAAAACGTATAAAATCTCTCCTAATTAATATTAAAATCCTCTTTTATATACGTATAATAAATATATTTCTATAAATCGTAAAAACCAAATTATAAATACTCTATAGTATTAAGGATAGGATTTAGTATATTTATATTATTTACTAATCGATTCAAATTAGGAACCACCTTTATATTATCCTTATTAAACTCCTCTAAACTCATTATATTATTAAAAACAATTAACTCTATTAATTAGACGGGTAATTAAATTAATATTAATATAGAAGCCGATATCTCTTACTATACTTATATAATTAATTAAGCGGTATAAATATTATTAACCCGGGTAGTTACCTATTTATTCTACTTTCTTTTAATATATAGAATTATATTCTTATTAATATAGAAAATATAAAATTAGGACTTAATAGTAGGGTAAACCTTCTAAATAACTATTCGTATAATAATATTATAATCTATAATCGTTACTCCTAATTTATTAGCGTAAATAACTTTACAACGGGTATTAATTTTATTTATCAACTAATTAAATCCCTTTTACCGCTCGTTATTAATTAAGTTAAAAGTATAATTAAAAATATAACTAATACTATTTATACTAACGATTTAAAAAAACGTTAAGCCTTTATTATTAATTTTATACGTATTATCGTATATTTAAACCTAAGGATTTTCCTTCTATATTTATTCTCCCTATAAATCGGTTTAAAATAATATAATTGGCTTAATTTCTTTAATATCTTACTAATTAATTTTAAAATAGACCTTACGCTTATTAAAGAATTTTATTATTTATTAAAAGGGAATATACTTAACTTTTATATCCTTTTTAAATTTATAACGAAGGTTAATAAATTAATAGTCGGTAAAATAGAAATTTGGAAATTATTAACGCAATTCGCAAATAATTTTACAATTAAATATACCCAATCTATTAATATAAATAGCTACTAAAACTTTATATTCAATTTTAAAAATTAAATAAATAAATAATTTTTTAATATATTAATAAATATAATATTTATAACCTTTTCGAAGTTCGAAGGTCTACTTTTTATTATTATATAATAGCGCTTTAATATACCTAATTTATAAATATCCCTATTTTACTATTAATATTAAACGAAAGTAATTAATAACCTTACGCAGTACGCTAATAAAATATACAATTTCAATACGTATATATCCAAAATTATTAACCTAAATAATAGAACGACCCTTAATAACGTTATACCCCAATTCGCGTAACTAAAACTTAATTACCGTTATTAATTCATCGAAATTATTATACTATATATTAAAAATAGGGTAATTGCTATATTCGTAATCAAGGGCTAAGGCAAAGGTTTTATTAAGAAATTCGTTATTAATCTCTATAAAATCGTTATTATTATCGCTATTAATTTCGATAAATTATATTAACGTTAACTCTAAAGTATAAAATACTTAATTATTAAGAATAAAAGCACTAATCGTTAAAATACTTTATACGAAAGTAAATAAAATAGGAAAATTCTAATTAAAATTAGGGAGGAGGAATATAAGGTTAATATTTTCATTTACAACGCTACGGTCGCATATACCCGTCGGGTCGGCTATTTATATTATTATAATTAATTAAAAAAACGTATAGAAAAATAATAGATTATTTCTTACTATAAACTAAATAATAGCGGTTTATTTATTTTAATATTTAATAATACGCAATATAATATTAATTAATTAAATATAATATAGTAATATAAGGGGTAGTAATTTAATATAAAAAGGAAGTAAGGTATAAATACTAAAAAACGATTAAGTTAGATTACGCTAGCCAATTTGGGTAGTAATAATAGCTAGTACGAAGTTACGTGCGGGTCTTAGTGCGTATTGGGCGCGTATTGAGTTGAAATTTAGTCTGGAGTAGGGGAGGGAGCGGGAGTTGAGGTGCGGGAAGTGGGGATCAAAAATTTGGTGTTATGTGATTGGTCGAAAAAAGTGGGGATAAGTGCAAAACGACATAGAGGTAAGTGCGAAAAGACTTTCTCATAATCTTTATTATTCCCTATTATTATAATAACGAAAATTTATAAAGATATTTAAGGCCTTAAAATTCTATATAATCCTTAAAAATTTTTATATTCTAATTAACGACGGTATTTTAATTTTTTATTATATTAATAATATTATCTTCCATTATTACCCTACTAAGGAGGAAATTACCTAATAATATATAAAAATTCTATAATCCCGGTATAACTTAATTAGAAGAAAAGAGTTATAATAATTCTTAGGTATTAAAGTAATCCGCAATTATAAAGCCTATAAAATTTAATTATCCTAATAATTATATTTTTAAAAAATTTATAAATTCGCTAATAATAAACGCATTACCTAAATCCTAATAAATAATATCGAACTAATACCCTACAATTATGAAGCCACTAACTAATTTATTTATTAATATTAAATTAAAATCGGGTCTATATTTTACACCGCTATTATTACTAAACCAAATATTACCTTTATAATTAATCGATTTATTAAATATAACTACAATTTAAAATTAAAATATTATAAAGCTATAAATAAAGTATTATATTACTTCTTTATTATTATAAATTTAACCCTATATTATAAAGGAAATATTAAATTTTAATTTACTTTTAACGCCTCCTTTACTAATAATTCTATCGACCGTAAAAACTCTTAAAGATTTATAATAAAACTATATAATAAACTTATTTATTAGGGAGCTTCCAAATAATTAATAATAATTACCTCTATAACCGAAATAAAGTTCGTAACCTTTTCTAACGTCGTTAAAAAAATACTATATATTATAAAATTATTTAAAAATCTTATATTAAAATTTTCCAACCCTATTTTAATTTTCGAATATAATAATATCCAAATACTCAAAATCTTAAACGTAAAAGTATTAAAATTAATAATTAAATTCCGTTATATTAATATTCACTAATATTAATTAAAGTAAGAAGTATAAATAGGGATAATTAAAGTATAATATTTCAAAACTTTAAAAATGCCCGTAAATAGTATAATTAAGGTATTAACCGTAAAGAAATATTAAGAGTTCAAGAAATTAATAAGGATGGATTCTATACGAAATAAAGAAGGTTATTAATAAGTAGAATACCCAAAGATTAAAGAAATAAATAAAGAGGAGCAATTGGTCTTATATAAATAATTTTAGATTTATCTATTTTAGGAAATAGATTGCATTTGGGGAGGTATATTAAATTAGAGGGTAGATTCGACTAATAGAAATAGGCTTACGTAAGGCGCCCTAGCCACCAAATTCTAGCTATAGACCTTCCTAATAATCTGGTAGTCTCTTCCACAGAACCTCCGTTCACGGCGCTCAGCGGACCCACCCCACAAAATGTGGGTCTCCTCTAAAATGGGGGGTGGGGTTCGGAGGTTGTGGGTCTGAGAACTGAGACTAATAATCTGGGCACCCCCAACTCGGGTTCCACAGAACTCTTCTGAATATACACATCAATTTTGAACCCTCAATTACGATATCCACTTTGCTGTGCAATCTAACACGAAAATTTATTCTCTTACAGTAGGTGTTCGGAAGTTCCCGAGATTGATTCAAATTAATGTCAACGTCGTGTCTACCTAGGTAGTAGCATATACCTAGTGAAGAATATCCTCGGTGTTAAACGGTACTCGAATGACTGATACCTTCTTCCTTTAGATACTATCAATCCAGTTGATGCTCAGAGGTGAATGATCGAGCAATCATGATATTTCAAAATAATTCTAATCGGAGGAAGTTGTTCCTGTCAAGTTTCTCTTCTCTTCTCGTTTCTTGGTCTTTTGTTCATGACATGTTCCGTGTCGTCAAAATCCAATGGAAAATCTCAGCCGCTCGAAAAAAGCCGGCCGCTCGGCCTATGAACGACCGAACCGCCCATCCCACATCCCATCCCACATCCCACATCCCGAACTGAAACCTGCATCAAAGACGAAAGTCTAGAACTGCACCCAACCCAACCCAACCCTCTCCTCGGTAGCGCCCAGCCCGGCCCGGCGCCGCCGGCGGTGGCGGTTCAAATTCCAGAACGGCTTGGGCCGTGAGATCGTCAACATGCTTCACTCTTCTGGGATTAGCCCAACTACATATGTAAGGAAACACGAGTTCTCGGGAATCAAGGATTGAAGTTTGAACAAAGACATCTTGGATGTTAACTGCAAAAAAGCAATCTTGAAGTCGCGGTGAGGCCTGACATGACTTGACTCTTCCTTCCACCTCGACCTCGACTTTGACTTATGGTAGAGTTCCAGCTGTTGGGATGATAGGTCTACACCGGAGTCCGGAAATTCTAGACGCTGAAAATCGTATGTATCCAAGCAAAATCGCATCTCATGTTGTTGTTACCTGTAAGTACCTATCTGGCTGTCAATGTCCTTAGCTCACGACCCGTTGTTTAGTGAAAATGCCGTCCAAAGTAAGGTATGTCAAGGGATAGTTGTGGTGGGATAAGACATTTCGATGTGCCGTGGGATTTAACAGAAGCTTGTGTTGTCCGTGTTCCATTATTATACCCGTGCTATGTTGGGTTCATGATGTTGTTGGTCAAAGTGGTTGAGAAGGAAGCGGACATTGAAGAATAATAGTGGGGCCCGTTGTTGTACATGTTAGATGAATATATCCGTGTTACCCCCAAAGCAAGAGTGGCAACTTTCCACCCTCCCACCAAAGGTCATTCAGTCTCAAAATCCCATCCCATAATCACCTAGAGAAAATTATTGCCATGTACAACTTTATATCCCTTACCCAAAGCTACTTACAACCTATACCCATCAAACCAACAAACCCGGAAGGGTAAGGTTACGTTCTTGTTCTCAAGTTTTAGTTCTTAGCGAACCACCAACAACGAAACCAAAAAGGCAACAGAAGTAACAAAAGCACAATCCAATTCACAACTTCAAGTGACATTCACGCCTTGCCACAAGTCACTCACTCGAACCAAGGAAGAAACAACGGAATCTGGAACGGTCCTCAATTCCTTCACCTCGACTCAAGCAAAACCACTCGGGAATGCCAAGCCCGCGCTATCACATGAAGAAAGAGTGGTCGAGTGGTCGAGTCAGTCATCTTTTTTTTTTTTTTTTGAAGACCAGGACGACCAAGACAACCAATCTCTCCCCTTCCCTTCCCAGTCCAGTCTCATACTTTTCCCAATCCAGGATTCCCTATCCCAATCCCTTCCCTATTCCAATCCCAATCCCAATCCCTTCCCTATCTCAGCCTCTCTCTCTCAATCCCTTCTTTCCTTCTTTCCTTCCTTCTTTTTCCCGCTCCCTTACTTACCTCACGTCCCAACGTCCGAACCTCTCCGTCTTCCATCTACAGTGTGGATCCACCTAGAAAGACCCTGATTTTTTTCTGTGTGGGAAAACACAGGGGCATTCAGCTGCCAAGGGAACGTTTTTTCGATAGTATCTCCACGAGTATCTCCATGGCATTTTTCATCCAACATCACATCACATCCTAACTAGACCTAGACCTAGTAAACTTAACAAGCTCTACAAGCTTGAACCCAGCGGACTACCTAACCTTCTGTACTTTTTGACAGGGCGACAGGCAACAGATGACCGGAGGTACATCCGACTTTTTTATATTGGATTCGGCCAGTAACAAGACAGGACAAGACTGCTTTACCGAAACCGAATCTCTGAGAGTTAGCAAGGAAGATGGAAAATTTGTCGTTGTCGTCTTTATATAAGCGGCATCTACCAGTATTTGCTGAATACCATGCGTACCTAGCTTTCTCGGCTTCGGCTTCTGTCTCAGGGTATCCAGCATCCCATTGCCATCCCGTTGCCCGTTGCCACCAGCCCACCACACACACTCACACAGCCACAGCCGCACAAGGCGCCAGCGGCGACCTCCCCTATCACCTGTGAGAATTTGGAAAGCTGAACTGAGAATGGTGAATCCAGAAACCGGGGCCCGGGGGCAAGTGGGAAGTGGGAAGTGCCCCTGGGAACACCCGACGAGATCCAGTCGGGATGCCAGCGGGTGTACCCGGTGGGGTACCTGAACGAACAGGCTGAACTTACGAATTGCACATGTTCGGATTTTGGATTTTGATCTGATGTAACTCTGTTCTCATGGCATTGATTGCTCGGTTGTTGCCGCGAAGTAACAACGACGAACAGGGAACTACTTCCATACAATTCACTTTGTGTACAGATATACCTACTGTATCTCTACACGCAGATTGAACAACGGCGTTGTCGGGCGGGTGGGCATGGGCGGTCGGTCTTTTTTGGGACGGGTTATTGAAACCCGAAACCGATGGAACTCTAAAAGAAACGGCGTCTGGAGTCTGGGCCGGGGCAAGTGTCACTTTGCCACAACCAATCAGAATCCTTTCGGAGCAAATGCTCCTGAAATGCTCCGGGGTCACTTTGCCCACCCAGGCGCTCGGGTACCACAAGCCAAATAATGGGATGCTTTCTCGGAGTTGTGCCGAATCAACTTTTTTTTCCCCCGTCTTTTCGTACCTGAGAAGTCAGTAGGCGATGACCCGCCAAAAAAATTTGGTGCTAAGCTTGCTTTTAGAGCTTGCGAAGGCCTCCAACTCATCGGCGTCGGACTGCCCTGCTTTTGTATACCGCTCGGTCGTTATCGTTTTCGTTTACTGAGCATGAACTACCACCCAGTCAAAGACCGGCAGATAGGCGAGTGCCATCATTGCTTGTATGGACTGCGGACTTTGCCCAGCATCTGGCATCGGTGCCGACCCGGCTCAGTCTCCGTCAGGGCAAAGCTTGTTGCCCTCTCCCCCTTTCAGTCTTTCAGATGGAGCTCCCCTTGCCGCGTTTTAGTGTTGAACACGTCCAGTGCGCTGGTGTCTTTCGCTCCTTCTTCGCTCTTCCGGTAGCCGTCCCTGGCGTCCCATCACCGCCACCCCAAGACAGGTAACCCGACATCATACCACCCACGTCTCTTCCTCACACAGCTTGACACAAGCCGGAACGTTCTTTTTTGTCTTTCCCTCGATGGGCGGTTTGCGTATTTTCTCATTCTCAGACTGAAGAGGAACTGTTGTTTCTTGGTTGCTTGTTGTTGTACCCAACGCTATAAGCATTTTTACCCCAGTGGTTGTTAGCGGATTCCACTACCCCGTTCCCATCACCTCTGACGCCCTATCTCTTGTTTCGTTACCGCCTCGCCTTCCTGTTTTGGGGATCGACACACCCAAACAGCACCCACAACAACCCAAGCCTCCATCCATCACGCCTTTTGTTGGAGCCCTGCCAAGCACCGAGTGCTCCCCCAACACACAGAAAGGGTTGGCCGCTGTGCCGTTCGTGCCAGATCTCTCCTGAAAGGGTAAACCAACATCCGGATCGTACCACACCGAGCCACCCGTCAGGCCGTCGCGCAGTCTTGTCAGCAGCAGATTCCAGAACACACACAGAGAGGGAGAGAAAGCAGCCACACCAGCAGCAACGCATACCACACCCCAACTCAGGAGAAGGTATCAAGCCACACCACCACCGGAAAAATAGCAGAGAGCATCAGCAACCCAGACGTCGAATGCAGCCCATGTTACCAATAGGTCCAAGACAGTACCATCGAAGCCTCGCATCAACCGAACGAACTCGTTCGCCTGTTGCTCCTCATCCGTTTTAATGTGCATCGAGCACATAACGTATGACTGCCCAGCCTGCGGGAAAGACTACTTGGTCTACGTCGAATTTTGCAAGGACTTTCATCCACCCCTGATCCGTTGTCCACGCGGGACCGTCAAACAACGCCTGGAGATGAACGACGGAGGTTGTCCAAGCCCAACTTGTCCAAACAGTCGACACGGGGGTTGCAATCTGATGTAGCCAGAGTTGGCCTGAGAAGCGAAGAAGCAGCAGCGGCGGCAACAACATCGACACCACCACCTAGCGGCGACGTTGACAGGGAGGCCCACGCAAAGATCCCTCAGATCTTGACTTGGTTATCGGTAATCTCGACAATCTGGTCGATGCCCTCATACTTGGGAACGTCAAAGTCGTACTTTTTCGCAATCGCCGGAGCGACAAATCTGGTTACCAGCGTCAGCGAAACGTTTAAGGTACGAGCCAATTACACCAAGAAAACAGCAGAAACACGGGCACGTACCGTCCTCCCACAAAATGACGTCCCTTGAAGTGCTTAACCAAAGGCTTTGGAGCGGTCAAGCTAATCAGGACATTAGGGTGAAAGTTGCTGCCCACGCCCGACTTGGGCGGGCCTTCGTGGATGTCCCACGAGGATGGAGCATCGACCGAGGTCACCGAAATCTTTGTCTCGGCCATTGCGTTGATGACGGCAGGGAACGGCTCCCGAACTTCACCCGAGAAACTGAAACCTGGACGCAAAAGTCAGTTTGAGCTCTTTTCCAGACCATGTCTCGGAAACAAACCAAAAATGGCATCGACGACATGGTCGGTAGACTCCAGAGCAGCGGGAAAGTCATCGACGAAGGGTATCTCTAGATCCTCGCATTGTTTGACGAGGCGCTACGGAGACGGAAACACATTAGCACAAGCCCCCTATACATGAGATAAGCGAAACCTTGAACGAAGCAATCTCTCGACACCATATTTGATACCGAGACTTGTGTGTGTGCAAAGGGCGGCCTGTCGAGGTCGGATTGGAGGGACGGGGATACTGTGTCGACACCACAAGCATGACGCTCATAGAAGACAGAAAAATCTGAAATCTTAGCCCACTAGGGTCTTTGATCTCGTTTCTTGTCTCCATTGACAGCGGCGTGCGTATGCTGTCGTTCAGCCAGCCCGTAACCTTCTTTCCAGCCCATTCTGCTTCGAATAAGGCCAAACGGAAGGATATGTCGACTTCCAATCTTCTCCATGGTGTATCTGAAAGGAGATTTTCTCTCACCTGGTAGAGCTCGTTCTTGGGTCGTTTCGGATAGTAGATGGCGGGTTGGTAACCGTAGTGGAAAAGGTGTCGAGCAGCCACGAGGCCATCCCCCCCTGACAGCCGGTACAGAACAGGTCAGCGCTTGGACCACTCAGCCCCTGGAAGACGCCAAACATTCAGCAAGCAGTGACTAACCATTGTTTCCTGGGCCAACAGCGACCAACACTCGGCGACCTTGTTTGACGGGATGTACTCGGGCAACTGTTGGTGGTAAAAGGACGACGGTTAGTATTAAGATGGGTGAAAGACGAGGAGGGCATGGATTATGGAAAAGACTTTCCAACTTGAGAAACCGAGAGGCCTGCAAGCTCCATGAGCTGATCGAGGGAAAAGGCCCCCGTGCTCATGAGTTCTCGGTCCAGAGCGGCGGCAGCCTTTGCGGAGAGGGTCTGCAGGTAGAGTTCTGGTTAGCGTCAGTGGACATGGATGGGGGGGCATACGATGTGGTTGCCGCGTCTGGAGCTCCCGTTCTTTGTCATCGTGTCCATCACATCTTCTGTACCTAGCACGAGGACTGCGGGGTGTCTGGCCGGAGCTGCGGCCGGAATTGTGCAGCATGATATGACATGACTTACCTTGAGCGCCATGGTGGAGGATTTTCGCGAAAGTGGTAACGACGAGGCCGATGCTGAACAAGCGTAGACGAGTCCGGCGTGGAATGATATGAGAAATGATCGAGGACGACGGCAGAGAGGATGGAGATGGATAGAGCAGAAGTGATGGTATTGAAGATGGTCCAGTAGATGATATGTAATGGAAAAAGAGAAACCGAATTGGATATTCGATGTGATGTTTTCAAGTGAGATGGAACTTTTATCTCTGCCAGACAAAATGAATCTTCCTAATCTTGAGAAGGACAAGGCAAGGGAAGAAGGAAGAAACGAAGAGCAACTGAGATTCGGACAGATGCCGTCGGGTTCAAGTCCAGTTAAGTTTGCAACAGGAAAGAGGAATTGGAATACCCTCTTGCCCAAGAACAACAACAACTGCACTTTGCGCCTGCACTTATTGACCTCGAACAATGTGAGTGTGCTGCAATCGTGTGTGCTCCTGCCGTGTACTGACATCACCGCACTTGCCGCTTTCTCAATTGACTGCACCTCGCTGGCCGCGATCGTCGATCTAGTGCATCATGAGCCCACTCGTGCGGTCGTGCCTGCTGCTGGACCGGCATCTGCCTTGGGTTAAATGTTGACACTAAACTTCCGTCTACGAGAAAAGGGCATATTCCCCCGCCAAACACGGGGATCTCTTGTAAGAATGGCCTTCAACATAGATCTGCACTAACAGCAGACCAACCTTTTACCCAACAGAAGTGCACAACAAGTGGCTGACAGGGCAGGAACGGTTGCACTCTCATGTCAAGATTTGGCTGGTGCAACTTAAAGACTGCACTAACAGATCAACTGTGGCTTAACACGCTAGTGGGCAGACCGTGGCTGGTGCTTCAAGGTACGTACCCCTCAGCTTGCCTGCTTGCCAAATTGCCTGCCGCGTAAGAGAAGCTCTTGGGCAACCGGCAGCAACCCCACAATCTTTCAGTGAGCGATCCGGCAATCAACGCGCGACCTCGCCGACGTCCGCGCAAAGTGGAAAGATTCGACCATCTCGAACCTCGTCGGCGACAACCCCCCTCCCACCACCGCGCCAGTCCAACAACCCCCCCGGTCCAACATGGTTCTCAAGCTCAGACTTGCCCGCTTCGGGCGCACCAACGCCCCCTTCTACAACATTGTCGTTGCCCACGCCAGGTACGGAATTATTCTCGACAATTGAATTGCATTGCGACCATTGCGACACATCCAAAACCAGTAAGCTAATGCAATGCCCTTTCTAGAACCGCTCGCAACAGCAAGCCTCTCGAGGTCATCGGCACATACGACCCCATCCCCAAGAAGGACACGTACGACACCACGGGAGCCATGCACAAGGACATCAAGCTGGACACAACGAGGGCCAAGTACTGGATTGGTGTGGGAGCTCAGCCGACCGAGACCGTTTGGAGGCTATTGTCCTATGTGCGTCTTCTTTCTCCTCCTCGAAACTTGTTCCCCCCAAGTTGGAGTTTCTTACTGACGCTGCTATTTACCACCGAAAAACAGGTCAACATCCTTCCGGCTAAAGCCAAGTCCAAGGGCAGCGCGGCGCCAAAGCCCAAGGCTTGAGCAGGGCAAAATGATACCAATTCTTTCGATCCCCCATCCATACCTACTTTCCGGCCAGACAGACCACAGGCAAATTTTCGAGTTGCTTCTTCCCGCGCTATAATGCTCACATACCGAACCGCATATGACACCACTACCACCACCCGACAACAACGTGTACCACATCCGAACCGGCATTTTCTTTCAGGCGTTCTGTTTAGGATTTTTTTTCCGTCTTCCAGCTGTACAATATCTAGCTCGACACGAATATAGAGAAAAGGCGACTGTACAACATTTTGAACGAAATGGCGACTTTGTTATCCGGGACTGGTGAATAACGAACGTGAATGGGGGATGGCGGAGAAATTTGATAAGGGTCCGGGTTGAAGAGCGGCACGGATGATGGAGGACCAGGCCATCGACGGGGGGTGGCGGTGGCTGGTAGGCTGAGTTGATGCATGGGCGGAAAACAACTTCTCTACGGAGGATTAACGAGAGCGTCGTGATCATGGTGCGGGGAGGTGATGCGTCTATTATGCTACGATTTTCTTGGTTGGGCAAGGAGGCAACTGAGGAACTAAGGTCGGAACATCAGGAGTACAATGAAACCTGACCTGGCTGTCACCAATCGACCCACACACAAGCTCCAAAAACCGTACACTCAACCACCTCGAGATCCAAGTCAAATGCCAGAGCATCATACTCAGGAAGCACGCTTGGAAGGGATGGCCTACTTATGGAAGAGATCGCGGGGGTCGATGCAAATCAATCAGTCGCAGAAGCAAGGATTGGATTGTTTGAAGAATGCTTTTCTGTTGAGATCACGGTAGGTAGAGACTCACGTCATGATAGACACTCACATGGAGACTATAGGTCGGTAGACATCACCACACCGTATCATGCATTTCGAGTCACTGGGATCGATCACTGCAGGACATGTCACTTAGGTATCACATCATTCATCAAAGAGCTCAGCCTTACACAAGTGTACCCATCTCGCTGTCTTTACTATCTCAGCTAGGTACTTTTCCATTCCCCGTTACATTCCCATCTCGCCTTACTCATACAACATCTCTCACTCTTCTCTCCTTCTTCTGACTTCTTCCCCCTCTCCCCCTCTCCCTCCCTTTCTCCTCTCCCTCTCATCACCTCTCCCCCCCCCCCCCCCTCCCTCTCCAATCCCCTCGTTTCTCTTCATCCAGCTTTTCTACTTGGACGCACCCTTCGAGGCAGCATCAGCACCAGCGGAAAAGACATCCATGAGATTAACTCCCATAGACGGTCTTCTCTTCTGCCTCCTCTGGTTGCGTACATACCTAACCTGGTACCACATGATCTCGTCCCATTGACTGTCGGTGAATGACATGGGATCAAGTTGGTCCCCGTATGAATCGATCAGGTCCAAAGCCGAGATTTCGGCGTTTTCGATGGCTTCGTTGGAGGGGGTGTTGTGGACGTGGTCCTGCTTGCTGGTCGTCGACGGGCGGGGGGCTTCGTGGGCGGCATGGCGAGAAGCTTCGTGGGTTGGCTTGGTATGGACGGTACCGGCATGGGAGGAAGGACCGACGTGAGCAGGAGCTGCGTGGGCAACATGCTCGTGGCGGACATTCTGGGCCTGGCGCAAGGCGGGATGGCCGTGGGCGCGGATGGCGTCTTTGCGGGCTTCATACTCGCGGAGGAGCTGTTCCTGTTCGCGAGCCTGGTCGACGTCGTTCTGGTTGCGGTCCTTCGGATTGTAGTCCTTGGGAACAGCATCCTTACGGACTAGACCGTGGTGAACCTGGTCTTTCTGGGTGTGCCCCTTAGGGTTGCAACCCCTCGGAACGGCATCCTTGCGGACCAGCCCATGGTGGACGGCATCCTTTCGGACGAGATCATCGTTGCGCTCGAGATCTTGGCGGGCCGGGTTTTCCTGGCTGCGTCCCTTGGGGTTACTGTAATCTTTCGGGACTGCATCTTTCCGGACAAGACCTGGGTAGTAAGCGCCATCTTTCCGGATCAACTCTTGCTGGCCGAGATTGCCGCGCGCAAGGTCGTTCTGGATAGTACGCTGCTTAGGGTCGTAGAGGTAGTCTTTCGGGACGAGGTCAACATCCTTGCGGACGAGACCGTGGTTGACGGCATCCTTGTTGCGGACCAGATCTTTGCGAACGAGACCGTGGTTGACGGCATCTTTGCGCACAAGACCGTGGTGGACAGGGCCTTCATGTTGGGAAACACCTGGGCGGACGATAGCCTTGCTTACAAGACCGCCTTGGACGACCTTGTGGTGGAGGCCGTCTTTGCGCACAAGACCCTGGTGGACGGAGCCTTGCACGGGAGCTGGGCGAGCCACAGCTTTGCTAACCAAACCGCCTTGGACGACCTTGTGATGGGCGCCATCTTTCTGAACCAGACCAAGGTGAGCCTGACCACCGTGGACGGCATGCTCACAGGCAGGGGCTTTCTGGACAGGCTTAGCGTGAAGGCGATCCCACTCAGCGGCCGCTGCAACGGTCTTCCACTCGTTCTCCGCATCGGTAGCCTGGTGTCTTTCGGCGCTGCTTTTGGCGTTGAGGGCTTCGGCAGCTTCGGCTTTAGGGCCTTGACCTTCAGTGCTTTCGGCCTTGAGGACTTTAGCATCGGAAGCTCGAACAGCGTCAGCGACTGAATCCAGCTGGGAGTTAGCAACAGCAACGGGGGTAGTAGGGTCGGATCGAGAACGGCGGATAACGAACTTTCTCGGCTTGGAGACCTTGTTCACATCGGTGACCAACTTCAACTTCATGGTCCTCGCCACCTTGGGTACATGTACCTGGACTTCGGTCGGCTTGGACTGGGGGTAGTGGTCCATGGTTGGGTCAACGGCGGTGGTGTCCGTGAACAAGGGGTGCTTGGACGGCATCTTTACTCGGAGGTCTTCGATCTCGGGATCGGGTCTTTGGGTCTTCGGGTCTTCGGGTCTCCGGGTCGGTATCGACGGGTCTGCGTTCGGTATCGTCGTGCGAGTAGTGGGTATCGACGGCGACGGCGACGGTATCGAAAGAACAAAGCCAGCGGTGACGATGCTCAACAGACGGAGGACGGCGAGGTTGGGTTACTCGTGCGGGTGCGATGTGCGGGTATGCTCGTTACTACTACGAGTGGTCGATCAAGGTGGTCGATCGAGGTGGTCGATCGAGGTGTCTTGCGGTGATGCAGGTCGATGGACGTGGGTGCTTGCGAGATCTTCCATAGGATGAAGATACAAAAAAGAAAAAGGATCGAGTTCCGATCCACACCCCCAGAAGCCATTATGTAGAAAAAATTTCCCACCTCGCGTGTCGCTTGCAAAGGTCTGCAGCGACGGCGAAGTTGACGATACAGGTGTGGTGTTCATTAATCTATCATCTATGTTTGTGTGACTGTGTAACTGTGTGACTGGTTCGGCTGAACAGCATTGCTGTAGGGGTGAACAGGTTCTTTGTTACTCTGTATGTTCTCAGATTGGTAGGTAGTCTTGGGGATGGTAGGTAGGTGTGGTAGGTTTAGCGGTAGTGTTCATGACTGTGGGTTGGGGTGTGAACAGTTCCTTTGTTCGGAATGCACCGATGGGTTCCCCCGTTGGATCATCAACCGAGCACACATAGAGGCACTATGTGGTGATGGCAGGTCGACGACAACAACGTCGGTGACGGCAGCAAGTATTAAGTATTATATCTATAGTATAGTAGTGGGTATCTCAAGTTGATCTGTAGGACAACTCTCGCTCCGTGTCTGTAAACTTAACACATCGAGGGCATACAATCATCATCACCATCATGCACCACCATTACCTGCCCACCACCTGCTCCTCATCACCCCCCCTCCACAGTCCTTATCAGCCCAAGCTTCGCTCTTTTCCTCGCCTGCCGATCAATCAGTCCCTCGCCGCCCACTCGCACACTGATATCTTCAGGACGTGCACCAGAACCAGCAGCCCTTCTCCTCCTTGCTTCCGTCTGTCTGTTGGCCTCCTCCACCTCCTCAAAGGGGTTCGGTGGTGGAATCAAAGGTGGAAGTGAAGCTTCATGTTGTTGCTGTTGCTGTTGATGATGACTCTGCTGAGGGATGATGATGCCAACTTGAGAGGTGGCGGGCGAGTGAGGATATATGTACCCATCCAAAAAGCCCGCTTGACCTTCCACGGGCGGGGCGCCTCGGGGGGAGTAAGCTGGTGGGAGGTTGTCGTCATCGTCGTTATTGGCATTGTGGTTGTCCACCTCGAGATCGGCCTCGGTGAAGGACTGGCGCCGGGAAGAGGGGGCGCTGGAAGGGCTGAGGGCTTGCGGGTTTCCCGGCGATAGTGGTGAGACTGGAGATACAGCCATGGACTGTTCACTCGGTGGTGAGGTTCGGATGGATGGAGTTGCTGTGTGTCCCGGTCTTTCGGCACTCAACAAACCCGGACTGGGAAGCGGAGCAACAGCAGCAGCAGCAGCAGTCGACCTGGCACCGTTCACGGGGGACGTGAATTCGATTGACTCGCCACCTTTGCTCAACCCAACCAACGCATCCACCCCGGCCAAATACGCCCACTCTTCCTTGGTCGGATGTCTCAGTCCCATACCCTTGATCAACCCATTGTCCTTGATCTGGTGAGTAATCCTGGCAATGGCCATGGCGTCCAGGGTCGAAGTCCATGTCGGGGCGCGGTAGATATACCAGAGCAGCCCCAGGATCCCAACCGCCTGCACCGCCACCAGCACGCTCAAAGCAATCATGGCCGGATCCGAGACCTGGAACCGAAGCACATCATCGGCCTCCATGGTCCAGATCTGATCAACCTCCTCCGCCCGGTAATCGCTGTCATAACCCGGATACGTGGCGGCGTCCATAATGGTTTGCGAGGCAAGGTGCATGGCCATCTCGATGTACTTCATTTTGGCATCTTTCCCGGCGAAGTCAATGTCTAACCACTCACTGCGGCCCAGCAACCCCGTCAGCTGGAAGAGTTTCTCGTCAGCCCAGGAATTCCAAGTAATGGACTTGTCGAGATAGTAGTAGGGGCAGCGCTGAGCCATATGCTCATCTAGCCGGCGGAAGGGAAAGGGCCGCGACTGGCAGATGACGTTGTAGAGTGTCTCTTCGGGATTGGAAGACGACGACGAGTTGGTGAAAGTGAGGGGGGCGAGGTCCTGCGCAAGACGGAAGACAGAGCCTTGGCCAAAGAGGGCGTGGAGGGTTAGGAGGAGAGGTTCGGGAGTCCTGGATGTATTCTGCTCTTCGTCCTCATCAATTCCACCAGAAGGCCAGCTGAGACCCAGCTGAGTGTTTTGGTATACGTGGGAAAGATCCCAGTCCTGGTACGGGCTACCACCTATCTGTGAGACTCTGGTGTCACGAATGACGCCGTCCATGGTCCAGAGCTCGGACCGGTTGCTGCGTGCTGAAACGAGAGGGCCGTGCTGGCCGGAATTGTACCGGTTACCTAGCTCAAAGTAGCCGAGCGTGGTGGCACCGGTGCAGCGAAGAAGGCGTTGGTGGGGGACTCGTTCGGTACCATCAACTACACTCCTGCCATCAAAGTAGGGCAACGGGGTATAAGTCATGTTGATATAGGCAACCTCGGTGATGTTCTTGATCTGGAAGCGGCCATCTTGTTCGGGGTTTTTGAAGAAGCTTGGGGTTCCCGTCACGTTTTTGCCTGTGCAAACATGTAGCGTTGCCCTGCTGGTCTGGAGGGAAAGATGCTCGTTACGGGCCGAGGGCGGGCATTTGTAAAAGAATTCTTCAAAGTCGATGGAGGTGCATGTGGCTGAGCTGTTGAGGCGCATGGCGTGCTGGCGAAACAAGCCCGTGTTTGTGCCCTTGACCACGGTCGAGGCGAACAGGCGTCCAGTCTCGGGGTCATGCCAATTCCGCTCCGCTCGGTCGGCCGGGTGATAGTGAATGAGGGCGTTGCGGACCAGGTTTGTGAGGAACTCTGTCGGAAGCTGGGCAATGCGGTCACGGCCAGCGTCAACTCCAACCACTTTGGGTCTCAGGAGAGTGGAGCGGGCGAGGAAGGGCGAGTTTGGCCCAGGACGGTTCTCAGAATCCACCCAGTGCCCGATATCCCATGGGTTCCTGTGGTATTGAAATCCTGTCCTTACCGCGAGCGGCAGCTCATCAGAAATTTTGAATTCCTTCATCAGCGATAGCGGGACAAACTCGGTGGTGAGCGTGACCAGAGGGGCGCGGACAATGGGTAGGGCAAAGACTGTGTGTTGTTCACTGTGTCAGCATGAAGACACGATAGTTCCATGGTCATCACAACTCACCAACAAGAATCAAGCCAGCCGCCGCCACTGCCAGCTTGTTTCCTCCGTGACTCTTTCCGACCAGTGCTGCCGTGAACCATTTCCGATCGGCCAAAGTGAACAGCTGCCTGACATTCAGTTTGCTTCTCTTGGACGTCCGCTGGGCGTAGACCACTGCTGCCCTCGATAGCAGGTAGTAGATGATGGGAAGAGAGACCAGGGTCTGCAGGAAGTTGAGGGCAGGGAACAACTGTCTGTAGAACGGCTTGACCTCGATGTCGCCCTTGGCCATGTTGCAGATGTAGACCCATGGCACGATCAGCAAAGCCAGGTACCAGGCGGCATTGAACAGAGGGCTGCCGTTCCATTGGAGGCTTTGGGGTCTTTGGACGACGGGAGCGACGTTGACATAGGGGCCTGTGGTGACGGCCATGGCGGTTGTCGTCGTTGTCGTCGTCGTCTGGTTGAAGATGGGGAAATCATATTGGCGGGAAAGGCGATTCCCCAGAATGATATACCGTCGTCCACCGTTGATCAATGGCGGATATCGGCTTCCTAGACCTCCCCAGACCGTCTTCTGAGAAAAAGAAGAAAAGGAATGGCAGGCCTCCTGTGGTGTTCACGTCCCATTTCCCCTGATGATATGCATGGATCTCGCCGAAGGGTACCTGGCCGTTAGACCCAAAGGGGCCTAGACGGCGAATGTACCGTTGGTGTCAGTGGCTGAGTGGTCCAGATACGCCGTGAAGCCGAGACGGTTGGGCCCTTGATGTCACATCTAGTCCAGCTTGGCGGCGGGCCGAGGCAGGTGAGAGCGTGAGGGCTGTGATAGCCGTGAGGTTGAGTTTTCCTCTGGTGGCAACGGCGCCAATTGGTGAAATGATGAGGCGGTAAATTTTGTAAATTCAAGTTTGTCATCTAGAGACGGTGAGTTTATGTTGGATCGTCGGGACGGAAGATATCGTGGTTTGTTGACATGGTGATGATGATGATGAATGGCGTTGATGGGACAACCACTGTCTGTTGACGGCATGACTGAGGATGGTGTCAAATTCAAAGATGATTGAAAAGGTGATGAAGATGCAGTGGGAAAGAGGACCTCGAGGCAAATGTCCCAACTCCCAACTCCCAAGGCCTGGATTCTGTCGTTGTCGTGGCCGACCGTGATTCTTGTCGACGGGACGGGAGCTCGGGCAGGCAATGCATGGAAGGTACCGGCTCTCAGCGGCTTTCTCCGGACCTTGTGCCTGACTACTGTAGTTCCTTCCTTTTGCGAAAGAGTTCCTTCCTTCTGTATCAGTGTATCCAATTTCAAGCCTTGAGGTTGTTCTCTTTCCCATTCGAGTTCGTCGTGCGCAGCTTCCTTGGTTGTTGTATCTGGGGAGTGCTTTCCAGTCATGAGGAATCCAGGCAGGCAGACCGGTCACGAAGAAACGAACCTTTCGGTTCCCGTTGTCAATCCTGGGACGGGGCCCTGTTTTTAGGTCTCCTTCAGACGGGTCACTAACAATATTTATAGCGCTTGCACAATGCCAAGACCCGATTGATGGAGGCAAGCCGGAATGTTGCAGCACGTTGCCGGGACAAACAGTTTCCCTTTTTTCCAAACAATTGCTGGTTTGTTTACTTTTACTCCTTTCTCCTGATTCCCCTTTCATCTTCTTTTTGGTCATTACTAGATATGTTTCGCTTTCTGGCGCCTTGATTACCGGACGCATCAATTGCCAGACTCCTGCCTTTTCCGGCCCTTTAACGACGACGTCACTATCGGCCCTATCAATTGTGGGCATCGGTCCCCCTAGGATGTCGTCCCGGACCGGCAACTCCCCGTCAAGTCCGGCAGCCCGGTGGATCGCGAACCCCGGAAACAATGGTGTTGCCCTGGAAAATGGAAATACAGGAGGATCGGGGGGGCTGAGCTAGTGGTCTGGCCGGCCTAGACGCTACGGGAATGCTCCATCAGTCACTGTTGGCATTACCAAATCATGCCAAGAACCCGTAAAAAAAAGATAAACCGACGATGCCAGCTGGCCGTTGACTCCGCCGGCCAAGGACGACACTCAGGAGACCGGAACCCGGTGAGGCCGGACATCCGGAACGGAGCCCCTTTATAAGAGGATATAACCCGTCGACACCGACACATTCAATTAACACCGAGAACCGGTTCCGCTTTGGATATCTCACTTCAACTTGCTCTTCTCACAACATACACCTCTCACTAAACTTTTCCTCACCTCGGTACAACTCACCTCACCTTACCTCCTCACCACAGCACCATTTCATCACCACCAAAAAGACATCCACCAACATGACAATCACCATCCGCCCCGCCACCGAATCCGACGCCCCCTCCGTCGCCCGCATCGGCACCGCCGCCTTCGCCGGCACCCTCTCCCCCCTGATCTTCCCCCGCTCGCAGCTCGCAACAGCAACCATCACCGAATCCGACCTAACCGACGACGAGATCGTCTGGCGCACATCCATGTTCATCAAGCGTCTCCGCGAGGGGAAACCATGCGCCCTCGCTGTGGAAATCGACGACGCTACCGGTGAAGAGAAGAAAGTTGTGGGTTTCGCGCACTGGCAGAAGCCCGGGCCGGAGCCGGAGGAGGTGTTGGGTGTGGAGGTCAGGCCGGCGACGTTTGATTATGATATGTTTCTGAAGGTTGTGGAGGCGTTTACGAGGAAGGATCGGGAGGCGTTGGGGGAGGGGGGGCATGAGGGGTATTGGTGTGAGTACCTGTTTCCTTGATTCGTCTTCTATTGTTTGATGCAGCGAAGAGAGGTGAGATGAGGGATTGGAAGAAGTTGGATGGAGGGACAAGAGTGGAAAGGGTGAGAAGGGTGGAAACAGAGTGGAAAGGAGGGTGAAAAGAGAGGTGGAGGAGAGGAGGGTATGAGGGGATGGAACATGAAGAAGGAGAGGATGGAGGATGGGAAGCATGCAGAAAGAGGGAAAATATGGGAAAAGAGACTGACAGACACAAAACAGATGCTATCCTCATCGGCGTCGATCCTACCCAGCAAGGAAAGGGAATCGGCAAGAAGCTCGTCCATTGGGGTCTTGAGCAGGCCAGAAAGGAAGGAAGGGATGCTTACCTCACCGCTACCGAGGCCGGCAAGCCCGTTTATGAAAGGTGTGGCTTCGAGGCGCTCGAGACGTATGACTGCTACGGCCAGCCTTTGACGAGTATGATCTGGAAGTTGGAGAAGAACCAGCAGTGAATGGGTTGAAGATTCGGAAAGGGATTCTGGAGGAAGTAACGAGGAATTGGTATGAAGTGTCGGATATGAGGGATTGAAGACAACCGGGACAACGACCGAAAAGAAATTCCAGTCAACAACAACAGCCTCGATCATCCAATCATCTCGCCATAGAGCTGCCTCCGGTGCCTCTCCAGAGGAAAGTGTGAATCACGCCGAGTAACAAGTCCGGTCTTGGAACTGCAACTGCCAGACTTTTGAAGCAATGGCGTCCGGTTCTTCATGTCGTTGTCATTTCCTCTTCACCAGCAATGAATGACACATGAGGAAAATCGAACACCCGAATGAGACGAACGGCCTTTCAAAAGGCGGGGAGCCAAGACCGGCAGAAGAGTATATCTCAGCTCGACAAGGGTGCCTCCATCATATCACATCACAGTGCACGACACATACCTACATACATCGTCGTTTCATAACCAACATCACAGCCTCTCTTGACGTCAAAATCCACAAACGTTACAATCTCTCGTGTTTCATCTTTTGAACAACGTACTACTACAATGTTTCTCTGGCGGAACCCCACAAAAGTTGAGCCGCAACCCGGAGATTTGAAGAAGCATCAACAACGTTGTGTTGATCCAGGATATCTAGCTCAGACTTGGCATCTGCCTGCGCCTCATCAAAGCACCATCCACTCTCCACCAGCGATAACCCCTTCATAGACTCGATTGTCGATGAACCCATCTGCCGAACAGGCAACAAAATTGACACTTTGATCGTTCAACACATACATATTTTGTCGTGATCTCATTCCCGTCGTTCCGTCTGACATCCCCACTAGCATCCAGTCGGGGCTAGGTGCATCGGGCCGTCTCAGATTCTTCGCATCCCCGGTTTGGGATGCGGATGGTGAACTGGATTTCTCTGGAGACCTGCCCTCATGAATCCTGATAGCTCCGTTCCGCAACGAATGAAATTCTGTCAATGCCGAATAGTCCAGAGGCCTACTGATGCTGTCACCGGCGAAGCATAGACGAAGGATTTGATGACATTCGCATCATATCATCGGCGGACCCGACATGGACCCGGCAAACACCTCGAAGGATTGAGGTAACCTCTTGTCTAGAGGTACTATCGGGTTACACAACAGACGCGGACCAAAGTAAACCTTATTTCCACAACTCCTAATGCTGTACCCCAACAAGTGATCGATAACGCAACGAATAACGATAAAACCTGACGAAACCGGGAAACGAAACGGCTCACAGCTCATTGCAATGTCTTGGCTCTCTCCCCACAAGTGGAAAAAGAACATAAGCCCTACCACTAGCGAGATGCAATACGGCACACTTGACGCCCCAGCATGGCCCTACTGCGGCTACTGCATAGCAAATTAAGCGGATGGGACACTGAAGGGCATTGAAGCGGTGTACCTAACAGTGGGACTTCGCGGGAGGAACTCGCGAGTTCATCGAAAAAAGAAAAGGGGGCCGTTTTTGACCACTGAGCGTTCAGGGAGTGCATGTGGTGGAAGAGAAAAGGTGCACTGGGATGGAAACCTGCGGTCACCACACAATAAACTCCCCTTGCCTTGGTTGTCACCTCACCTGGCTGCCACATTGCATGCATGCCATAGCCCTATGGGAGCCCCATAGGGCTACCACTTAGAAACTGCCCCTGGATATACACTGTGTGTAGGTAGTATGTCCGGGCATGTTTCATTTGTCACTCCATTACCACCAGAGAACCTTTGTGATGCCCGAGTCGCGGTGTGCTTTGACGTTGTCTACCTACTACTAGAAAGCATGTCTGCGGGATCGAGATAAGGTTTCGCACAGCCACATGGAGGGAAATTGCTCGGGGGACAAACTGTTGCAATCACTTTTACTTTGCAGTTTCTTCTGACGACTGTGCCACTATCAAAACATGGACCGCAGCGCAGTAACATCGAAGAGGTTGAAGGGCACGTCAACACTCAAACCATCCTTAATCGGGGTTTGACCAGTCAAGTAAAAGAGAGACTACCTCTAGAGTCTTTGTCCACTTGCAAACGCATCACCTATCACCACCACACTTGTAACCAGAAAGTCATATGACTTCCCGTTCTGCAAACACGTCGATAGCATGCTGCATATTGGGGAACAAGCTACGGCGGAGAGTCTCACGCCGGGGACATGAAGAGGGACACTAGCCGCCAGCTCGGCGACCATTTATCCCCAACTTTTCCCCTCCACCAGAACTGTTTCCCGCCAAATGTATACGCCAAGCGGGCCAAGCAGCCAAGCGATCATCACCATCCCGCAGTGTCTTTCAGTGCTCACCGGCAGCGAGGCCTCTTCCTTCGTCGGGTCCTTCAAAGCCATAGAGCAAGCGGTGATGACGACTATGAAGCCATCGCGTATCTTTTCTGATGATGACGATGGCTATAATCAATAGCCGAGTGCGGATAACGGCCACTCAGAGGCTTCTACTTCTTCACTCAGCTGATCCATGTACCAGATCCTATGGACTGACAGCCAAGAGGCCCAACCAAGGCAAGCGAGTTCACCAAACGTGCAACTGAACTGATTCTCCAGGTAGGTACCCAATATCTTAAACCCCCAGGTCCAGTTCCTAATGGCCTGTCAACTATCAAGTGGAAACTCTTACCGTCACGGCTACCTAAAAAGCTCCGCCTCCCGCCCGTTCATGTTTAATGTTGTTTGAAGATTTGCCCGGGGGACACCCGGGCCGGACATGGATATCCCCGTCCAGTCATTGCCCTACCCTACCATTGATCCCAAGGAACCATCACGCATAGGGTAGTGTAGAGGTATTGACGCGCAAGCGCGGAATAAACTCCGTTGGCGTTTTCACCTCCCCCTTTACTACCTAACCTACCTAGTACTACGTCAAGGTATCTCCCGATCTCCAAGCCCTGCTCTCCCTTTTGGTGGAAAAGCACCAGCTACCTAGAGGTAATTTTGCTGCCTGACGGCCTTGGTACAACTTCCACTTGCGAGGTTACCGTGGAGACTACTCTACCTTCTACTGGTAGAGGTACAAAGCTAGGTGCCTATGAACATGACATGACTCGCTAACTAGTGTAGACTACAGTGATAGGCAGCTAGGTAGCTGTGGTCTTCTTGGCTACTACATGTACAACCACGCAACGGCAAACCGGGACAAACATGAACCAGACGCGCGTTGTAGAGTTGGTTAGATATGGAAATAATAGAATGTAAGCGCGAAACAACGAGAAGAAACAGGAGAAATATTTCTGCATGTTTTTACTGGTTGCTCCTCTGGGGTAGCTGAAGATTACACTTTGGTCAAGGTGGATGCCCTGGCTGCTGATGGTGTAATGCGGTTGAGGTAGTGTAGGGTAGGTATGTCTGGTCCCGTTCCCGTCGTGCCGGTGGTGCAGGCGGTAGGTAGCACACAACCTTTCAGCAAGACTTTACCGTACTTCTTCCAGAAGACAAGCAATATTGAGACGTGAAGAAAAAGACAGCAGGGATTGGACAACAGGCGAGCAGAGGGGAGACATGAAGGTGTGTGGTGTGTGTCTCCTTTTCCTCTTTTCTTGTCCATTGCGTGCAGTACACCATGCCCAGACTTCTTCGCTGTAACCACGGCTACTGTGTGCCATGGTATGTCACCACTTTCTCCTTCCATTCCCTTCCCAAACCTCAAAGAGGAGCAACTTAGGACCCCATGCCACGCTCCCAATCTGAGCCTCAGCCACCTCCCCCAATTCCGCACGTCCACCCCCAAAACGGGTTATTGGTCGATGAGGTGGGCCTCCGAAATGGCGGAGGAACAACTCTTTCAGTCTTTCCACACTTGGCAACCACATCTTGGGTAGGTACATGTGCATGCACACACCGTATGTACTACTAGTGTCCCCAGAGTGACCCAGACAAGTGAAACTAGTTCAGCCCTATCTCCGGGCTTACAGGGGTTCGCTTGCATGGCCTTGCATACAACCTACATACGGAACCTCCGCTCGGGAACCAACACAACACAACACAACAGTGTTTTACGGTCCGCAAAGTCTAAGAGGTCAGGTAGCCGAGGACTTTCCTAGGTAGAGACATGGACATGGACATGGATATGGACATGGATACCTCTATGGATAGGTATGGACGTGGGCTGGAGAACAAAAGTTGTGTGGTGGACTCCCTTCGATCCGGGGTGTGATATCATTGCCGGGAGGCCGACGATACCTCTAGGTACTGGAGAATTGTGACATGGACAACAAAATGGAGACTAGGTATGGAGTCAAGGACCTTGATGGTCGGTTGAGGAAGGGATATATATCTCGATGATGTCCTGGTTTTGTCAAGATGGCATGCAAGTTGAAGCACCAGAGTCTTCAAGACATCGACAGAGTCTACAATCAACAACTGACCTCTGCATAAACCTCACACAATCTCGGCATATCAGATCTTGTGCAACAACAACAAAACCAGCATCACGACGTCTAGTCCTTGAACCCCAACAGCAACAGCAACAGCAACAACAACAACAATGAACAAGTCCAAATCACCAATCCCAACAACCAAATGGGGCACCGCCTGCGCCCAATGTGCCGCCGCCAAAGCCAAATGTTCTCGCCAGTTGTCTGACGCTCCGGGATCCAAGTGTGATAGATGTGAACGTCTGCTCAAGACTTGTACGGAGCAGGTGCAGAAACCCAGAAAGCCGAGGCAGGCGAGGATGAGGTTTGTCTCGCAGTCCCCCTTCGTTTACCCATTACTCCCTCCCCTCAATCGATCTCTAACGTTTTTGGCAACTTCAACAGAAAAGAGTCAACCGCCAATTCCCACTGCGGTGATACCTGCGGCTCCCTCATACCCCATTCCACGTTCACCTCCACCGCCTCAACCACCGGCTTCATATCCCACCCATCAGCATCATCCGACATACAAACCCAAACCCAAAGACAAACCTCAAGAAGCGCCACTTCCTCCCCCTCCCTCTCCGTCACTTTATCCCCCCCACCACTACCACCTTCTTCAGTTACTCGAACATCCATCCCCCCCCCTCTCGACAACCTGAACTTTCCTGGCAACCGCCCGCGATCCCCATCCAACCCCACCACCGCCGCCGCATGTGACGAAGACGCCCTCTCCATCTACATCACGCAAATCCAACCTTTTTTCCCCTTCATCCTCGTCCCCGGCAACGTAAACGCCCAGGCGCTGGCGGCGGAGAGGCCGTTGCTTATGGGTGCTATACGGCTGGCGGCTGCTACTATTCAGACAGCTACCACGACAGGCACATACAGGGTGCCGGATTCGGGGTTTGTGAGGAAGCAGGTGTACAACTTCATCCAGCACGTTTCGAGTTGTGTGATGGTGAAGGGGGAGGGGGAGGGGGAGGGAAATCTAGAGACGTTGATGGCGGTGGTGATTGTGTTGGGGAGGTGGAGGTGGTGGTGTGTGAGGCATGGAGGGTCGGGGAGGTTTAATGGGTTGTTGGGGGTTGCGGAGGGGTTGGTGGGGGGTTGGGAGTTAATCGTTCGTTTTCGAGGGGGATAAGGGGAGGGGGGGAGGGGGATCAAAATGGGGAAGAGAGGGTGACGGATGATGAGAGGAGACTGTTGTTGGGGGTTTGGTATTTGAGGTCTTGGTAGGTCTTTCTTCCTCCCTTTTGTTGGTCCCGTCCACTTCAGGACTGGAAAGCGCATAGGGGTCTGGTGTGGATGAAGCAAAGGGGGGAAATGATGCTGACGAGGAAAACATAGCGCGGCCACGAATCTTTCGCAGCTGTTACCGACATCCCTATCACCATACATGAATCAATGCCTCCACGACCTCGAAATGTCCAGCCACCAGTCCGATAGGGTGCTAGTCCAACTCATCAAGATCCAGCACTTGGAGCAGCGGATCGCACGACTGAACGAGGAGTTACTCGCCACAATCCCAAAGGGAGACGAATCAGGTGCCATGAACAGGATTGCGGGGTTGAGGAATGAATGGGAGGTGTTGAACCGCGCCTCTCAGAGCGAGTTGATGCAGAACCGTAAGTTCTTGTTTGTTTACTACCCCTTTTTGCACCCATGATCTCGGACATGCACCTGTTATACCACCCGGCAAGTCCGAACAAAGTTCGAGATTTGACCCTTCCATGCTCCAATCCTTCCATTTTCCCTCCCTTCCCTTCATGCCTTCCCCCTCGTATCACCGAATACAATACATCAACAACAAAAGCCCATCAGCTAACAACCACCTTACGAAACAGCACTCATAACCTCCCACCTCCGCACCACCTTCCTCCGCCTCCACTCCCCCCTCCTCACCCACCCCCCAACACCACTCACACACCTCTACGCCTCAGCCCTCGGCATCAACTTCCCTTCAAGGGCAATCGGCACAACAGCAATGATGCTCTTCCAGCCTTTAGTCGACACATGGCAGAGCACCATCCATGCCGCCATCCACTCCGGAACAAGCTCCTCCCTCTTGACAGCTTTGCCAACACCAACAATGGCGATGCACCTCACCTACTTCACCTCACTACTCTTCCAGCTATGCTACACTCTACGATCTACCACCTCCTCCTTCCCCAGCATGCAAGACTTGGGACTAGCAGAGAGTATCAAACACCAGCTCCCCCTCCTAGGAGTGGGCGTAGGACCGGAGTTAATATCCCTCCTCTCCTCCATTGCCGATTCCGTCAGTGAAACTTGCTCCCCTCTGCCCACAGCAGCAGCATCCACGACCCAAGGCCTAGCACCAACACCAGCACCAGTTCCAGCGAGGATTACATCCCTCCTCTCAATCCCTTCCTCCCTTTACCCTATAGTCTTGGGGAAGTGGGTATCCTTCGCCACCAACGGGGGCGTCATCCTCCCTCCTTTATGTTCTAGAGGTACATCTACCTCCACCTCCACCTCCACCACGGCGGCTTCCGTGCTATCCAGCCCACCGAATCCAAGCTTGCTACCGGCTTCGGCAGCTGGATCCCCATTTATGCCAGGGACCGACTCAGAGTATGAAGACTATGAACTGGATTTTGACGTGGATGTCGACATGGAAATGGCCATCCCCGTGTCGGGTTCATATATCCCTGCTTCTGCACATGGGCAGCAGCAGCAGCACTATGGAAGTCAAGGGTATCAGCAGGGAGGCCAGAGCCATCATCAGATTCATGGGTATGGAGATGGACATCATCATCAGCAGTTGCACGGCCAGGGACAGCACTGGACATCAACGGGGGGATGGCCCGTCACTGTTAGTGTTAGTACTCCCGAGGAGAGTAGTACCTCTATGGGTGCACACGCGGGCATGTTTTGGGGTCAGGGTCAGGGTCAGAGCCAGGGACACGGGCATCATCATGGAACCGGGGGATGGGGGCAGGGGAGGTAGAATCACATGCACCAGGGGCGTAACATATATGGCAAGCCAGTTAAGGAATAGAGTGTAAAGGATAGTTGTGTATGATACGATAAAGTTGGAATTGGATGATCCGGTATATGCATGGCATGGAAAGGTGTACCATATTTATTTCTAGAGATTGGGTTTCACTGCACGATACGTAAGCTTTGGTGTTAAAACGCAGTTAACTCTCACCCTCTATCACTAGTTGGTTTCCTTTAAAGGGCTGCTTCGTTGTTTTTACTCTCGCTGGTGGTTAATCCTTCCACTTGTCATCAGAAGAAGCAAAAAAAAAATAACATTTTGACAACTGACGTGCAACTTGCTTTCACTGATACTCAACTTCAACACCTGAAAAGAAACACGGGCAATAGTACGGTCATACGTTAGGGTGGTGTGCATCAGGGACAACACCAGGGACAAGGAGGTTGGAAGCAAAAGTGAAACTTATGGAAGGTGCAGTAGCACAGCCATAATAGGTGGCGGCTATGGAAAACGGGTAGGTATGAGTTGCTCAGGCATATGCGTTGAAATGCGTCGAGGTAGGTACCTATTCTTGTAACTTCGGAAGTTCAGGAGTCAGAACAGGATCATGTAACATGCGAGCTTGGATGGACTTGGCGTGATGTGCTGAAATGCATACAGCTCTTGCTTTTCGCATCGTTGCGTGATTTTCCTTGCATGTATGGTTTTCCGGACCGAGTTGACGCCTTTGACAAGAGGCAGGCTGCTCCTCAGAGGGAGTCGCTCTTGCATCGACACGCTGGTAGTCGCCCGATGCGAAGACGTGCATCCCAATCCACGGACGGGGAACGGAGACATCAAAGATTCCTTACACAGGTCACAGGTGCAGCCAAGTCATAAACTCAGCTTCAGGACTGGCACTCCGATCTTCAGCCTAGAAGTATCTCCTGCAGTAAATATTCACGTGCGCTCAATAAAGAATCATAAAAAGCTTTTGACGGTGGCGTGCAGCTTGCTTTCATTTGTTGACACGCGACTTCACCACCCGCACTCTGAACTCTGCCAACCATCACGGTCATCACCTCCCCAGATCCATCCTCATCATCCCCATCCCCATCCCCATACTCCCCTGAACCTGCTGATATCCGCCGCTACCAGCAGCACCAGCACCAGCAGCACCAGCACCAGCACCACTTTCCCTTTGATCACTTTGCGGTACGTTGCTCTGGTTCTGGTTCTGGTTCAACCCCACGTGCATCCCCTGCCCCATCCCCATCCCCATCCCCTGGAACCCACCCCCACCACCACCCCCACCACCACCTGCACCCGTACCCGTACCACCAAACGCCAGTGCTGGATCGACAGGTATGCCATGTCCCTGCCCAAACCCATGCCCAAACCCATTCCCCCCATTCCCCCCATTCCCCCCATTATTCCCAGCGCCCGTCACAGCAGGCAACTCCCACCCCAACCACTCCAAAATCCTCGCCTGCTCACTTGCCAAGTCCAACATGTGGCCAGGGGCATTCTCATCTCCAGGTTGTACATGTCCTGTTGCTGTTGCATCTGTGCAGCTCATTTTTCGAGAGTTGTGCGTAGTATGCCTTCGCCCCCAATTACCAGCAGCAAACTCATCATCCGGCACCGCCTCCAACTTTTGACTACCCGGTGCCCCAAACGATTGATGCAGGACCATAATCAGACTAACCGAGACGCGAGCGAGGGCGTAATCGACTGGTTTGCCGTTGGTAGCGTGCGCGTGGACGTGCGGAGAGGGGAGGGTGAGTAAGTAACTGCGGTCTTGGGGTTCGAGGGCTAGAGGAGGTGGTCGTTGTTGTTGTTGTTGTTGTTGTTGTTGCTGTTGTTGCTGCTGTTGTTGTTGTGGTCGATGGCCGTGGTGGTGGTTCGAGTGTTGCTGCTGCTGCTGCTGCTGTCGCTGCTGCTCCCGTTCCCACCTCGTATAACTCTCCGACCCCTCGACCGCCTTCAACAGCGCCTTCATCCTCCTATACCACCTCTCCGCGCCATCCCTTCCTCCTCCCAATCTGGCGCACAGTTCCAGCACCACCAGACAATCCCTCACGCGCTCCAATTCGCCTTGCCAACCGTATCGGTTCCGCCACTCCTCCCATTCTTTTGCTTCCTTCCCACCTGTAGTTCTTGGTGAGTGGCGCATCCCAACCCCGTTAACCATCTTGCCCACCACACTCCATAATAGCACGGCGCAAGAAGTATAAGCCTGAAACCCGGCCGTCCAGCACGGCATCAGGATTTTTTCATCGTTGTGAATCATTCTCCTTAACACCACGGCGCTCAACCCGGCAATGCGGATAGCGTCGTCCGCGTGTTCGAGCAGCAGTTCTCGTAAGGGCGTGTCGAGAGCATGATGTCCTTCGTGGTTTCCGTGCAGGCGACAGGTTATGGACTGCGAGATGAGCCACCTGTACAAAAGGGTGATGGAGTCCGAGTAGAGGATGTGGATGTGGTGAATCGAGCGATGGATTTCGAGGAGGCCAGTGTTAGTGCCCGAGGAAGCAGAGGATTGAAGACCGGGGAAGGGTGAACCAGAGGATGGCGAAAAGTGCGAGAGGTTGTGAAAGTTGAGTTGGATGCTGGGAGGTAAGGTGTGGTACCAGTGTCGCAACGATAGCAGAACGTGTCGAATAGAGTGGGGGGTCAGATCTCGGTTGGAGGCTCGGAGGCGGAGGATGGAGGATTTGATGTAGCAGAGACGGGTGAGGGCGATTTCCGTGACTGTTGGGTGTTAGCTATCATCTGGTAACGAGTATGTTGATGTTTCGGTAGAAGGTTAAGAGGGCGACAGTAACACAGAGACAACTTCTCTCTTAACACTGTGCAGAAAAGGGGCATTGTAAACAATCCATCCTTCCGGCAAAACTTACTCTCAACCAAATCCGCATTATCTGGATAAGCCGGCTCAGCTTCCGGGCTCTGTTACAGGTCAGCATAACTTTTCATTTCCCCTCCAGACAGCCGAAAACCCGAAAACTATTGTTTCAAAAAACTCACCAATTGTCTCTCAACCAACAAGTCACTGCCAATAATGTATCCGTGAGCCGAACTCAACCAACTAGAGCCGTCGGAGCGTGATGTTAGTCAATTGCCTGCCTGCCTGCCACCAATAGTTTCTGCCAATTGTTTATCGACAACAGAAACCGACGATCAGTGGACCCCAGAACGGCCGGTTCCGCGATTCTTTTTGAAGAAAAGTCGTCACACGGTCGCAGCACCCCCTTCATTGGCACCGTGCCGGCACACAAGATCCGCGCATCCATAACGACGACACAAATTGGGACGACTGACATCAGAAGGAGAGCCAAAAAAAAATGTCAAACATACCTAGCCAAAAACACCAAAGTCCGCCAACTCCTCCCATGACCAATCGTCTCTTTATGCGCCGGCACCGACACCGACGACATGGCCAACTGCGCCTGCAGAGAGATGGTCGGGGACATCATTCCCTGGCCTTGGGAAGCACCGACAAAATGGGCTGATTGATGTTGTTTCAGCTGCTTCTTTTGGGCGGCCGCATCATGATTCATCCTGTAGGCTCTAGAAAACAGGTTTATGCCCGTTTCTTTAAAGAGTGCAGATCGGTAGGGTTAGCGCTATGGATCCATCTCGATAACTTTTTTGAATGGGGAAACAATGGGGTGTAGATCTTGCATGGCAGGGCTTAGGAGGTGGGGGGAATTCCATCATTCTTCCACTCCTTTTTCCAACTTCTAGCTCGAACCCGCAGACTTGGGTGTCTGCTTTTTCGAAGGAAAGAAAGTGAGAAAGAGGACAGCGGGAAAAAGGCAAAGGGCTCAGGGGGGAATAAAAACACACCAACATAACTCAACGCCAGCCCCGGCTTGTTCATAATCACCGTTCCCGCCAGCAGTGCACAAACCCTGACCGCATCCAACGGCTCGTGCTCAATCACCACATCGAGATAGTGGCGTGCAATGTTCGCGAACGCTTCCTGTTCTGCAACCCTCGTATCAGATTGTGCATCCATCAAACACTGCGACCCCAGGGAAGCGACAGCCGTAAGACAAGATAGGGCGATTTGCTGTTGCTGTTTTCGGTTGATCCCCGTAGAAACTGCGGATGAAGAGACGCCGGAAGCAATGCGATGCAACGCCTTCAGCTCTTCGCGCGAAAATGGCTGGAACAAGCGGTCGATGCGGATAAAGTACTCGTTAATGGCGGCATTGATGGTCTCGAGGTCGGGAATCGGGAGAATGATCGCTGGTCCTGAAGGATGGGACGAGTTGCCGCTATCGGCCCATAGCTGCCATGGTGTCGGGGAAAGAAGAGGCGGTTCGGTCGACACTGAAGCTCGTTCACGAAGCGGAGACGCTGTTTCTTCCACCTCCATGCTGTCAATCAAGTGTTGTTCCTGTTGTTCCTGACCCGTCGTGGAGGATTGACCACCTCCGGAGTTGTTGCGTGATGAAGAAGCCGTAGTCTGACTCTGACTAGCCATAGAGGTGATCTCGAGACTGTTGGAACTAGAAGCGTGTTGCAAAGTGGGCGTGTGAATCGTGTTCGTAGACATGCTCCCTACGGGAGACGAGGTCGTGGTCGGCGGTGTACCCTCTTCCTCATCAATAGCAGCCATTGGCGCCCAAAACTCATCAGGCGTCTGCTTCAGCTCCTCCACCAAACGCGCCGTCTGCTCTGGGCTGGACTTTCTCAGTTGCTGCATCGTCTTTTCGAGTAGGGCCAGGCGCGACTTCATGGCCTTGTAGCGCGACTGGCCTTCTTCGCCGTCGTAGCCGCATTGTCGTCCCTTGGCTTTGCAGTTGTTGCATTTGGGTCTTTGGCCGCCACACTATGAGGACGTTGCCCGCCGTGGTAAAAAGATTCGGGGACCGGAGTTAGCCTTGACACAAAAGACTTGACATGAGACGATGCTGACGCTCAAAGATGTAACGGGGCACAGGGCGGCTGGCGGGCAACGGGGACGGTACGGTTATGCATGCCACGGGCCAAGAATGAGACGAAATGACGGAAAGACGGGAAGGATTTGAGGGGATGGCAAGGGGAGAAGGCATGGAAAATGACAAAACAGACGTGGAAACACACAAGAAAACACACACCTTGGCCTTTGTCTTTCGACAATCACGGCAAGCTTGAATTACACTTCGCTTCCTTCTCGGAAGCACAATGCTTTCTATTCGCTGTGGGCCTTGTTGTAGCGGCATTGGAAGGCCTGGGCCTGTCATAGAGGTATTTCCGGATCCATGTCCGTGTCCAGCAGCACCAGCAAAACCCGGGGAAGTGGCGACGGCATGTTGGCTAGGCAGAATGTGAGGGTGCTGCTGCTGCTGCTGCTGCTGCTCGTGCTCTCGTAGCTGTGGCGAATGCTGTGGTGCACCCCCCTCAACGTCGTGGCCGCCGTGTGTCGAGATGGTGGAAGCTGGTCGAATCTCGCGAAAGTTTTGCATTGGAGGGACCGTGTGCGGTGGCTGGAACAAGTCGGATTCGTAGATTGGGAGAAGGATTCGGTGGTGGTAGGGGATACGGCTGCTGCTGTTCTAGACGATTCGATAGTGCTTGTTCGAGGGCTGGTGCTGGCCGTGCTGAATTGTCCAGGGGAACATGAAGCTCGGGACGACGGTGAGACGCGGGACAAAGGTGCTGTGCTTGCTGGGTCTGTAGCCGCATCGAATGAAACGAAGGCAAGAATGACAGGGAGTTAGTTTGGTCGGTGTCACTGTAGTGGATGTCGTAGTGTAGGTGGTTCGGAACTGGGCTTAGGTCCACGTTTTCGTTATGACGGTGGTGGACAAGCGAGTGCAGTGTATGTAGTTGCTAGCTGTCGTCCTGTCGTGTCTTCTTTTTTTGTTTTTCCGCGTTCCGACTTGATGAGGAGAAACGACGCGCGAGACACTTTACCCAAATCTTTTCAGCAAGTGTCTGGCTGGTCTGGCACGCTGCACCAGCAAATGGCCTCAAATCCCGAAGCCCCGATGCCTTTCTTGTGGATCCCGTAGCAACTGAAAGACGAAGGAGGAGCTAAGGAGAGGCAGCAACAACGATAGCTGGCGGCACCAACCGCAGGTAGGTAGCAGCAGCAATGTCAATGAGAAGCAGCTGGCCACCAGATTCGGAAGTGGAAGATGTCCACACAAGCTCAATCCTTCTCAGCTGTCAACAAGCGTCCGTCTCCACGAAACTGGAGAGAGCCTGAAGCAATACTACACCCACCCACACACACTCGGTGTACATCAGACACACCACGGGTGATGCTTCCCTGATCGAGAGGCCGGGAGAGGGGGTAGGGGGAACGGGGGCCCTGGTTGTAGGCTTGTAGCTCACAACGGAACCACACACACACACAATGGATGGCCTGCTCAACGGGGACAGAATGGATCAACGTTCCGACCAGACGAAACACTCGATGAGGAACCGATCCCGAGTGCTGGTATAGGCTGTGGATGCCCGTGGCTGTCTTCTTCCCGGCCACAGAATACAGTGTGCCCGCGGCAAGGAGACTGAAAGAGAGGGCCAACGAAGCAACCCAGCAGGTTCTTTTGAATGCCCCACACAAATTTTGATGCACACTTGGGTGCAACGATGAATCACTGGACGGAAGACGGATGATCAGCGAGTCTGTCATGGTTGCAAGAAGCCGATGACGATGTTCCAATGGGAGGAGACAGGCCCCCATGGAGGATTGACGGCTTGCTAGGGGTAGGGATTGAGGGAGGCACGAGAGGGCCATGGCATGACCGGAGGATGAGTCTTAATAAAGATGCCGCCCGCCTATCAAGTAAAACAATGAACAGTACTTACCTTGATTTCGCCTACGCAGTCTCTGTTCCCTAGAAGAAACGAACGACTGAACGTACGGCAAATGAACCTAGACGCGGCGAGACCGGGACGAAAGCGTGGTGGTGAGCCCGGTACGTAAGGTATGTTGTGCTCCTCTTTGCTTGGGGTGATGGTGGTGCTGGTGTGGATTGGCCGGATGTGAGTGAAGCAATTCGGTTGGAGCACACACACACACACACTGGACACACACACCTTGACACACACACACACACTGCAAAAAACTTGTGGGTGATGGTGATACGACAGTTGTCGGCCCCCAAACGTTGGCTTCCACTCTTTTTCGGTTCCTGGTTTGCTTCGCCCCTTTTTGGTAGACGCTCCAACTCTCGAGCAAGTTGTTGTGGCCAATCACATCCCTCAGATTCACCTAGCTCCAGCCCATCTGTTAGGGAACCTATCAGCTCTGGCACCACAAGTCGTCAAATCCCGGTTATGCCCACTAACAGGGTCCGGAGGTGTGTCCGATCCCCCGCCACTAACTACCCGTACCCTGCTGCGTTGTGCCTGATAGACACAAGTCCGACTCCGATCAGATTGCGCCTTGCGTTTTGGCTGGCGACTCGACTCATTGTCATGACAGCAGTTAGTAACGGAACGACTGGCACTTGTCTTTTCTCCATCTATCAGTCCGTCAAAATGGGGCCCTTTTTATACTGGCGGTTGGCAGCAACGTTCGAACCCATGGGGCCATGATGGAAATCCGTCCGGATGCCGGAACAATCACCACCAATCTTAGATCCCATTCCACCACAGAGACATCGGGATCTCCCTGCCATTTTCCCGCCAACTGCCGTCCACGTCTCTGGTGAATCCCAAGCGGGGGTGGTCCTGGCGCTGCGGAGACTTGGTCAAGGACGACAAGATCGGAGTTTGAACGTGCCATCGACGTTTCATCCAACCCGCCGGCCTCGAGGCTGCAAGAGGATTGGGTCCGACAATGTCCGGATTTACCTTTGTGGGCAGGCAGTCTGTGCTTTTTCTTTTCTTTTTTGAAGAACGGATCCAACGGTTGTCCACTCGATATACAGGCCCCTACCTACGCCCAATCTTGGGTAGCCCCAACACCGCCCGCTTAGGGGACCCCAAGAATCCTTCTCGGCGCCACGTTTGGGAGGAATGATTTGCAGATGGCGGGTTCCTATGCCTGAGGATGATTCCCTGTGATGGGATTTTTGGTTTCCTGGGAAATTTTATGGCCCAGGTGGTGGTTCATGGTAGTTTGGTGGAATGCATCCCCTGTGTTGGGTGTGTTTACCTGCATCTGTGAATGCCCTCATCACATGATTATGGTGATTTCCTGATCTTTTTTTGCCCGTCTCAGCTTGGTCTTGGCATGAAAATCAGCCCCACCCCGTGTCAGAAATGTTGAGGGAAATACCACAGGTGCATCGAGATGGTTGGTCCCATATCATGCGTACCGTCGAGGTCGTCCGCGTCATTTGCTCAAATCTCTTCTTCATCGAACCCGAGTTCGAGTTTTTGAAGAAGCGATGGCCCCTGTACCCGAAATGAAGAGCTGGATATCATCGAGATCCCAACACCGTTGCTGACAGCCAAACCAGTGGGGAAACCATACAAGAAATAGGTGTTCGAAATGGGTGTTCAACAACCACAAGCCCAAATACTCCTGCAAAGATAACGGGCACCAGTTCCGGGTTCGGCCCCTTGCATCGCTGACTGGTGTGCTTTTTGCTTCTGTCATGCAAATGGGATGGCCTACAGCGATGCAGCAGGTACTGCCAGGGTCAATCATCCGGTGCACACATGCAAGCTGGTCCTCCATGGCGTGTGATGCTCGTACCATGGCATTTGACAAGGTCGAAATGCATCTTCACGCGTCCAACAATGAATGGCCTTTTGTGCGACCTGACGTTGCCGACAAATTATTATCATGCCCAAGACCGCCACCAATATATCATCGGTACTGTAGATGGCCCCTAGGACCTCCTCGACTGTTACGACCGCTTCGCCCAGAGGAAGCTGAACCACTCAAGTGGTCTTCCACAGCCCCAAGACGCGTCTTTCTTCCAGCGCTTCCTCCACGACATTGTCTTTCGAAGCGGCTTCCGTGTCTTCCACGACCTTTTTCTGCCTGATAGTCCGGCACTGACGACGCTCCACGACCTTCCACGGCATTATCCATTGAAGCTTCCAACCACTCCCACCCATCAAGGAAAGCGTGACGACAGGAATGAAAATATGCGCAAGGAAACAGTTAGACAAAGGCCGAAGGGGGAGGTAGCCGAGTGCCGGTGGATATACGGGAGTGGAAGGAGGAGGTCGACCTGACTGCGGAAAAATCGAGTGACTGGGTAGAGAAAGGACGCATCAGACATTGTTGGGTTGACATGTCGTCGTTGGATATGCCGCTCACATACGGGTCTCGTAACAGCACTCTTTCCTTGCTCCTTTCCTTCGTCTCATACCCATCACGCCGAATTCCAGCGCTGACACTCACTTTTCTAACAGCCCGGAGTCCACCTCTTTATCCTCCTTCCCTACCCAGGCGCTCTCAACCACAAAAGAATCAAGATCAAAAGCGCACCTACGGCGACGACCAAGGAACACCGACACGCTGTCCTTAGCCCGCGAAACCAAGAGCAGGGCACCGAGGGCTTGACGAAGTGCATGTTGACGACATGCGACTGGATATAAGATCGGATAAGGTGAGTGATGGCACGTCTCCATTGTCCGGATATTTGGCGTCTCGTTTGGTTGCAGGCGTGGTACTTGCTTGTGACAGGACATCTCGCGTGATGCTTCGGTCCGTGGGAACTCGGTCCTTGGTCCACTGCCCCGTGGAGTGTTCTGGAAACGGTAGATGCTTCGTTTTGTTCCGTAGTTGGAACGCTGTTGACGAAGTGTTGCCCAATTCCATGGTTGAGGGGATGCCAGTTGAGGGCTGTCGTGGGAGTGGCATGATGGATCCCTTGACCAGTTGTTGGTTATGGCCAATCAGGCCTGGACGTGATGCACTCTCAGCTTGCATCTTGGTCAGTCATACTTCTTTCCAGTAGGTATCATGGAAGATTCGATGCTTGAACTCACAGGCAATTCAACCTCTCTCCCGGTGCCTTGGAGCGCAGCAAGTGCCGACCTTCCCCGTGGTCAAAAGGCACTTAGCGCCAAGACGGTATAAACAACAACGTGGTTCTCGGAAGTTGATGTATGGTGACACGGGATAAGAACCGCCGTTCCTGCAGCGACATCTTCTCCAAACTCGGTAAACCCAGCAGCCGGTGATTTAGCCTCGTTATTGGTCCTCTCACAACTGACACTCTACAACTTGCAAACGGTTATATCCCGGAGTGTACAACCGAGCAGTCGTATTTCCGCTTTCTGGCTGTTGGATATTCGGTGCTCGGCAAGATCCTTATTCCTGGGCGTCATTATGAAATGTGCCTTTGGCCAGTGTCCGCGTCAGCCCAAAGTTTGGTATCGAGGGTCGGGGGTCCTTGAGCCGAGACGAGAAGATATGACGAGTGTGGGGGATGAATGAAGTGGGAAGGAGACAGTTCCGGAAGAGCTTCAAAACCTCTCACATGCCCTGCTCAAGTCGTTCGATCTGCCGTCTTCTTGCACTCATCCTGCATCCTCAGATCTCGGGGCTCGCACGTGAAAATTGACACTGTCGAAGGAAGGGCAGGACGATATCGAGATGAAGCTCACAACCCTCTTCACCGTCACAGCTCTCAGCTGGTCCCTCCCAGCCCTCGCCAACTCCGACTTTACTCTCCCAGACCGTGCACTCCTCCGCGCCCTCGCCCGCCGTCAACACCAGCAGCCCAATGGGACTTCCCTCTCTGAACTTCGCGCTCGCGGTCTGGACCTCAACAGCTCTCACTTTGCCGAGCTCGAACAGCGCCAGACAACGGGCCGATGCGGAGCCAACTATGGTCGATGTGGCGACAACCTCTGCTGTTCCGACTACGGCTACTGCGGCGACTCCGTAGACCATTGCTACCCCGGGTTCGATTGCCAGCCTGCGTATGGAGTGTGTGGGTGGCCCCGGCCCGTGGTTACCACCAGCACGACTTCTACTCGACCAACTTCCACGAGTACGACCAGCTCTACTCGTAGCACCACTAGTACGACAAGCACCACTAGTACCACCAGCACCAGCAGCTCAACAAGCAGCACTTCATCATTCGTTCCCATTCCGACTGGAGGAATCATCACCACCAACGGCCAATGCGGTAACTCGACCATCTGCCCCGGTGTAGCTGGTGCTGGTTGGGGCCCATGCTGCTCCCAATTCTTCTGGTGCGGTTCAGGGCCGGAGTATTGTGGCGCCGGATGTCAGTCTGCCTTCGGGCTGTGTGACGATTCTTCTCCGTCCCCTCCCGTAACGACCACTTCGTCTACCACAACGGCATCTTCATCCACCACTTCCAGGATCAGCACCACTTCCACGACGAGCACCACTTCGACTCGGACTTCAACCACCACCAGTGCTAGACCGAGCTTCACGCTGCCACCCGGGCAAGTGTCCAGCAGAGACGGGCGGTGTGGTAACGGCCAGAATTGTTTGGGAAGTACGTACGGTCGGTGCTGCAGCCAGTTTGGATGGTGTGGAGATGGTGATCAGTTCTGTCCTTATATCGTTGGATGTCAGACCGAGTTTGGGTATTGTGATCCGCCGGTTTAGTGGTTGTTGTTGGTGTTTTCAGAGGCCATGGAGGTTATGGTTCAAAGTTCCGTTGTGTCTCGGTCGATGGTGGCTGTCGGAAGGACAAGACAAGCTGGTATATCCGTGGAAAGCACGAGAAGCATGGTAGCTCGGAGCCGGAAAGTCGGGACAAACAAAGTGGCTCTCGTTCACTGTTTGTCTTGGATGGTCAGTTTGGGGATCACGAAGATGGATGGAAATTTCTTTGGATATCGAATAAGAAGTGGAAGGTATTTGATCTTGTGCGTCGGTAGATGGAATGTACCTTGATGCCTTGTCCCTCGCTAGGTATTAGCTAATGGACATGGTGATGATGACTGACTCTACCCGTGAGCCTCACTCACGTCGACAGAACCAGATTAATGGGGCAAATGAGTCCAGACGAGGTGATCCATGGAGATATGTCATCCACATAATCTGATGAAGAGGGTAGTGGTGATGCTGACCGGATTGGTGACTGAAAAGGACATGGTAATGTCGTCGTCGTCGTCGTCGTCATGTATAGACCAGATAGTATCGGCGAAAGGACAGAAAACAAGAAACAAAAAGAAAAAAAAAAATATAGGAAACCCGAAGAAGAGAAATTATATGGACGGCGTGTGTAACCAATTCACAAGAGCGGTGAACATAGATTCCAGTCCAGAGACGTTGGGAAGAGAACTAAAATAATTGAGTGATGCCTAATCAGCGCCGGGTTGAGTGTTGGAAAATCCGAGAAAACGACGGGAACTGCCCATCCGCAGTGGTGGCCAACCCAAGTACAAGGGCAAGTACATAGACAGGTACCGGGGAAAGTACTCCTTCCATGAATCAACATCTCACTACTGTGTCCAGGCCCTTCCGTCTCTTGCCCCGTCGGCTCCCGTCTCACGATCGCACTTGCCATATTCGCCATCGCGATAGCAGTCTCCAGTCCTCTCGCTCCTCCCGCTCCTCACGCAGTCACATGAAAGCGGAAAGCGGAAAGTGGAATGATACCAAGGTGTTTTATCAAGAAGTCCCGACCCATACAAACGGCTCAGCCACTCCGAATCGGGGACCAATGTGGCGTGTGAAGGCAATTGAGTTCTTTGATTTGTCAATGCCTTCAGATAGTTCTCCACTTGCTCCCGCGCAAACGAAGCGAGCTCCACACTGTCCCCGGAATCGTGGCTTAAGCGTTGATCATCCCACTGCAAGTCTGCAAGTCTGCAACGGTGGGCGACGGTGGGCGACGAGTGGCAGTGATGAACATCGATCTTTCCTTCGAAACCCGTCGTTCCTTCCTACCCTTAACCCGATCTTCAACGGTTATTAACGGTCCTTTTCATCTGGCCATCTGGTGGAAGGAAAGAAGATGAGAAGGCGGCGACAAAGGTGCGGACTCGTGGACTAACAAACCTGTCGAGATGACTGGGCAAAATTCATCCCTTCAGCACCTCCCTCTGTTATTGCCGCTATCATTCAGTGCACGACTTTCTTTCACCTTTCACCTTTCTCAACACCAAGACATCCAACTCACGATACCCACGACACATTGAACAAAATCCAAGAAACAAAGGACATTAATATTAGGTAGGTAAGTAGGTACGGAAGCTAGCGATCCCTCATGCAACACCCACAATGTTCACCGCAGCTCATGCCTCATACGAAGGACCAACCTTGGTTGCCCCCTCCAACAAGGGCACTCTAAACAGTCCAAACGGCCTCTTCCTCCCATCCCCTGATTCTCTTTACTCCCAGGTGACCACGTCGCCCCCGACAAATGAAGCTGATTGCTGGTGAAATACAGATACCCATCCTCCGCCACACTCAGTGTGTCAACCCACCCAATCCGCGGATCTCGTACCACCGTCTGCGTCGTCCCCGTCTTTGGGTTGAATGCCACCACCGCGTTGGCTTCATTGTTTCCCTTGTAGATGATTCCGTTGCTGTCGGTTTCCATGCCGTCGCTTTGGCCCGTCTCTCCATGATCCACCACCGCCTCGGTGAGCTCAGTATCAGCAGCGTCATCCCGACGAAGAAGCAACGACGTGGGAACGCTGTATAACCTTCTGCTTGACAGTGGACAATAAAACAGTGTTTCCCCATCTGCCGAGATGGCAATCCCGTCTGATCCCATGGGGATGTATCCGGGTGGTGGAGTAGTGGTCAGATTACCACTCAAGGGATGACCAGGATCCTCAACATAGTAAAGCGGCTCTCCCCATACAAACGGCAGGAACTTTTCCTCGGGCAAGACACTCGCATGTCTCTCCAGTTTGCGCCAAGATTCACCTGTCCCCAAATCGGCGACAATAATCCCGTTTTGGCCAGTGGACGAAGAGTCGGTAATATACGCCACCCCCTGGCCCGAAGAAGTGACGTTGCTGCGCAAATCGAACCGGACGTCGTTGAGGTACGTATCACCCGGCAACGCCACCTTTTCCGGAAACAGCACCTGCATGAACACCGTGTCGGTGGTCAAGTCAACACCAACAAGTTTGGGACCCCCATAGCTTGACGGAAGCAAGATAACCGATCCATTGTCAAAGGTATACATCGGCCGCCCTGTATCTAAAATCCACAGCCGATCCTTAGGATCAACCACGACACTCTGCACAGCAACAAGATGCTCCGCACTCCCGCACCCAACCGGATTCTCGGGATCGGTCAAGTCGATAGCACCGCCGGAACAGGGAGGCGTGTTCATTTCTAGAGAAGGATACGCCTTTTCGGTATTGGGAGAAACAAGTTCACCGACTGTGAAGACGCCGTTTGAGCCGTTGTTGACGTTGGCTGGGTCCAAGCCGCCGGGAAAGTTGGAGAACATGCGCCCGGACTGAGAGACGGCGATGCCGGTGGGCCATTGACCGAAATAGGCGTGGATGATTTCCAGAGGAGCGCCTGAGACCGAGGGGTCAGAGGGGAAGGTGAAGTTTTCGTGGTTGTTCGCATGGTTGTGGGTGTTGGCGTTGACTGTTGGACTTAGACCCAGCGTCTGCAACAGGAGGAAGCTGAAGGTGGTGAGGCGAGCCATGTTTGACTGCCCCGTTGTTTTTTCCCGGCGCGAGGATTTGTTGCGATGGAGGTATGAAGGTGAGTGAAGCTGGCTTTAATGTGGAAAAGACAACGTCTTATACTTCGGCGTTGCAGATCATTTGGCGATACTGACTGACAGGGGTGGTGTTTGAGGAAATATGTTGTATCAATGCAGTTTAACAATAATGCCTGATGGACTGAAGAAGAAGAAGATGAAGATAAGGAGGAAAACCATTATCCACAAAGGTCTGGGGAGGCCACGGATATATACAGGGAAATGAATGCGTACTCAACCATCCTTCCCATCTGGTCTGGTCTGGTCAGGTATCTTACTTCCTTGCCTGTCTATTCAGGTTGGCTTCATTCCTTCTAAACACCTCCTTTCCTTCCTGTATTCCTGTGGTCCTTCCACCTTAGTACATACGTACTTTGATCCCTTCCTGAAGAGGTTCCCCAGTGGGGTAGCTGCCCTACGCCATGGGCCCAGGTACCGGGAATGAGAAACCGTTGACATCATCGACTGATCATAGAAACGGACAGCGGCCCGAACCGCACCAATGGGTCCGACCGTCCGAGTCTGTTTGGACGAGAAAACAGAAAATCCAGTCTGGAAGTTGGTAAGTGCGAAGATCATTTCCCAGCTTGTGGCTTCCACTTTCAACTGCGTCTATCGATTCAACGGCCTTTCTTCGGATTCAGATTGGCCATGGGTCGGTCTTGACGACAACATGCAACCAGTTCCTTCCTAATTCCCAGATCACGACAACATCCGGACATCATACCGAGGGTGGCTATCACTCGGCAAGATACCCATAAACAGTCCAGTCTGGGAAACTTCGACTCGTCTCCAGAGTCCAGACCAGATGATCAGAGGTACTTTCCCGCCGAAAGCTTCCCTTATCCTAGGACATGACGACTAGAGGAACTTCGATCCTCCATGGTACCACTTCCAAAACTTGCCGAGCGGGCAGGTGACGGTCCACTGATACAAACTCTTCTGAGTCTCCTCTTTGCTAACATTGGGGTCTCCAATGTCAACAACACGGCACCAACATTCGGTCAACCCAGCTAGAGATTACCTACTTCCTTAATAAGGGGCTTTGACAGCACGGCTATTATGCTTCTGTTTGATGATTTGATATCGCCGGTTGGTTACTTAGTTGACCACTTCACTCTCGGGCCTTCTCACGGGCTGGGGTTTCTCTATGGTTCAGAGGTTCGCCGCAGCAGCAACAGCACGCCAGGGACCTTTGTTTGATCCATAGTTAAACAGACGAATTGCGGCCAGAGGCTGTTGGTCAGTAGTGTTTATTTTTATACCCGCCAGGGCAAGGCACAAGACATATTGCAATGACCTTAACGGATCCAGCCGTCAGGTGTCATTGCAACACAGCCTTGTGTGGCCCATCGATTGATAGTGACAGACGGATTCATTCGTCTCTCCTAGGAGACGGATTCTTACCTCAATCATTAGGATAATCGAATTCGGAAACCTTCGGCAAGACCCCAGCGCCAGAGCACGCGCAGCTTGAGCTCCCAACAAATGGTTCCAGTCAGGGAATGGTGTACTCGTGCTGAGTAGGGTAGGGCAACTGGTCTGGACCATCGCGGCTGGTGACAGAAGTGAATAACACAAACCCAAGTCGATACCTACCAAGTATACAATTACAATAAACCCTTACGCCACCAACTTCGCAATGGGCTTCCACAGTCCCGACTAGACTATTAGCCCAAACTTCTAGCACTCCTACGTACCTACAGTACCGGTACAAACTCCCCTTTGGGCTTTGGCGGATAGAAGATAACTTAGGGAAGTGCAAACAGGCCAGTAGAAGTACGACTACTGGTCTTCAACCTCGACCCCCAATAACAACATCCAAAATACCCCTACTAGACTCAAGGTTACTCTAGGTATGGATGTCGCATCATAAAGCAGATATAACACCCCAGTGCCCTTCAAGTGCACAACTTCCGCTGCGACATCCATTTCACCAGCCAGGCCTTGGGCAATGGATCGACTATTATCGTCGAGAACATAGGTACTCTAGCGACCCCCCTGCTGCGGAGTGCGGATCAACCTGGTCCTGGCTTAGAGACACTCCTGCCTTTTTGCGGGCCGGTGTAAGCTTTGATACGTCCATTTAGGGTAGAGGTCGGGGCTGGCATGTGGCACTGGAGGGCGGCGAACAAAGCCTGGACAAAGGCGATACACCAAACGTTGTCGGTCGGGCGAGCGCAGTGGGAGATGGACTAGGTAGTCTGCTTACCGGTCGCGGCGCTTCGAGTTGGACGGGTATCCCCTTTTTCTTTTCCAAGGGGCACACCAATTGTCGTGATCCCCGGACCCATGGGCGGAAACAGTGCCCGTGGTGACTAGGGCATACCGCCCATCTGTCTTCAATACGATGCAGGGGTGGCCAGTGGCCAGTGGCTGGCCTTCGGGTTGAACTTGGGGTTGAGTTCAAGTTCGTTGAGGCGATCTCGTTCCTCTTGGGTGCAAGATTGCCCGCTATGTGGATGGCTTCAGGAAAGCAACGTCGGCGGCAACGAATTTCGGAGACATTGTTGCGAGGGGAGATGTTGGTATGGGTTGGTTGTATGGGTTGGTTGGTATGGGTTGGTTGTTTGGTCGATGTAATCGTGAGATGGACCGGCGCGCTGGCTAGCACTCGCGGTGGGCTGCGTTTGTGTTGACAATGGGATAGTCTAGAAGCTCCTTGGAGACAACGCAAAACGACACGACACTCGCGGAGGGCTTGACCACCTGCGTAGACAAACTCGCCGGTATTATTATTCTCTAAAAGGTGATATGCCCTTTGGGAGTTTACTACTGCAAGAAGCACTTTTCGGGAGTTCTCGTGGAAAGAGAGTTGCAAGACAAGATGAAATATTCGTCCGATCTCACCAACGGAACTTCGAGATATCCAAGGATAGAATCTAACTTCCCTCGATATCCACCCTTGACGCGTTTGGACAAAGTTCAATCCAAGAGAAAAGCGCCCTGCTCTATCCTGATTTAGGATGAGCAAAGTTTTCTTCGGTCTGAACCCATCTACCAGCCCAAAACACCAACGAGCAAACCCACGGCACCAAGCCGTTCGTTGCAACAAACAAATTCCCTCTCTTCCACCAATCTGGAAATGCTGCCGCCAAATATATCGCCGAAGCAGAAGAGATGATTGACCGTCTCATGCAAATGACAGCTGGGCAGCAGCAAGCTATACGGCTTAGTGCCTTAGTGGTCAGCCTGATGGCTTACCAACCTGAAGGCTTGCCGCCTCAACCCCAAATTGTCACAGCCACGCGCAACTGGGAGGCAGCGCATATGGTGATCGGCGAGATGCTGGTAAGTATACTGGCCAGCTCATATGTAACCCAGGGGGTCTGGGGGTTGAATGTTCTAGAGGGGTGGCGGAAACCGAGACAACAGACAGACCATGGATCACTCACTGCCAGGACGCCCTAAGCCGGCATCGATCCAGGCACAAGAGCCTGCCTCCCATCCCGCCGGGATTTGGTGAGCCAGATAACCTGCCCGCCCCTTCCCGTCATCTATTGGATGGCACACTGGATCTGCCACCTGTCTGGCTTCCCACCAAGTTGCTGACGCATCGTCATCTACTGGATGACACATTGAATTTCTGTCTGGCTCCCACCAGCACCAAGTAGCTGACGCATCGCCATCTACTGGATGGCACACTGGATTTGTCACATGTCTGTCTGTCTGGCTCCCACCAAGTCACACATTCTAGCCGCTATGTCAGCCGCCAACCGAGCCGCCATCTTCAGCCGGCTGCGTTCCCACTTCCCACTTCCCACACCAGGTGCAGGTGCAAACGCCGTTAACCGACATGGACAAGCCGCCCCAGGGCATCAACAACATGACATGACACGATGACGGCCCGGGCAATGAAAAAGGGACTCAAGTCCAACGCCCCATACCTATGAAGGATATGATCTCCAACTGCTCAAAGCTGCCCGTACAATGATCGCCTGCGGACCAAAGCTGGACCTGCATCGCAAGCGCACGGAAAAGCTCGATTGGACGAACCGAAACCGTGACAAAGTCCTCCAAACACCAGCAGACCCAAAGAACCCGAGCCCGTGCCAGGGAATCGGGCAAACACCACTGCAGTGTGTGCTCCGGCGGGCTGGTTCGCGTTCGTCACTGCTTTGATGAACCATAGGTTGACCACCGTCTGACGAGCCAGGCCCTGTAGTCCTGTACCCACGCGGCATTTCTCGAATGTGCCCCTTCTGTCCCTGCATGTGGCCAGCGGACCGCCGGACAAGGCATTTTGGTGGTATTTAGAGGACCATGGGTCAATGAGAACTACCTTCCGTTTTACGGGCTTAGTACCCGCGGGGCCTTTATCGAAGGTGTCAATTCTTCGGTCGGTCCTGAGTGAGGATGGGATCTTCACATCTATGCCCTGGGGACCATGAACCAACCAACCAGCCGGGATGAGCGAAAATATCCTTCTCGTTGAGAATGCAGTCCTCCACTCTATAGGCATCTGCCAACCATTTGAATCTAGCTCTTGCCCTTGCCCTTGCCCTTGCCCTTGACTCCTCAGACGTTATGTCGAATACAACAACCAGGATCAACCAGCAGATCAACGACACGCTTCCCTCGGGCCTTGGGCGTACGAGTCCCGTCTGAGTGTGCCCGGCAGCCCGATTGCCGTCCCGCGGGGAGGTTTTGGGATTGCAATTCGCAGTGCCTATATCTTTGTCCCGTCTGACTCGTCTCGCAGCTTATTTCTCCCAGCAGTCCCAGGCAGAAGCGGACGTGCGCTACCAGGACCAATTTATATTGAGGCAGGGAGGTTTAGAGGTACCAACGACCAATCTAGAAGCAGCAGCTCTCTTCATTGGTTGGAATTGGATCAAAAGAAACACAATATCTGTAGAGGTAGGTGAAAACAAGGACGGAAAAGATTAGCAAGGGATTGTGTAAACTGTGAGGTGTATGGGCGACTGTAGCAGGGAGAACGTCGAGTGCTGGAGGGGGTTGAAGAGATATGAGGTACGCTCAGAACGAGACATCCTCAGAGACAGATCAGGGGCAGGGGATGCCAACATGACAAAACTTCGATTCTATGGTAGGTGTGAACAAAAACTCATTACATGGAGATATTAGCCCCGTTCGGGCCGAAACAGCAAGTCTAAAACGACAAGAAAACGAAAGGTATCAACAAATTCTTCCCCTATCCCATCCTGTTCCCATCCAAAGCTCATCCTTCTACATCCCTATCCCATTCTTGAAGGGACGGACTCGGCGGGCAGTGTCGTTTCTCTATACGGGCAGTATTACTACCCGTATAGCCGACTAGAGAGGGCTCGACTCTACGGGTAATGCTATACAAATCCCTAACCCTCAATATCTATAGTTTAAATAAATAGTAATAATTTCTTGGTATTGAGTAAATTAAACCTATTTATATTATAATTACATCACTTTATTATTATTAAAAATAATATTAAAGTACGCCCAATTTCCTCTAAACGTTTTTATAAGTATTAAATTTCATTTTAATTATTACTAATCCCGAAAGGGGTACTATAAGGACGCCCGTAATATAGCGGTTTACTATTAACGAATAGTAGCTACTATTAGTAACGTAAATTATAGAAACCCTCCCTATTCGATTCCTACTTATATTATTCTATATAATTATTTTTTATTATTTTTATTAATTATAAATTTAAAATATACCGTAGGTAGTAGGTTAAAAATACCGGGGGTAGTAGGTAGTAGGTATAAGGGGACGTACGCCGTAATAAATAATGCGCTATCCTTCGTTTCCTATTAACGTTTTGCCGAAAGGTTTAAAGTATAAGGGATTTGGGCGGGGTATATAATTAAGACGGGGGAACCTCCTTTTTTTATTAATTTTTATTAAGATAAGAAATCGTAATCTTTAGTATAGTATTAATACTTAATATAGGCCTTACGTTTTTGATTTCCTATTACTTTTTTTATTAGTTTAATAGCCTTCCCGCTTTTTATTATTATTAAAATTAGCGTAGATAAATTAATAACCTTAATTACCCGTTTTTTACGAATAGGTTATAATTATTTTTATTTGTTATAGTTTAAAAGAATAAGAAAGTTATTCGAAAGGAGTATTATAACTATAATTTAAGCGATTAATTAAGTAACCGTTTAGTTAGCTTTATTTTTTTTTATTATTTTTATAGTAAATTCGACGAATTTTAAATTTAATTCGAAAGAATTATCCTTTAATTATACGTTGACTTCGATTTTAGAGGCTACTATTTTACTATTATCGGTAAAATCTATACTAATTTTATCCCTAGTATTAATTTTATCGACCTTTTTAAATTATAATAATTACCGCTATAATAATAATTTTAATATTTAATTACTCTTCCCCCCCTTTTTTTTCCCCCATTTCTTTTTCCCCCCTTTTTTTTTACCCCTTTTTTATTTCCCTTTTTTATTTACCCCCGCTTCGGCGATTGATTTAGGGAGTTTTTAATTATTAAATAATTGGACTTTGCTATTCTTCGGCCGCCCTTTAATTTTTTTAATAATTTTGGGGTTTTTAATACGGGAGTAGGGATTACGGTCGTTTAATAATACTTTAATATAATAATAGTAATAAATATCCTAACGATTAAATTATTATTTACTTTGGAATTTCTTTAAAATTATATAATAATAGGGGATATTATATTACTTTTATATAATATAATTATATTCCCTTAGGTTTCGAATTAATTATATACCCGTATTAGAAAATATATTAAATTATATAATATATAATTATTTACGAACGAATTCGAAATTACAGTATATAATACGTTGAGGTAAATCCCCTAACGCTTTTATCTTTAGCCCGGTAAATTCGCCGCGGATTTTAATATTTTGATTAGTAATAATTTTGAACTATTATTATTATTCCCTTTTAATTATAATATAAATAGTATTATATAAATTAAATATATCGCTTTATTTATTAATTAAATACCCTTTAACGCAGTAATTAATCGATTCGTTCGAAGATGTAACCGATATATTAAAATTGCGGTATTACGAAGTATAATAGCGTACTTATTAATATTAATATAGTATATAGGTATTATTAAAATACGTTAGGATTTTGGGTTAATTAGAGAATTCGTTAATTATCCTACTTTAGTATTTAACGAAGGTTAATTTATTAGGAATAAAGATTATAGATTTCTAGAGCCCAAAAAGACCCTTATATATATAGTGAATAATTTTTTAATTTATTGTATTTACCGAGCCCGCTTTTTGTAAAATCTCTTTATTAAATTTACTAAGAATAACCGGTTAATTATCCTCTTCGCTAAAATTAAAATTATTATTACTTTCGTTATATTTTTATTTCTTTTTTATTTAAAGCAGAACGTTACGGTTAATATAGAATACGTAAATTTATTATTAAGCGTTAGGATATTTATTTATTAAGGTTTATTTAAGTTACTTATCGAAATTAATAAAGATAACCTTTAGTTTATATAAAAGCGTGATCCTACAAGAGATAAAGACTATAAGACTAGAAGCCACAAATTAAAGTATTATTAAGTGTAAAGAAGGAAAAGGAAGGTAACAAACGAAGGCGTCGTGAACCTAGTATATATATTAAGTTCTACCATCCTATATCGCCTTCCTAATCCGGATCTATTTTATTAATAAGAGGTTGAGCCTTATTCCATCCGATATATTATAGTCCCTATATCCTATCCCTAGGACCTATCCTACTATATTATAATATTACCCCCCCCTTAAAAAGAAAGCTTAGCCCTAAAGCCGAAAGAATAATATAGTAAACGATTAATATCGTTTCCGTAAAATGTACGTCCGACTTTAAGAATATTAGACGGAAGAGTAAAACGAACGTTAAAACCCCTTTACTTTCCCGTCGCCTCCTCCTCGCTCTTCTTTTACCTTCGCTTTATTACCGCTTTTTATCTATTTTCTATTAAATCCCCCTTTCCTATATCCTTATAAAGATTCTCTTCAATTCGTATTATTACTAACCCTAAAAAGGGTACTATAAAGATACTTATAGTATAGCGGTTTACTATTAATAAATAATAACTATTATAAATATTATAGATTATAAAGACTTGCGTTCGATTCCTATTTATATTAATATAATTACACTTTTTTCCCCTTTACGATTATTTCTATTAACTATAAATTTAAAAAAATATTATATAAATTATAAATTTAAAGGTAGTAAATAATAAGCGAGGGTATAAAGGGACGTACGCCGCTATAAATAATATACTATCCTTCGTTTCTTATTAACGTTTTACTATAAAATTTAAAATATAAAGGATTTAGGCGGGGCGTACAATTAAAACGGGGGAACCTCCTTTTTTACCGTTTTTATTATATTCCTTTTATTTTTATTATTTATTAATTTTTTACCGTTTATTAACTCTTTAACTCTTACCCGCCTTGTTCTTATAGTTAATAAATCCGGGACCGGGTAATTATTTTCCGTATACCTTTTCGTAATTCTTCTTTATTTTGTAGTTTTTAATTATATCGTTAATTTCTTTAATAGTTTTAACTTTTCCGGGTTCTTATTATAAAACTCCTTTAACTTTTCGCCTATATTTTTAAAATACTTTATTAAATACTATATAGGATCCGGGTCCTATTTTTTTTAAGTAATTTAGTATTTAAAATTATTATTCGTTATTTTATTAATTAAAATTTCTTCGATTTCCTATTCCTCTATCTCCTTATCTTCTCTTCGTATTATAATACCGTTTGGATTTTCGTTTATTTATTCCGGAAGCAAGTTATTTAAATCCTTATATAAATAATTAGCGTAATATATTTTATTACCCCGCCAACTCCTTAATAGGTTTAATTCGTACGAAAACCCCTTTATCCTTATAATTTTATATAAAATTTTCGTTAATAAATAATTTAATTTATTATTCGGTTTATTAGTAGCTTAACTTTTCTTAATAATAAATATTTTATTTCCTATTCCAAAATTAAATAGTCTCTTATATTTATTCGTTTAAATTATTTATCGGTCTTATACCCTAAAAATAGCGCTTTTAGCCTATTCGTAATAATTTTTTAGTATTTTAAATAATTTCCGGGCTTTTTTTTATTAAAATAATAATTTTAATTCCGCTCCTTACTTCTTCTAATCGAATAGTAAATTTATTAGGAATCCGAATAATATTTTATATAAATTTAAATCCCTTAGATTATTATAAAATAATATTATTTATATTATATTCAATACCGGTATAGCTTTTATTTAATTATCTTAATTATAATTAACGAAAGGACGTAATTTTTAATTAATATATTAATTTATAATTTCCGTTTAGCTTACCGTTTAAAAATATCCTATTAAATTAAAGCGTTATTTAATATTTAATATTTTTAATATTTCTTTTATAAATTTAAATACGAATTATAGGCCTTTATTACTAATAATCTTTTTAAGTAAATTATATACTTTATAAAGCTTATTATAATATAGTTTAATAATTTCTTTAATTATAATTATATTAAAATATAAGATATACTAAAACGCTTTAAATAATTTTCTTATTATAATTATTAAATTATTATATCCCTCTTTTTTATTTTTAAGTATTAATATAAAATTTATAATTAATAATTATTATATCCTATATTCTTCGGATATTAATTAGGGGTATAATAATCCTAATATTTTATCCCGTAGTATTTTAGAAGTTCGGTACGTTTAATAATTATTTATATATCGATTTACGTTTTTTATTATATTTATTTATTAATATTATTTAATTAATAATTTTCACGTTTTATTCTTCTTTAAATAAATTATAATTAATAAATTATAAATAGCTTTAATAATCCTTATACGCAAATTCCCGCATTTTAATATTATTAACTTTCCTTCCTTTAAAATTAATCCTCCTTAAAACGAGAATCCTCCTTCTTTTATTTCCGCCTTTATTTTATATATTAATAAATTCTCTTCCTTTTTATTCGCCCTTAAAAATTTATCTATTAGTATTAAACTTTCCGTCGGAAGCTCCGTTAAATAAAATTCCCTTTATTTATTTTTAATTTCCTTAATCTCCTTCTTCCTAAATATTTTCTTTAAAATATTATTTAATTCTATTATTAATACTTTTTATTTATTTCCTACGTAAATAAAATATTTATTTATTAATTTTAATTATCGTAATATTCTCTAATTATTACGTTTTTATAAAATTATCTTTAATATTTTTAATTTCTTTAATAAAATATTCGCCGCTGCATTATCCTTTTTTAACCGGTACGTTATTTTAAAATTATATTCCAATAAGAATTCCGCTTATACTATTTATTTCGAATTTAATAACCGCTTCGTTAAAAAATATTTTAATATTTAATAGTTTATAATAATTTCGAATATCAATAACGTCCTTTTCAATTTTAGCCTCTAAATTTTTATTACTTTAATAACCGCTAATAATTCCTTATTATAAATAGGGTAATTCATTTCTATAAATCCTATACTATTTAAAAAAAATGCAATTAAATATTATTTACTATCCTCTAGTTTTTAAAATATAATTCTTATATATACTCTATTAAAAGCGTTTATTTCTACTCGGATTTCTTTTTTAAATTAATAATAAATTAAGACCGGTATTATAAATAATATTTTTTTAAAATTATTAAATACTTTTTAGCACTCCTTTATCTAATTAAACGCTTTATCCTTTTTCGTTAGAATATTTAATAGCCTTACTATTTTTTTAAATTTTTTAACGAATTTCTAATAAAAATTATAAAATTTTAAAAATATTTATATACCCCTTAGGTTTTTTAACCGTAACTATTCTTATACCGCTATTAATTTTTTAAAATTAATTTCTATACCGTCCGTATTAATAATAAACTTTAGGAATTTAATCCGAATTATATAGAATTTATATTTTCGGATATCTATTTATAATTCCGCCTCTTTTAATCTCCCTAATACTTTTTTAATATAAATTTCGTACTTTATTAATAAATTAAAAAAAATAAAGATATTATCGATATAAATATTATAAAAGTTTTAATAATTTATTAATTCGTTATTAATAAATCTTTAAAAAGATAATAGTCCTTTATATAATTTAAATAGTAAAATTTTATAATAGTAGGCTCCGAAATTCGTTCTAAATATTATTAAATTTTCCTAGCCCTCTATTATTCAAATTCGATAAAATATTTACTTAATATTAATTTTAATAAAAATTTTAATTTAGGCTATTTTTACTAACGTTTCGTTAATTAAGGGCAATAAGTATTTATCTTTTTAAGAAATCGTATTTAATTTCTTATAATTAATATAAAATTATAATCCTCCCTTATTAACTTTAAGTATAAATAGTATTAAAGCTGCCTAAGGGGTTGCGTTTACTTTAATGAATCCCTTTTATAAATTCTCAATAATATACTTTTTATATTCCTTTAATTCTTTTAATATTATTCGGTATAATAAATTAATATTTAATTCTTTTAGTCGGTATTTATTTAATAATATAATTTTATAATTAATACTAATTCGGTATCGGGGTAAGGTATTTAAATTTACTTTATTAAAAATTTATAATTATTTATAATAAATATTTAAAACCTTTTTTATTATCTCCTTCTATAGTTTTAAATTATTTCCTTTTAATAGTCCTATTTCTAATACTTCGATTATATTATTAATTTTATATAAATTCGTTACTTCTAGTTTTACTTTCCTTTTTTAGACGTAGTATTAAAATATTATATTATTTATTACTATTAAATTTACCGGTTTCTATTTTACTTATCCTTATTTTTTCTTTAAATAGTATAGTCCTTTTTTATCCTTTAAGGGATAAAACTTTATTAAAGTAGCGGGTTTTAATTTTAATAGTAATTTACAATATACGTTATATATTTTTATTATTCCCTTTAGCTTTTTTTCTATCTTCTTAACTCCTTCCTACGTCCTATCCTCTTTTTCCCTTATATCCGGGAATATATTTAGGAAATTATTTTAATAATAAGCGGTAGAAGTTTTTTCGTTTTTTATTTCTTTTTCAATTATTTTTAATTTTTAAATTCTTACTAGTATTTTCTATAAATTTTTTTTAATTTCTATTAATTTACCAGCTTTTTTTTATTAATCCTCCTTAATTATTAATTTTTCCTTCCTTTAGATATCTTTATTAAAGTTGGGGTTTTAAATAAATTTAGAGCTTTTTCCTACTTTAATATCCTTTTTTAAGCTAATAATAAAATTTAGTAGGAATAATAATAAATTTCTTCGATAATCGAGCAAAATATTATTATATACTAATTATATTTTACCTAAGATTATTTCTTTATTGAGTATAAGTAATACTAAGATTTATTACTTCTTAAAAACGATATCGTCGATCCTTAAACTCCCCTTTAATATTTTACTAATTTTATTAAGCTTAACCTTTTTATATAGGGTTATTAATTTAAATTCGAAGTTTTTATATTTTTTAAATTTTAATCGTTTTTTTAATTTATTTATAAACGATTAATTTATAAGAATATAAATATTTATTCTAATATTTATTAATATACATTTTATTAAAACTTTTAATTTATTATTTATTATAAAATAATTAATTAAAAATTGTTTTCCCCCCCTTAAATATTCTTTTAGGTTAAAATTAAAATAGGTTTTACTACGTAGATTATTATTATTAATATTATTTATTTTAATAAATACCTCCTTTAAGCTAGAAATTCCTCTTAAGGTATTTAATTTTCTAAATCGGTTATAAAATTTATATTTATATCGGATTTTACTTCCGTAAAATCTTCTATTTCCGACCTAAACGATTAATCCGCCCCCAATTTTTTTAATACTTCCGGACCCTAAATTTAGTCGGCAATAATATTTAATTCCGTTTCTAAAATAAATATTTTAATTCAATCGGGATACTTTAGAAATTAATATCCGACTTTTCTATACGCGAAATATTTATTTTCAACTATTAATTTTTTTATTTCTTTTAATACTAACCGTTAAAATTTAAAAATTATAAATATTTTTACGAATTTTATTTTTCTTATATATCCCTAACGATCCGTTTTAGGCTTTTATTCTTCGCGTTTAATATTAAAATTTAATAATTATAATAAAAGGTAATAATTTTCGAAGGTTTTATATAATTTTAAATAAATTACTTCGGTTAAAATAATTAATTTTTTTAAGACTTTGCGCTTTATTTCCCTCTTTTATAAAATCTTAGGAAATTCGTATTACCCGATTAATTTTACGAATATAATTTTAAAATTTTAAAATCTTTTAATAAATTTTATTTTAAACTTTTTATATTCGCAATAAATTTTATCCTTAGAAATATAATCGTAATAATTATTTTATAAATAATTTAGAAAGTTATTTACCGTTATAATAACTTTTAGGTATTCTCTATTAAAGTAAAGTAATATACTTTCTACTATAAAACTTCCTAATTTGGATAATATTTCGCCCACTTTAGTATTATCATTTACAAAATAATCGGCGTTAGCCTTTAATTTATATTTTATTTATAATATTTAAACGTCGAAGGAGATTTTATTTATATTAAAATTATTACTAAATATATAAGGGTCGGTTACTTTAATAGAGTATTTAGAACGTAGAATTACGTATAGAAATCCTATAAATATATAGCCGCGAATTAACCGATCTTTAAAGGGATTTTTACCGTTTAAAAGTTAATTTCCATCGTTAGATAAACTCCTATCGGAAAGGTCATTTAAAGGGTTATTACCCAAATCGGTATCCTATTCGATATTCCTATATAATATAGGATTTTACCTTTTTCCTTTACCGTTCTCGGATTCGAATTTAATTATCCGTTTATTTAATAACGGCGTTTAAAATAATATTTTTTCCACCGAGGGTAATGGGTATACTATTAAAAATACGATTATAACCGTAAGAAATTTATTTTATTATTTTAATATATAATATTATCTTTCGAATTTTTCGGGTATATTATTTAAGCTTAGCCTTTTTAATCGAATAATTTCCTAATTTATTAATTAATTTTTATATTTAAATTTATTAACCTTTTAATATAATTAATAAATTTAATTAATAAAATAAAGAACCTAAGTATTTAAATAAATTATATCCCGGTTCGCCTATTTTAATAATCGAAGGATATTCTTAAAAATATTATAATAAACCTAATTTATAATAAATAAACTTCGAAATTCGTTCTATATAACTTCCGGGTCCTTTTTATAAACCTTAACGAAAGTAAATTCGTCTATAAAATAATTAATAATATTATTTAATTTACTATTTTTTAATATAATTTCGGAGATAGGCTGGAAAAGGATAGCGTTTAATTATACTTTATCTTATCCATTATATATAACGGTTATTCGTTTTTTAACTTTTTTTTCTAAATTAGTAATTAATAAATTCTATTAAGGAAATTTCGCGTAAGGGTAATATTTCTATAAATATTCATTCTAATAATTGGAAACTTTAGTTTTTCCCATTATTACCGCTTAAAAATCCTTTTTATTAGGAATATTAAAAATTATTAAAAATTATTCCAATTTAATATTAAATATATTATACAATCGGTCGTACAATTCTTTGAAAATACCTTTATTTTTAATTAATTTCTTAACGAATTTTCTTATCGAATTTTTTAATAAATAAGCTATTTCTTTAATACGGCCTAATCGGTTAAAAAGGTTATTTAAACCCTTAAAATTAACTATTTCTTTACCCTTCCTTTTAAAATTCTTTCGAATATTCCGAAGAATATTTATTAAATTTAAAATGAAATTATTTAATTAAATTAAATTTACTTTATAAAGGTTACGAATATATTAAAAAGAATTATTATCCTTTACGAATAAAATTCAATAATTTATAAAGGGTAAATTCTATTATAAGGTTACCGGATTATTATACTAAACGTTTTATTCTATTTTTAATATAAATATTATATTAAGTAGCGAAATTACGAATAAAGAATTATTATTGTATAAAAGGCTTATTTAATTTAGAGGGTTAAATAAATTAATTACCGGTTTACTTTAATTATCGGAATACTAGAATAATACTTCTTCTTCTTCGAAATTAGAATTAAATACAATATTACTATTATTACGATCGCTATTATAGGGGTTTATTTTAATTTTAATTCCAACGTTAAATATAATAATTTAAAAAGTAAGAGTAGGGGGGTAAAGGTACTCAATCTATTACCTTAACAACGAACATTCTAATCGAAACTTAATAATCTTTTTATATAAATAATTACGTTAACCGTAATTAATTACTAATTACTTAATAAATTGGTCAAAGGTTTAAATATTATAATTTTATCCCTAATTAAAGAATAAGGATAATACTTAATAATATATAAAAGTGTAATCCTATAAGAAATAAAGATTATAAAATTAGAAACTATAAATTAAAGTATTATTAAATGTAAAGAAGGAAAAGGAAGGTAATAAACGAAGGCGTCGTAAACCTAGTATATATATTAGGTTCTACTATCTTATATCGCCTTCCTAATCCGGATTTATCTTATCGATAAGAGGTTGAACTTTATTCTATCCGATGTATCATAGTCCCTGTGTCCTATCCCTAAGACCCATCCCACTATGCTATAACAATTTAATAGCCTTTGTACGAAGGCGTAGCTTTTCGAATACGCTTACTAGCTATATAAAACCCTCTACGCATTCGTTATCGATTAAATTAAATATAATAGTAATGTGGGGTGAAATTATTATTTACCTAGATGTATGAGTAATTATTTGAGTAGTAGATAGTAGGGTAGGTATAGATTTGTATTTCCCTCCTTCTGGAAGATTCGGAGCCTATATTTGAGAAAAGGATAAAAAGGGGAGGCTTCTCCCTCTTTCGATTAAGGAAAGTAAGAAGGAGAATTAAAAAGGATAATAACTTTATTTTTCACCCAAAGAACCTTTTCTATAAAATTACTAAATAACCCCCTTTAGGACTTTTAAGAAAATTAATTAATAAATTTACTCCTATTTAAAGAAGATAATAAGAGTAAAACTTTATTTTACTCTTATTCTTCTTCCTATAATAATAAAATTGAAAATTATTAACCCTATTTACGTTTCTTAAATAAAATTCCCTAAATTAATTCAATCCTTCGCTATAAATTTATAATATAAGTTCTATTTCTTTTATAATATAATTTTTTAGTCTAAATTAAATTTAGTAATAAGGACGAAATAAATTTCAAATTCCTAATTAAATTAATTAATATAGACGTAAGAGACTTTTGGCCGGGGTTTTTCGTAAACGTAAAGGTTATCCCTATAGTCCTCGGGATATTATTTTAAATATTAATAATCGAATAGCGAAATATTAATCGGTATTAACGGTAAAGGAATTTTTCGATAAATTTATAAGAAACTTTAATTTCGGATATATACGAATTTCCGTTTCCCCGATATTACGAAATTTTAATTAATAAAGAATAGATTAAAAGATAAAAAAAAATATAAAAAATCGAGAATTATGAAAAAATCGGAATAATAGAAGTAAAAGACTTAAAAATTAAAGATTTTATTAATAAATTTAAATAAAAATTATTAAAAAAATATTAAAGGAATTAAATTTATTCTTTATTATAAATTATCCGTTTATTAAATATTCGTATTTTATACGCGGAATTTATTCTCCGGTTAATTAAAATTATTATAGGATTTTTCTTTTTAATAATTTAAAGATTTTTTAATATTTCGAAAGAATTTTTAATTTTATTAAAAGAGGTAAAATCTATTAGTAAGGGTGTTATTAAATAAATTTACTTTTCGGATAATTTAAAAATAAAATTATTACGAAATTTTAGGAGCGGTAAAAACTTATTAGCGGTATTATAATATTTAAATTGAAAGTTTATTAATAAAAAGGCGTAAATTTATACCTCTTTTAAAAAGGATATAAATAATAATTAATATTCTAATTATACGTATAATACCCCTCTTCCTTTTTATTTATTATTTATTATTTATAAATTTATATCGTTTATTATATTTAATAAAAATATTATTACTATATTTAAAAATACTCCCTTTATTTTTTCCTCTTCTTTATTATTTTTATTATCTATCCTTTCTTACTCCCTTTTTACCGAACGAATTCCTCTTATTAGAATAATTTTTAATATTATTATTATTATTCTAATTAATAATATTATTTATAATATCACCTTTATTAATCTTTTTAATAGGAATAAGGTTATTAAATATTTTAAATTATTTAAAAAAAAGGTTAAAATTTATAAATTCGGTAATAACGAGTGGAAGATCTTTATTTAATTTTAATAATATAAGAAGGAGTTTAAAAATATTAATAAAAGTATTATTTATAAATTTAAATTCCGGAGAATTTATATTTAGTTTAAATTTATAAAACGGTTTAAAATAATTTATAAGGTTAAGGACTTTAAATAAATTGAAAATATAATTACTATTTTAAAATATTTCTATTCTAAATAGGTTTTTAATAATCGCAATATTATTATAAACGTTATTTTTATTTATACGGCTCTATTAATTCGCCAAACCGCTATTAATTAATCCTTTATTTACGTTAATGCTATTTAAAACTTTTACCGAAAATTTAATTTCGAAATTAAATAAATTATAACCTTTTTCTTTAATAAATATAAGGAGGAATTCTATCGTATAAATTAAATAGAATTCTCAATTGAATTAAACGGTTTAATTATCGAATAGTTCGACGACGTTAAATTTAACAATTATTTTAATAATAAAGAAGAAATTAATATTTACCGTCCTATACGTAAAGTAATTCGTTTTTCTAATAAGGAATTTACTTAAAGCGTTAATAAAAAGCCTATTAAGAAATCTATCCTTAAATTTATTTTTAAAGCCGCCGAAATTCTTATTATAATTAAGGATAATTAAATAGAGAAATTAATTAAATCCTTCGAATAATTAATTATCGTTTATAAATCTTTAATAAATAATTAGATTATTAATATTTTTATTCCGCTTCCTTTTATACTTTTTTAATTTTAACCGATTTAAATTTACTATCTTTAAATTAATTCGGTTTAAACCCGCCCTTATAATAAAAATTATATTAATAATAGAAGAAGGAGGGAGCTTTAGTATTAAATATATTACTATTATAGTAAAAAAAGTTATTATTTATTTAATTATAGAAAGAAGGATAAGGACGATTCTTATAATATTATACGGTAGATTATTCCCAATAGGTAAAAATTTATAAGTATTATTATTTATATAAGTAGTATTATAAAAGCTTTTAATTTATTCTTTAATGAAATATATATTTATATTATTAATTAAAGCGCTTTAAGAAAAGTAGTCCGTTTATTATTTACTTTAAATTTAAACTATTTTAATTATAATAATTTTAAAAAATAGGAGAAAAATATTTAATAAAAGGGCGTTACTATAAATCCTTATTTTACCCTTTATTTTAAATTCCTTAAGGACATTAATATAATAAGGAAATAATAGGATATAGTTCTCGTTCGGAGAATTAATATTAAGGTTATTAATTATATTATTATTAATATTTTCGATAAATTTTATAAATTTTTAACTAAATTTTATCGAAGGACCGGTATTTTTAATTTATAAACCTAAATATTTATAATCTCTAAAATTAAGGATATTACTAATTCTATTAAGGAGTAGATTAATTCCCTTTTTAATACGGTTATTATTATTACTAGGGAATTAAAAAAGTTTAGAATGGAGGAAACTATACCCGGTTATATTACGACGCCCCCCTTTATTTAATTTTCTAACGTTAAAATTAATAAATCTATACCTAAATAATTTAATTAAATTCTTAAAAATAAAAGCCGTACTAATAAAATAATATTTATAATAATAATAACGCTTTCGATAAAAATAATAGTTAAGAAGGCGCTTATAACCGAAAAGGACGGAAGTGTTAATTAATTAATCCTCCGGGATATTATTTTTAAATTCCGAGAATAATACCCTATAATTATTAAATTTATAAACGTTAAAGTTATTATTATTATTAAGGATATTATTTAGGATAATTTAATTACTATTAAAGTTATTTATAATTAAATTAAATAATTATTTAATATACTTTATATAAAAGACGGGGTTCCCAAAATCTAATTTAAATATTATAGTAATACTACCCCTAATAATAATTCTAAAACCAATTATTTTATTCCTATTCAATAAGGAATTTAAACGCATTTTATTATAATTATTAATCCGGTTTACAATCCTTCTATTAATTTTATAAAGGTTTCTTCTAGGGATAAACTTTTTTCTTTATTTAATTGGCAAAATATTATTAATTAATAGAGGGTTAAATTTCCTCCTACCCGAATTTTATTAACCCGTAATATTTTAGCCTTAATAATTAATTAAATAAAATAAATCGATAAATCCTTTTTTATTAAGAATGAAATTACGTACCTAATGCCGTTATTAATCCTTTACGTTTTTATTAATATAAAAAGAAGTAAAAAAATATTTACTTTATTAAATAATAGCGCCGAATATAATATTATTAATAAGGCGTTAATTAATAATTTTAAGTTATAGAATATTTTTACCCAAATTATTAATATTAATAGTAATAGTAGGAAGAAGGGTTTCTTTAAAAAGATTTATAAAAAAATATATTTATTTAATAAAGGAAGGGAAATCTATTTTTTCGTTACCGAATAGCTTTTATTTAATTATAATATTATTTTAAATCTATTATTCTTTTATAATATAAATATTTATTTAATTTATAAGGACGGTAAAGCTTTCGCTATTATAATAATTAAAAGGGTAATAATCTGCGCTATATTAATTAAAATTTATAATTTAATAAAAAGGGCTTTTAAAAGTAGGTAAAGGGTTTAATTCCTTTATAATTATAATAATAATAATAAAGAAAGAGGTAATAATAAAAGAAAAGAAGGAAGAAAAGAAAGAACGGCGGAAGTAAATAAAAAAGGAAGAAAAATAAATACCGAAATAATTAGAGGAAAATAATAAACGGATCGCCTCCGTATTAAATTCTACGGTTAAATAGGTTTTAGAATTATTATAGCGAAAAAAGGATAGTTTAAAAGAATTAAAGAATATATAGAAGGGTATAAATAATTTAATACGGATTTCTAAATAATTTTTACGGCGGATATAAAGGGGGGTAATTATATTAATTCGGAAATTCGGTTTAAAAGGGAAATTTTTATTAGAGAAAGAATTTAATTTTAAAAGAAAATTAAAAGTAATATTCTAAACGTATATTATATATAAACGAATAACCTAAAAGGTTAATCTAATTAATAATATAATTTTTAATAATTTTAAGCCTAAAAGGGATTTTAATTAAAAAGTGAAATAATTAAAAATAATTCAAGAGCGGATTATTATTTTATTTAAAAATTTTGGCTTTAAATAGGATTAATACGTTATTTTACGCTTTATAGAATTAATTAGAAGGTTTCGTCTTATTGAAGAATATTTTTAAATTATTTTAAAAACGGTTTAAAATACTCTAAACGAAGTAAAAATCGAATTATTTACTTATATTTTTTATAATAGGGAATAAATTCTTATATAGAATTTTAATAAATATAGAAGATTTAATCCGGATATTATTCCCTTTTAATAAATTTGTATTATATTTTATTCTATTTAATAAATAAAATCTATTCTAATATTTAAAGCCTTTTATAATTAAATATATAATTTATTAAAGGATAAAATACGGAAGGGGATTTTCGAAGAAAATTATATTATTTACTAAAATAATTAATTTCTAATTATTAAAAAGAATAGCGGCCTACGTTTTATTAATAACGTTTAGTAAATTAATAAAGTAATTTTAAAAAACATTAATTTACTTTTAAATTATAAAGAATTTAACAAAACGTTTAAAAGGTATAAAATATTATTTTTATTCAACCTTTTCTCTAATTACGATTAAATTCCCCTCGATAAAGTTAATTACGACCTTATTACTTTTTTAATACTTTTAAGCCTTTTTAAAATAATTATTCTACCTTAAAGAGGTATTAATTCGGTTATTTAATTTATAAAGGCGATAATTAAAATATTTTATAATTTAATTCTTAACGTTTATTAATTATATTTTAATAATATTTATATTAAAAGACTTTGGATAATTTATAACGAAGAGTAAATCGGTTCGAAGGGGATTAGGAAATATATTTTAAAGTACTTTATAAATATCGATAAAGTCCTAATTAATATTAAATTTATTAGAAGTATTATTATAATAATTAAATTATAATAATATTAAAAGGAAGTAATTTTTATTAAGTATTTTTATATATTTAATAGAAGGGTTTTAATTAAAGAGAAAGTCCGAAAGATTAATAAATAAATTTATTATAAAGAAATTCTTAAGAAAAAAGGAAGCGGTATTTAAGAGGTCCATTCCTTTTTAAGAATTGTAAGTTATTATTAAGTATAAATCCGCGGGTTTAATATTATTATAATCCCTTTTTATACTTTAATAAAAAAGGGTATTGCGTTTAAATAAATTAAGAATAAATAATTCGCAATAGAGTATTTTTAATATTTAATTACTATAATTCTAATTTTTACAACCTTTATTTATAATAATAAATATTATAGAATTATTATTCTAATAATCGATATTTTTTTTAAAGGTTAAGGAAATATTTTAAAGTAAATTAGCCCTAATAGTAAAAAATATCTATATAAATTTAAAAGCGGAATTTAGTTAGAGGTTAAAAAGAGTTACAATATTATTAAAAGGGAGTTTCGGGGATTTTTCTATACCCTAAAACGCCTATAGAAATATTTCTTTAAAATATATTTCATTATTAAAATCGATATTATAATTCTTATATATTAATTTAATAATATTATTAGTAATATTTTAAGGGCCTTATTAATATATTAGATTATTTAGATTAAATTTTTCGATTTTAAAGTTAAATATATTTTTAGTTTAAAAAATTCTATAATTAATAGGCTATCCTACAAACCCCCTAAACCTTCTAATTTATATAAAAAAAAATACGAAGAGGATATTAACGATTTTGTAAATATATAAATTTATATTATTTTTACGGAATTACCTAAATTAATTTTACGTAATAATTAATCGCGGTAATTAGAAAAGATTATAAGGTTCTTTTTAATTATAAAAATCTTTACTTATTTAAAAAGTATAATTTTAAAGCGCTAATTTTATAATAATGCGTTAAAGTATATAATTTAAAATAGTGTTCTTTAATTACGGCCTACTAATTTTATTTAATTCCTTAGGCGGATTATTGATATTTAAAAAGAATAGTAATTAATTATAACCTAATATTATAATAAAGTAGGATATTAAGGACGTAAGGGAATATATCGTTATATTATTAAGTATTATTATTAGAAGGGTATATATAATAATATCGAAGATTTAATTTACTCTTACCCCTAATATTAATAATTTAATTTTAAATACTTCGAAAATAATTATTAATAGTCTTATTTTAATTCTCACCCTTTTAGTAAATAGACTTTAAATATTTAATATTTTTTAAGGGTTAATAGAAAAAAGATTTTTCTTTTAAAGGTTAGGAATAATACGATTAATTATATTAAGGTTATTATTTTACCTAATATTAAATTTATTTAAGTAAAATACTTCTTTAAATCCGTTTTTTTAAAATAGGGATATCCTTTAGTAATTTTAATTAATAATAGTTCTAAATTCTAATTAATTATTATTAAATATTTAATTCAATTAAAAATCCGTAGGGAACATATTATACCCTTCAATTTTAAAACCAATAGGAATAATAAATAAAAATATATAACGATCGCCGCTTTATTTACGAAGATAATAAATAATAAAGGGCGTAATTAAAAGAAGTTTTTACCCTATATTTTATTTACTAACCGAATAATAATCCGGGGCAACTACGATTATATTCCCTTTTAGCTAACTTATAATTATAATTCTATTATTTTTATTAAATTCGATTTACCCTTATAGTAAGTTATTAATTAGAAAAATAATAATAAATTAATAACGAAGGAAGAATTAATTTATATTATTATTCGAATATATAAAAAATTAGAATATTAATTTAATTAAACCGTTAAAAAGGTTATTATAATAAAGGAAATAATTACCGTTTATTATAATAAGAAGGATAAATAAAAAATACGCCTTATTAATATTTAAATCGAAATTAGAAATTTTATTTTAAAGTATAATAACGTTAAAAGGGTAAATATAAATTCTATACGGAAATTAACCTACCGTTAGGAAAATCCCTATTATATATACTAAATTTCTTCTTCGGATAATATTTATTATTTAAATACTTTTAATAAGATCCTTTTAAAAAAGCCGGTAAGCGTTAAGAATATTAAAAAATTTATAATTAGGGATAGAATAATATTAAATATTAAAAATTTAATAAAAAATTTATAAGAACCGATTAATCCTAAAGAGGAATTTATTCGGAATTTAATTAATAATGGAAAAATTATAGAAAAAACTCCTAAGAAATTTCTAAGAGCGGAAGAACTTTAATTAATACTTACTAAGGGAATTCGAACGAAGATTTTTAATAAAAGGATATATTAAAATTTTAAGAAGTTTTTAATCGAAGTAACTATTTTAATAAGAAAGCCTCTAGAACAATAGGTTTTAATTAAAAATTAATTTAAAATATAATTAAATATTAAAAAAGGGGAGGAAATCTAACCCTAATTTAAAAACGACTTTAATTAACTCTAAATTATAAATAGAAGGTATATAATAGGGTTAATAACCGTTAATATTTATAAGACGTTATAAATATTATCTTTCTTTAAATTATTAAAGGTACTCCTAACCGAATAGCGTTTAAACCGATCTATATCCGACCGATTTTTTAATTATTAATTATTCTTAATTAGGAATTCCGATTCCTTTTTCTTTTTTCTTACGTTTTCTATTTTTTATATTAAATTTTTTATTTTTATTTTTAATTATTTATTTTTATTTATTCGTTTTTACTTTTATTTCTTTTAATCGATTAAAGGAAATCCCTATTAAATTCCGTAATATAAATAATCTTTAAAGGCCAATTTCAATTTTTAATTTCCTAGGAAATTATTATTTAAAGTTAGAATAAATTAGAATACCCTTAACGCTAAAAATTTAATACCCTTTTAACCGTTTTATATTATTTTTTAATATTTTACTTTAAAGAGATTTTTTAGTGAAAGTAATCGTTTAAAGCTTTAATTACTTTTAAAAGGAAGATTAAATATTAAAGTAAAAGGGAAATATTAAGGGGAGATTATTTTTCTTTATTATTTATTTATTTTATATTTATTCTATTTATTAAAAAATTTTTCGCCGAAAAAGTTTTATACTCTATATAAAAGGTATTAATTTATATTTATAACGCTAATTCATCTTTATTATTCTCTTTAGGAGGAACGATAATACCCTTTCCTTCTTTTTTAACGATAATAATAATATTATTTTCTTTACTTTTATTACTTTTAGAATTATTATTTTTAATAACCCCTTTACTAAAAATTTATTAATTAATTCTTCCTTTAATTTCGATATCCTCGACGCTAATTTCGAATTTTATCTTTTTATAAATAGGTTTTTTATCCTCGCTAACTTCTCTACTACCCTTATTATAGGATTCACTTTCTTCACTTAAATTATTATTATCCTTCGAAAATCGATTTATACTAATAATATTAAAAATATCTTTATTATTATATATAATATTAACTTTAATATAATTACTACGAATATTTAAGCCTTTTCCCTTTATATTTAATTATTTATATTTAAATTAAATATATTCGACCTAATTTTTAAAGCTATTAAATATACGCCGATTTACTCTTTATTAATAATTTTTAAATACGTTATTAATTATTAAAATAGGGCCGCTAATACCGCGATTATTAACCAAAATTTTAATAAAAGGCTATAATATAATATCTTTACGAAATTTAAATTAAAATTCCTTCTTAAAATAATTCGAATAAATATATTAATTTACCTATTTAATATTCTAAGTACAATTCCCGTATATATTTCTTTTAATATCTCTTAATATAAAAACGTAATTTATAAAAAGAGATTAAACGTTAAAGGATTCCTATTCGTTATTATAAATAAAAATCGAAATATACGACTTCTAAATTTATTTAGTATAATTAATATAAAGGAACCGGTTTTTAAAAGGAAGAAATTAATTAATAAGGGAAAATAGAAAAAGAAGAGGAGTAAATTTATACGGGGAATTATATATTTAAATAAATAAATTAAAGATACGCTATTTTTTAGTACGTATATAAGCGCTATAGTAATTTAAAGGCCAATTTCCTTTCTTTTTAATAAAAATACATTAATATTCTTTAATATCGAAATTATATTTATTAAAATATTTAAAAATAATACGCCGGTACTAATTTATTAAATAGAATTCCTCTATTAAATTCTCAATTTATTTGAAAAATTTTAATAAAATTTATTCGAAATAAAGCGAATTAATAAAAGGAAGATAAATAATAATAAAGATTTTTACCCTAGAAAAAAAGACTTTAATATTTATATTTATAAATATTCTTTAAAATTAATTATTAACGAATTCGCGGCCTTAATAAATATAAATTTTATTAAAGAATTATTTCTTTTTATTAGGATAGGCGTTTATATAATAAGGATTATTCCGAATAATTAAAGGGAAATTGGGAATAAAATTATAAAGGACTAGAACCGAAAAATATTTATTTATAATAATAGCGTATTCGCTGAAATTTATATTAAAAAAAGGTTTCTTCTATTAATTAATAAACATTTTAAAGTATTAAATCTCCTCCTAAACGGGATTTTTCGTAATATTTTTAAATTTAATTATAATATTTTAATAGAGGAAGCGAATTTATATAATATTATTTAGAAGAAAAGAAGTTTTTTAGACGAAGGGAAGCGGATAAAATAGAAAAAAATAGTATAAATTTATTCGTTAATTAAAAAGGGAAATTGTAATTCCTTCTTTAATTATTTAAATAAATTATTTAAATAATAAAAATAGGATAATTAGCGAAAATAGAACCCGGACGCGGGAAGGTATTCGGACGAATAAATATTCGGACCTAAAAGTATTTTTCGGATAATATAATAATAAAAAAGTATTTATAATACCGATAATAATTTTAAAGTAATATAAACCCGTATAAAAAGTAGAAAATTTTTATAACGATAAAAAAATTTTAATACGTTATAGGGTAAGAGATTTTTCTTTCTCTTTATTACGACCTTTAATACTTTTTTTCGTTAAAAATTAAATTTATACTAATTTTTTATAACCTTTTTTACTAAATATCCTTATATTTTTAATTTTAATAACGTTATAATCCTTAAAAAAAACCCTTCTTCTCCCTCCTAAAATCTTTACCCTATTAAACGTTTATTTTTTACTTTCGTATAAATCCGCTCCTCTACTAAAAATAATTTCAAATAAAGAAATCGTCCTTATAGAAAAGGAATAAACCCTTTTCATTAAAAATATAATATATTATTAAATTAAAGGACTATTTAAAAAAATAGGATTTATTATCGAATTTTAAAAACGGTAAATTTACAATTAGAAGGATATTAAAATATATACGGAATAAATTTACCCCCTTAAAATAATTAAAAAAAAATAATAAAACTTTACCCTTTATTTAAATTAACGCTTCCTAATGATTATAAACGGATATCTAAACGAAGAAAAATTATTATTATATTTATTTATTATAAAGTCCGAAATTAATAAAATATTATTAGAATTAATTTACAAAAACGTTCCTCTATTTATCGATTAACCTACCATTTTTTAATAATTTAACCGCCTTATTTAGGAATAAATTTATTTTAACTTTATAAACCTTTAATATTTTATAAATACCTAAATTTAAGTAAAAAGTATTAATATTTATATAGCCTTTATTTATATACTATACAATTTCGGAAATTATATTTATATCCCTTCCTAAACCTATAGGTTCAATAATAATAATATAGAATTTCCCGGACTAAAAGGAAATTTACCTAATTTCTTTAAAATTATTAAATAATAATATATTTTAATATAAATTAATAAATATTTTATTTTAATAATTTATAATAATAAAAATAAACGATAATTTATTTATAATTTAATACCTACTTTCGATAATTACGAACGTATAAAGAAAATTTATTTTTTTTTAATTTAATAATATATTATTATTTATAAGTTTAATAATTAATTTATTAATTTAAAAAAGCGGTTTACTTAAATCGAAATACCTTTTTTACGCTAAATTTATATTTAATTTTACGGTTTTTAATATTTAAAAATTACGCGAATCTTCTTTATTAAAATTTAACGCCGAAAATATAATATTAGGAGTTTAAAATTAATTAATTAAAAGGAAGGAAATTATTAAAAATTATAAATTTAAACCAATTCGATATATTTTTTCGAATCCATTATAATTTATATATAAATACGTACGGTTTATAACGCTTTAAATATTTATTACGTTTATATATTAACTTATATTAAAAATTATTTAGAAATTGAAATAAATTTATTCTAACGAATTAAAATATTTTATAGCGAAGATAATAAATTAAATTAACCTTTTCGGTTAAAAATATTCGGATTTTTCGGCGAATATAATATTATATTATTATAAAGAGAAAAAAATATTCCGTATTTCCTTTAAGGAAATTAAAATGCCTTTTATAATATTTTTTAATAGGATAACGAAAATTATAATTTTTCTAAAGGGAAATTTTCAAAACCCTTCTTCGCCCGAAGAAAATAATAAATCTTCTCCCTTAATTCCCCGTTAATATTAAATTTAAATAATTCTTCTTCTTCTTCTTCTTTTTTAAAAGAAGAAAATTATAAATAAGGAGAAATTATTATATTTATACCCGATATTAATTTTAAGGACGATAAATTCTTTAAAACTATTAATAAAGGGGAGTAAATCTCCTCCGTACCTACTATAAAAATTATTTACGTTTAAAAAAAGAAATTCCCGGCCTAAGCTATAATAATTAATCTCGGCGCTATTCCTAAGAAGGAGATTATAATTAATTAACCCCCGCGGCCGAAAAAGAAAAAGGTAATAAAAAAATAATAAAATAATTTCATTATTTCGATATAAATTAATAAAGAACGCTTTTTAATTAACTATTTTATTTTCCCTAAACCCTTTTTAATTTTTAAAAATTTTCCCTAAGGTTTAAAATTTTATAATAGAGGTAAATTAATAATTAAAACCAAATTTATTAAAATATTAAATAATAAAATAATTTAATTAATCTTTTCTAAAAATAAAATAAATATAAGCGTTATTTAAGCGGCAATTAATACGGGATATACAATTAATAAAACGGGATTAAATATAAAGGAAAAAGTTAAGTATAAAATTTTAAAAAAACGCTTAATTAAAGAGAAAAAAGAAGAAAGGGCTAATAAACGCCAAAAATAATCTATACGTAAAAGATTAATTACTTTTTTATTTTACTTCGGATTTTTTTTCTTTAATTTAATTCTTATATTTTAAAGAGGAGGATTCTTATTATACGAATATTTTTACTTAAAATAATATAAAAAATATTCGAAGGGAAGTATAATATAGGGTAAAATTATTATTTATTTAAATATATAAATAATTATTTAAATAATAAATAATAGGGTAAATATAAATTTATACTTCCCTCCCTCTAGAAAATTCGGAGCCTATATTTGAAAAAAGGATAAAAGGGGGAGGCTTCTCCCTCCTTCGATTAAAAAAAGTAAGAAAGAAAATTAAAGAGGCTAATAACTTCATTTTTCACCCAAAGAACCTTTTCTACGAAACTACTAAATAACCCCCTTTAAGACTTCTAAAAGAATTAACCAATAAATTTACTCCTACTTAAAAAAGATAATAAAAATAAAGCTTTACTTTACTCTTATTCTTCTTCCTATAATAGTAAGGTTAAAAATTATTAACCCTATTTACATTTCCTAAGCAAAACTCCCCAGACTAATTTAGTCCTTCGCTATAAATTTGTAGTATAGGCTCTGTTTCCTTTGTAGTGTGGTTTTTTGGTCCAAATTAATAGAGTAAATGGAATTGATATTTATTATACCGGTAAGGATTATAAATAGGTAATTATATTTAAATTATAATTAATAAAGTAATTATTTTTATATAATATATAAATAAAGAATTATACCGGTTAATTTTATACGTATTATTTATATTTATATATTTTAATTATTTCCTCTATTATTATATATTATACTCTTAAATTTATATAATATTAAGAAGACGATGCGGGTTATTTTTATACTATTTAATAATATAGGGATATTCGATGTTATTAAGTATTTTAATTAAAGTAGCGGCGGTTTTATATTATTAACGCTATTACTGTTTTTTAATAATATAGCGCTAATTATTAACGTCCTTTTACATATATATTATTATCTCGAATTTACGATAAATAATAATTAAAATATCCTATAATTTAATACCCAACTAGTAAAATAAATTAGCTACTATATTAAGTACTTTTTTAGTATTTTTACGGTATTGTGGGTGGGCGGAATTATATAACGAGGTAGTATAATTGTATATTTAGTATTAGGGATTTATATTTAGTTTATAAATTTACCGCTAATTAAATTCTTTTAATATAATAATTACCCTTATTTATTTATAATTATATTTATAATTTTTTATTTTTTTAAACTTTATTATAAATAGACGAGGCTAATTATATTGGTTATATTTAAGTCGGTAATACGTAAATTCGCTTTTATAGTAATTTATTATATTTATACGGTTAAAAGCTATATTATATTATTTACCTTAATTATTTAGTACTTCTTATATTACCTTCGTAAATTTTAGGGACTTTAATATAATATCCTTTATTATTAAATTAGGGATTTATTTACTTAATTCTTTTTTATTATCGTTATTAATATTAAAGGGATTATCGCGGGGTTAGCTAGAAGTAGGATTAGGGGTATAAAGCTCGTTATCGCGAATTTATTAATTAAAGGTGCGAAATTCTTCGTTATTAAAGGTAATACAACGAATATTAAAATTATTATTAATATTAATAACGATTATATTAAAAAGTAATTAATAGATAATTTACTATATTATAAAGATTATATTAATATTGAAATATTATTAATACGATGCGTTTTCGTAAAGTTATAGTATTGCGTTGAGTTAGTATTGTAGTTTATTTTAAATACGTTGTAAAAATTGCGTATTTTGGTACTTAAAAGTGGCGTGCGTGCTTTAGACTCGCTAATTGCAAAGTCCTTACGTTGATTATATTGATTGTAATTAATTGTATTGGTTATAAGTTTTTTAGGGTTAGGGATTTATATGGCATTGCCCGTAGAGTCGAGCCCTCTCTGGTCGGCTATACGGGCAGTGTACACTGCCCGCGGAGAAAAGTGACACTGCCCGCCGAATCGGTCCCTTCTTGAAATCCTACCATAACTCCCAAGATGACAAACAAAAGAAACCCCCACCAAGATCCCAACGACCGACATTACCTCCTCCACCTCTCTTTCCAAAATCCATCACTCACTTCCCCTTAATCCTCAACTCCCTTTAACCCGCTATATCATTTTCAACATCCCTCCCTTTCACCACGCCCACCAGTATATCATAACTCACTTCTCTCAGTTCTTCTCACCATCCTTCTCCTTTCTCCCAAAAAGGCCACCGACGGTATCCTTCAAAGTCCCAACAACTGCTCCGGCGACTCTACCGACGAGACCGAAACCGAACGACCATCCCTTGACGCGGACGGTGTAGATGAAGAAGTAGACCAGCCTATTTTTTTTTGTCATCATCGTTAGCAACTGTCCTTAATAGCACAATAGCACCACTTCCAACTCTGAAGGGTGAAGCTCCTCAAGGGTGAAGCTCAAGGTCAACCTCAAGGTCAACCTCAAGGTCAACCTCAAGGTCAACCTCAAGCTCAACCTCGAGCTCAAGATCAAGCTCCCACCCAAGCTCAAGACCAAGGAAAAGGGGAAAGGAGGTGGGCAAGGGAAAAGAGAAAAGGAAAAGCAATACTCACAACCAATTACTAACACAAAACCCCACAAAAATCCCAAAATCCCTCCACATCTCCCCCTCCCTCACATTCAAACTCTCCAAATACTCTCCCCCATTTTTATACGGACAATACCCACATCTCTCCCCCCTCCCCCCGTCCCATTCCCCCCACCACCTCCCCCTCCCAACGTCTCCAAATACCCCCTCCCCACCCCATCCACCCACCCCCCAGCAAACCCCTCACACCCCTCCCCCCGCGGCGTCACAAAAACCGCCATCTCCCCCTCCCCAGCACACCTTACCGTCTGCCCCCTCACCGTCGCACTCAACACCCCGCCAATCCAGTACGTCGCCGGATTTAAGTAGTATAACCACCACCTCCACGCGGCATTCATCTGCTCCCAACTAACCACCACGCCATTAAACAAGCAGAAAATGACCAAAAAAAACGGTAACACGTTTGTTATGACGGCGAAGGAAGGGGCGAAGGAGCAAATCCACTGTCCCCAGCTGGCGATGAAGAGCATGAAACTAACAGTCATGAGCCAGATGTAGATTGCGCTTTCTGCACCACCTGAGGGACCAGAGGGGGAAGAAGAGCGGGGAAGGCCGGTGGGGAGGTACCAAGCCAGAAAGTAGATGGTCCCCGCCACCACGCTGCCGGGTATCTCACTCAATATCTCCGCCGTACAAAACGCCACCCAGCCGTAGATCCTAGAAGGGTGCTCGCGGGCTTCCCATAATGAGCGGGACATGTAGAATTTGGGCAGGACGGCGTTGAGGACGGTGGTGGGGATCATGATTATTAGGAAGGCGGTGAAAAGGGTGTTTTGGAGCTCGGTGAGGGAGAGAGGGTGGGAGCGGCTGGGGGAGGAGATGCGGTAGTAGGTGAAGCCGTTGAAGATGCCCATTACTAGCGAAATAAAGAGGCGGCCGTAGAGGTAGGATGGGTCGCGCCATTGGCGGATGAACATGCGTTTGGTTAGGAGGTAGGCTTGGAGGGGGGTTGGGGCGGCGAATTCGTGCTCAACGGTCGGGGAAGTGGTGGTGGGAGAAAGCTGGGCGGCAAGAGAGCGAGTCTTTTTGATATGCTCAATCTCTGTCAACACCTGGCGGTATTCAGCGGACTCTTTCCACTCGGTCGACCATTGGACGCGACGGGTTTTGCCATCTTCGTCGACGCGACGATGGGGTTTGGCTGCCGTCTCCAAAAGAAACTCAGCGACATTCTTGCCGGGGGGACACTCGACTCCGCGAGCGGCAAAGTAGTTGACCACGGCCGAACCGTTTTCGCCGACGGGACCAAAGTAGAAGACGTTACCGCCGGGGTTCAGGGCCAGGATCTTGTCGAACTCCTGGATCAGATCGGAGGACGGTTGGTGGATGGTGCAGACGATGGCTTGGCCGGCAGCACACAACTTGCGCAGGAAACGGACGATGGACATTGCCGATTGGGAGTCGAGGCCGCTGGTGGGTTCATCCAGGAAGAGCAAGAGGGATGGCTTAGCAGCTAGTTCGACACCGATGGTCAACCGCTTCTTTTGCTCAACTCCCAGGGAACAGATGATGGCGTCTTGGATGTCTTCCAGCTCGAGGAGGCTGATGATGCTGTCGACGTAGGCCAGCTTTTCAGCCTTGGGGATGTCGCGTGATTGACGAAGCAAGGCAGAGAACTCGAGTGCTTCACGGATGGTGGTCGACTCATCATGCAAGTCCATTTGCTCGACGAAACCGGTGCTGCGCTGAAAGTCGGTGCCAAGCGGTTTGTTGTCCACCAGCATGTCGCCAGTAACAACACCAACAGTCTGGCGTTGAGACAACGTATTCAGCAGCGTGGTCTTGCCAGCTCCCGAAGCACCCATCAAAGCAACCATAACACCCGGTTTGGCATACCCCGACACCTTGTTCAACAACCGCTTGGGGCCCATCGGGGTAGGGACAGTATAAGTGACGTTCTCCCAAGTAAACACCTTCTCCGACTTCTCAATCGTCCCCTCAATATCCTTGCGAGACGGGCCATTGGGAGTCTGGTTTCCAACATCCTCCGTCGAAGAACCCCGCGAACCCTTCTCTTCATCATGCTTTCCCTTAGCAAGACCCAACTGCTTCTTCTTCCTGTCAGACTTCTTAAACACCAGCGCACCACCGCCGCCACCACCAACAAACGACAACTTCTCAGTCGCCAACACCGTGACCAGCAGATACAAAACCGCAAAAGCGATAATAACGCCCCAATTCCTCCACACATGCCCAGAACTGTACTTGAACTGACTAGCCAGATACGCATCCCCACTAACCCTGTCATCACCAGGCCGACCACCAGGTAACGTACACCCCTGGTTCTGCTGCCGAATACCCGGCCCCTGGGGGACCAACATCTCAGCCGAACACCGCATCTCCCGTCCGTGGAAGTCATTCGACAAGACAGCCTCGAACGAGTAACTAACCGGACTGACGTGGTACAACCAGCCAAACCAAATCTTCTCGCCGAGCATGACGGGCTTGCTGATGACGTAGCCGCAGTACATGACGACCAGGTTCAGCGCCAGACCGGCAAACCGCACCGCGTCGTCGATGGAGGGGGACAGGGCGGCAAACATCCGGTAGAGAGCCGTCAGACAGTAGGTAGTCGTAAAGTTGAACAAGCAATAGGTAAAGAACTTGCCGGGTTGTCGATCAAGGCCGGTCATGAAGTAGACAATCAGACTGAAGATGATAACCTGGACCAGCAACAGCGGGAAATCCATGATGGCGCGAGCGAGGTTGACAGCTGATGGCCGGTAAAAGGCATACGCCCGGTGTCGTCCAACAACCGCCCGCCCGCTGACAGCTTTCATCAGCTCCGACATTTGCAGCCAGCCGAGGAAGACAATACTAAAAAACACGGTGCCGCCTCGCATAAAGGCGCCGGAGGTGTCCTGGGGCGAGTCGTAGAAGAGCGAACTGACGACAAGAGCGTTGCTAACGATGATGAAGAACTTGGTCCACAGCTCTTGCTTGTCGCCCCAGACCAGCCAGGCCTCGCGGCGGGTGCAGGCGGCGACTTGCTTGAAGAAGGAGACGGTGTAGTTGGACTCGTCCGAGACGCGGCGGGATTTTTGGGAGGAGACGGATTCCTTGAAGGCGTGGGTGTCGGCGTGGTTGGTTTTGAGGAGGTGGGACTCGTAGTTGCGGACGTCGGCCAGGACGTCTTGGTAGGCGTCGCTGGCGAGGAAGGCCCTTTCGAGGTCTTTGGCTGTTTTGGGGCAGCGGTCTTTCCAGCCTTCGCGGAAGTGACGAGCGTTGGGGTCGCAGATGGAGGTGAGGAAGTCGGGGGTGGTTTGGCGAGGAGGGGCGTAGAAGCCGAGGTCGATGAAGTACTGTCTTGCTTTGGATGCTGGGCCTTGGTAGAGCATGCGGCCTTCGTCGATGACGAGGACCTTGTCCATAAGCTCGTAGATGCCCTCGCCGGCTTGGTACAGCGTGGTGATGGTGGTGCGGTCGCTGACATCGGTCATGATGCGCAGAGAGCGGGCATAGTCGAGGGCCGTTGAGGCATCAAGACCGCGGGTAGAATTGTCCCAGCAGACGACCGACGATTTGGTGGCCAGCGACTCCTGGATAGAAACACGCTTGCGCTCGCCGCCTGAGACACCACGAACATAGGCATCGCCGACAATGGTATGGCGAGTGTGCGACATGGCAAACATCTTGAGCAGTGCCGATACAATCAGCTCCATATCACCCCGCAGCCGCTTCTTGGTCTTGTTGAGCAGCGAAAACTTGAGGGTCTGCTCGACAGTCAAGGTGGGCAAATGCAAGTCGTCTTCGCCATTGTAGACAACCTCCCCACGATACTTCCTGGCCACTTCCTCCGCCGAGATGCCGCTGTAATGGACTTCTCCCTCCACAGCAGCATAACCCACGCGGTTATTAGCAATGACCTTGAGAAAGGTACTACACCCACTCCCCGGCCTTCCAAGAACCAGCATAATCTCTCCATGGCGAACCACACCCGTGAAGTCGTTAAGCAACGTCCTCAACTCCGGCTTGCGACCAAACCGCAAAGCAGGGAAATAATTGCCCAGGATGCGATAAAGATCAGGACCAAAAGTCCCCAAGACCGCCTCAGGCAGCGTCCTCACAAACGTCGCACCAGTGCTAACACCCTTAACAGTAAGGTTCTTGAACACCACCCCAACCCTCTTGGTAGACTCGCCAGCCTCGTTGCGCTTCTCGAGATGGCCGTCGCGCATGAACTGCTCTAGGTGGAAATCCTCGTCGCTGTTCCGCTCGCTGGACAGAACCTCGCCGTCGCTTTCCTCGGCGTCCGACTCTTCTCCTCGCTCTCGTGGGCGGGTGGCGTTGCTCATGGCGACGGACAGCCGCTTGAACAGGCCGTCTGGTCTTCTTCCGCTGGCTCTGGAGGCGGGGCGGGATGTTGCTGGTTTTGATGCCTTGGATCTGGTTGATCGTTCCCTGGTCAGGCGCGAGAGACCTTGGCGTAGCTCCTCAAAGTCTTGCATGGCTGCGTCTCGGTCGACTGGGCCGCCGACATCGCGCTCGCCCCAGGTGCCATTGTGGGATATTGATGCTTGGAGGTCTGGGCGGTTGTTGTTGTCGTTGTCGTCTGGGTACTCGTAGCGGGTGTAGTCGCGATCTTGACGGTGGTGGAGTTCGTGGGGGAGGGTGTAGGCGGCACTTCGACGGTATGCCTCCTCGGACTGGTGGCCGAGCATGTTGGCCGGTGACTGTTGTCAGGATGGTTCCTGCGTTTGGTGTTGCACGTAGATGGACTCGGGGGTGATGTTGTGTGTCGGTGAAATATTTTGACAGAAAGAAGGAAGGAAGGGAGACAGAAAAAATCAAGCGGAGAACTTTTGCTCTGTGGAAGGAAGGAGCTGTCTGTCAGCCTGAATGTCCGATGCTGTGTCAAGGAAGGAAGGAAGGAACGGGTCTTACTTTATCTCTCCGACTTTTACTCTGAGGGAAAGTTCCAACGACACAACCAGCGTGCCTTCCCTTGATGGGTTTTGGGTATAGACCAATCAAGGCCTTTGGATGTGGAAAAGTTCCAAAAAGGGAAAAAGGAGAAAGAAACAAAAGGGCTGAAAAGTCGGAAAGTCCCCCGGCAATTTGAGGGAGGAAGGACTGCTGTTGCGCTTTTCAAGGGGCTTTCTATGGCTTTGCTTCTTGAACAGTGTCGATACAAACTGTTGTCTCAGTGTATGCAGATACTAGAGTCAGTCTAATGTCGAGGCCGTCCGAGTTCCAAGTCAACCGTCGATAGACATGATCAACGAGGACCATGGGACGACGACATGTCGACGAGTATATATCGGATGCAATCCATCCCCCTGGTTACACACCCGTTGCTGTTGTAGACCCTTTGAATTGTCATCACGGAGAGTCGAACATTGATCTCCACCTGGATTAGGAAATGATGGAGGCCAGCAACGGCACGGATTGCCTTGAGAAGAGACAGCCATGGCATCCGAAGAGTAACGGAGAGAGACGGCCTACTGAATGCGGAATACGCCTCAGCAGGGTCATGATTATCTCAGCCTTGACGGTCAATGTCGTCCATTCTGCCTTTCCCATGCATGTATGAGCATGCAAATGTGCTCGTCGCAGATGTGAGATGTCGTGCTGTTGTCAGTCCGATGTGGTCTGTGCCTTTTGACGCAGTTAACAAACGCACCCCAACCAATGAAAACTCTCGATGGCAATGTCCGAAAAGGCCGGTTATCTCCCGGCCACTGCCTGTTTGCAGAACCTCTCACAAAACTTTAATTCATCGTTTGTGATGTTGTCTCGTGGGTTACCATTGGATCTTTGGTCGGGAAAAGGGTCTGACAAATGAAAGATGTTGATCCTCTTGCGTCTTCATTTTGACTCATTGCGGCATTGCACCTTGGCTTGTCGACGGGAACGAATTGGGCCGAAACAAGGTGCAAATTGCGGTTGTCCTTAAGAAAAGAACGAAGAAAAAGATAAGACAAGGTTGAACTTGGTGTGGGGGGGACATTGACGAGAGAGGCTGAATTTATAAGCCCAAAAGAGGAAAACAATCTCACCCGCTTTTGGAGTTTGGACCCCTGCCGCGCCAACACCACAGCACCTCACAGAAAAGCCCTGGGCCTCACAGACAGCCACGAGCAGCCGCTGCCACTGTCTCAGATAGCCGGCCTCACATCCCTCACACGGCCGCTTTGTGCGCTTCGCAGTTGACTGGCACCTTGCAGTCCTGGAAGATAGACATCAAGAAGCCGGACTGAATGCCGTCGTCCTCTACCGATCACCAAAACCTCCTTCCCGGACTCCAATGCCGGAGCTGTTAAGCTGAAGAACGGAGGGATTTTGATCATGATGAGCCTCGAAATGTCAAGATAGACCAGAATGATAGCGCTTGGATTTAGAAGGAAAAAGTAAACATAAAACTCTCTTCTTCGCACAATCAACCTTGACTTCTCTTTGAAACCCATCGCCTGCCCATGATTCTCAACAACCGGACAAACTCGAACTTGATTAACTTATGCCATCGTCATCCCCAAATTGTCAATCACTTCTTATCACCGAACCCTTGAACCCAGCAATCTCACAGAGAATCTTCAGTATCACGACATGGCATCAATTGATAATGTGCAGACACGATGAAGAGCGATAACCTTAAACGCCTGACACCTAACCCCGTGTAACAGATTGACAACGGAGGACATTAGAAATCAACTCCCTTCAACATCATCCCGCGACCCACGATTGACGGTTACACGGCCAAGTCTCACTGCATCAGGTCATCGAAAACGAGGTGTTTGGGTCTTGCTTCCATCCGCTTGGGTTGTTTTCCATTCTGCTTCCAGGCTTCCAGGCTGGCAGGCTCGGGTTTGGGATGCTGACGCCACGATGGGTTCTGGACATGATTCTCACCCGCCAGCTCCGGAATGTCTCTTGCAGCTGAGATATGGCCGAATTCGAATCTGAGCCCCTCGAGGTAAGTGCGGTTAGCATCTGACAGTTGACAGGTTTCAGGGCGTTAACTCCGATAACCAACGGGAACGATGGACCTTGCTCAGCTTCACCCAGCAACCAAAGTTCCAACGGCTCAAGATTCTAGCTGCTGAGCCTAATAACGAGTGTTTCCCCTTTCCAGCAAAACCCTTTCCTCAGCCAAAGTATCACAAAGCGGCGTCTCTCACTCTTTCTTCAATGTCTCGGGTCGTGCGCCCGCTCACTTACACAAGTCCCCCCTCTAAAACGCGCTATTCCAAAAAGGGATAAAAGTCTCCCGTCCGCTCCCCACCAAAGTCCCACTTTTGCTTGTCTGGGCCCGCTTTTACCCCAATTTCTCTCAAAGCTGGGATGTACGGCTAGGGGTGGGTGTAGGAATGATTTGCGATGAATCATTTTCAGTCATTTTCAATCACGCTGGTTCATCCCGTGTCATTCCACATCACTTTTTATCATCCCGCCTCCAGCCCGCTTTCTGTGGCAGCCATCTAGGGAGGGGCCAATAAGTGCTTCGTATTTCGGACGTCGGTGAGAGTGCTTTACCCATGGTCCAATGCTGATGCAAATCTCATATTTTCTCAAGTTTGAGAAGGGAGAAGAGAAACAGTGGGATGGGATGGGATGTGTAAGCTTCGTCTGAATTCTGAGATTGGAATGGTGATAGTGTTTTTGGTGCTGTGAAGTTGATGCCTTGACTTGGAAGTTTGCCAGCTCGTATTGCTTCGGGTTTGGTTACTAACACATTTACGTAAGTTATTGCTGGTGCTCTGTTAGTGATGGCCCGTGCATGCCGTGCTCTGTCCTTTTTGTCTAAGTCACCATAGCAGCATAAACTGGGTCGGTTCCCATTCCCATTTGTCTACCCTCAGCAACGAGGTCAAAGACGTCGGTAATCTGCTCGACGATATCTGTACAAAAAACAGAAACGTAACTCATTTCGTTCGTTATTCATCGTGGTGATCAAGATCTGCAGCAGATGAAACGGTAGACCTACCCTGAGTCGGAACTTCATGCCATTCCATATTCGATATACTGGAACATGTGTCTTGGCCAGAGTTCGATGCCGGAGTTAATCCCGACACCAGCTCTTCCGGCCAGCTTTTTCAGGTTCGCCGATGGGATATTGTCCAGTGTTCCTGCATTTGAGGCTCTAGTAGAAGAGTGAAGGGTCAATTTAAACGATGCAATGGCACTCAATAAACCCCCGGCGTGCTACCTCGATCGTATAGTGATAAACGGTGATGGTAGATGACCAGCTATGATTCATCATGTTTTGACAATTTGAAGACCGTGGGTTAGGGGTTTTGATGGGCATTTGGTGGGATATGGAAGTTGTAAATAGCTTCACGTAGACGGCCCAGAAGCCCCAGATAGGTATCGAAACACAAGTTCGGTGCGTTGGAGCCTCATATCACAGCTGTAACCACCAAGCTATGTCGCCGAGAACAATGAAGTTGACAAGAGGTTAGTCAAGGCCAAACACAAACGCAGATCAGAATCACCATGATGCAAACCACGTTCCCTATTCCAAACAGTCACGATCAAAGCTGTGATGCGGAAAAAAAAATCATTGTCAATTAAGAAGAGCCGACATCGTCTGAGTCTCGAGTTCATGATCCTCCATCCCTAGTATATCCCTTCCCTCTCGAAAAAAAACGCTTGCTAACAGTCATCCATCCCCTCCAAATATCCACCACGTCCATCACCAGTTATCCCACCCATATCACCCAACACCAAACCACAACCCCCCTCCAAAAGAAAATCCCAGGTACGTCCCTTCCCGTCTCCCCCATTTACCGCCCCCCCTTAGCCATAACCAACATCTCCCTCAACATCCCCACCTCCGCATCCCTCTTCGCCAACATCAGCCTCAACTCCTCTCTTTCCTTCTTAATCACCTCCACCTCCTCTTCGAGCTCCTGGATCCGATCAATCTTCTTCTGCCGATATTTCTTGGCCGCAATGTTGTTGCGCTGGCGTTTGATCAGGATGTCTTCGTCGTCTGTTTGTTGTTCTTCCCCCTCACCAGCAGTGGGGGCAGAGGGAGAAGAAAGAAGAGGGCGTTTTTGGGATTTTGAGGGCTTGGGACCGGGTGGTCGGCCGCGCTTGGGTTTTGAGACAGAAGAAGACGAGGTGGAGGGGGGAGAGGGGAGGGTTAGGCCGGGGTAGTATGTCCCTTGGCAGGTGGTTGGGCCGGTTGGGGGGGAGTTGGAGGAGTGGGAGGTTGGAGGGGTTGTTGAGGGGTCACGGTGGTAGCCCATGCTGCTGCCGCTGTTACTGGACGTTCGATAGATGTTGTCCATGTCTCGCCCACTTGGCATGGTCAGGCCCATGGTGGTGGAGAGCGTGTCGGTGACATGGCTGAGGGAAGCGGCGGCGTAGGGGTCGTCAGAGGAAAGGTGGTGGTGGTCGAGGGAAAGGTGCATCGACGGTTGGGGTGGTGCCGAGGGTAAAGGGTCGGCCCAGCCTTGGAATAGATCAGGTGTAAGAGTTGTCGAAGAGATGATGATGTCGTTGGTGTCGGGGAGGAGTGGCGAAGGTGTAGCTGATAAAGGTAGTGACGGCGCAAAGGGTGATACTGTCGTGGAAGCAGTGTCGCAAGTGGAAAAGGTAGCAAGAGATGTCAGATCTTGAGTGTCGGGAAACAGTAGAGGGTCGGCCCAATTAAAGTCTTGTTGTTGTTGAAGAGAATCGAGGTCGCTTAGTTGAAAGTCGTCGCAAGAAAAGTCAAAGTCATAGGAGTATTGATGGCTGGAAGAAGACAACAGAGAAGCGGACGGCGGCGGCTGCTGAGCATGCTGCGGCGGCCATTCTTGCAAGGTAGAAGCGGCCTCTCTTTCGAGGCCGGGAGATGTTTGTCTGGATGCGGTTAAATACAAACGGTCGTGCCAGTCCGAGTCACCAGACTGGAGTGTTGATGATGAAGAAAAGAAGAAGATTTGAGAAGGAGAGAAATGGACCAAGAGAGGCAAAGAAATAGACGTCCCGAATTGGCGGGGTTGTCAGCCAGCGTCAGCCTTCCAGGGCAAGAGTTACAGTGCTGTCCAACAAGTGGATCGCGATCTGGTGGTGGTCTCAAAAGTGGGGTGAGACAATGACAAGATGCTCCACTGCAAGCTCCCAGCCAACCAATCATGCAGCTGGCTGAGGCAGTGCATTTTCCCATTTCGGCTGTGCTTCTGTGTTCACCCCAGGTGTGTGACTCTACCGCTTCTCCAACTCTCACTGAACTTCCCCGCTTTGAGAGGTACGTACCGCCACATCAACTCTAATCTTGCTGTCGTTTGTCTGACCTGGACAACCTTCTGCTGTCCGTCATCCTTCTGTTGCCAATTCCAATATCAGCTCGGAGCCCCAAGATGGTTGAATCATAAACCAGCTACGGAGCACAGGTCAATAGAACTCGTCTCTCGTCCCGTCGTTTCCAGCTTCAAGATACTCCCACTACCCCCCGTGTTACGACGACAGCATTGCTAATTCGACTTCCAGCTCAGACCTTACCAAGAGTCCAAGACCATCCTGCCAAATGAAGTGGATGTTCCGCCATAAACCGTTGTTTTGAGAGTCCTTCAGATACATCTCCAATCCGTGTGATCGAAGCCTCCTCGGTATAATGAACCGCTGGCTTGTCTGCCAAGGTCTACACTCAAACGATAAGTTGACAAACCATGAGAAACGACGTAAAAGAAACATTGAAAGAGCCAGTACTTTATCTGGCCTATCTTTTGGTTGAGTAATCGAAACACTGATCAAGCTGTTGCTGGCATCTGGTAGCGAATCGAGCCGAGTCGAAGCTGTCCTGCTGCAAAGAACCCTAGAGTGTAACAACCGTTCTGACCACGCTTCTCCAGCAGACCGGTAGACAACGTCCTGGTTTTTACGACTTTTTCCTAGAGACACATGGGACCTCCAATACACCTAGTGGTTCTTAAATCACTCTTCGGAGGCCAAGGTACATCATCCTCCAGTGTCTGTCTCTACGGGATGGCAAGAAGCCTGTCGGCATTGGTATTCGAGGATACTTACATCTACCAACAACAATCAAGAGAACGTAAAGTCGGAGCTAGAGGTGATTGCTCGATCACGATGTCTTCTCGGCGACCTTCACTTCCGACGCATCCTTGATAACGAAAGCATACCTCTACGCAACGTGCCGTGGTTCTGTCAGGATTCGCCGACCTCTGATGGTAGTTCAGGAACAAGTACCGATAGTGTCCAGTACCATTGGCCACCATGCATCCATCAAACAAAGAAGATCCAACAAGAACCCTACCCCAACCGACGGTCTTGGGCAAAAAGACTTGCTCTATTGAGAAGTGTATGATGTCCTGATTGACAACAGCAGTTCCAAGGAAGTCGTCTTCAAAGTTTTCGAGATCTTGAATTCTTGAAGTTCCGGGCGGGCATGTCCACGTCATGTTCCCTACATGTATGTATGGGATGAACTGGTGGCGTCTTTTGGACATGTATCGTGCGGTGCCTGATGATCCAGCGGGGCAAGTCCTCATCGAAATGGTCCAAGTACTGAAGCTTCCGTCAGAATAGAAATCCAACCTTGACTGACTGACATGGAACAGTAATTCCTCCATCCCTGGCATCATCGTCAAGTGCCAATAAACAGTTCACGACAACATTTTCTGGAAAGAGGAAGAACGTCTAAAGCTTTCTATTCTAACTCTATGATTTCTATAGAAACAATTGCCGGATATAACCCAAAAAAGTCAACGCCGGACCACAATGCTATCTAATCTATCCCAGCCATGTCCATCTAATCTATCCGTCTATCCGCCTATGCAAACAACAACCCCAAGTCGACGAACGATACCGTCTAAGCCTCAGGCAACGTAACAATACCAGTATACGACCCCTCATCCCTATGCACAACCGTCTTCTTCCCCGTCTTCACATCAACCGCGTACACGCTTCCACCAAGATCACTAACAAAAATCTGGCCCCTGCCGAGGTCAAGCTTCAACCCAATCGGCTCATGGAAATGTCTCGCCAGCAACTTGACCGTCTTATCCCCCTCAACCTGCGCACAGTTAAGCGAGCTACCCCTCGGGTGCTCACCGCGATCCGTCCAGTACAAAACCCCAGTCTCGGACTCAATCTCCAGGTCAATCGGCTCCGGCAAACCCTCAAACACGACCTCGATATCCGAGCGGTTGCTACCGTCCTCACCGGGCAGGAAATCCAAGTTGGCGCGATAGATCCGTCCCTGGTTGGACTTGCTAGGACCCTTTTGCGTCCAGTAGAACTTGCGCCTGGCCAAGTCGACCGTGATGCCGACGCACCAGTGCTTGATATCCTTTGCCGTTCCGGGGTTCTGGACCAAAACTTCGTGGCCGGAACCGTCGACGTTGCACCGGTGCACGGACAGGCCTTCGCGGTCGCAGAAGTAGAGTTTTTCGCTGCCGTTGGGGGAAAGGGGGTCCTTGACCAGGATGAGCTGCTTGGGGGTGGTCAGGGTTCCGTTGGAGAGGAGGGTCTTGCGGTCGGTGCCGTCGAGGCGGGCGGACATTAGACTACCGTCGCGCGCGGACACGTCGGCGCCCATGTTGGTCCAGTACATCCTGTCGGCGGAGGGGTCGACGTCGATGCCGTCGGGGGCGGGCAGGCCGGTTACCAAAGCCTTGGGGGGCGAGTTGGGAGAGTCGAGGCGGAGGATCTTGCCGTTGGTGGAGATGCCGGCTAGGGAAGGGTAGGAGGGGGAGTTGGAGCCTAGACCGACATCTAACAAAAAGAGGGGGGGCATCTCCTTCTTTTCCTGCTTCTCAGAAGAGGCAGAGACAGCAGAGTTGAGAGGGGGGTTAACCTCCACGCTAGCGGGGGGGTAGAGACCGCCCTGCTCGGGGGTCTTGAGGCCGAGCTTGCCCTGGCTGATGTAGTTGGAGCGCAGCCAGCCGACGGTGGACGAGCCGTCGAGGCCGCGCTCGTTGATGTAGTTGTCTTCGATGAAGGCGACCGTGTCGAGGCCGACGCGGTCCATCAGCTGGCAGGGCAGCACGGAGGTTTGGAACATGTGCGACCAGAGGCGGTCGATCTCGGCGGCGTCGGACACGCCCTCGGTGAGGATGAGCAGGATTTCGCGCTTGACGGCGGCCCAGAGGCGGTTGAAGATGAAGCTGGGGGTGAGCGAGAGTTAGCGAGTCTGCATGCAGTAGTAAAAGGGGGGAAACAAGGGAAAAAAACTCACCCAGTACTCTCCTTCCTAGCCGTCGCCGGCAACATGCCACACTTCCTCAACACCTCACTCAGGAAAGGGAAAATCTCCTCATGGGTAAACCCATCCGTCATCAACTCCACCGTCCTAATCGTCGGCGGCATCGTATAATGCACATTACAGCACAGTCTCTTCCTCTCCTCCGAAACCTTCTCAATCATCAAGCTGCTCTTAAAACTGCTCGAGTTCGACCCAATAATGCAATCCTTGGGCGCATACTTATCCAGCTCCGCGAACGTGTCAATCTTCAACTCAATCTTCTCCGGAACGGCCTCGATGACTAGCCAGGCGTCCTTGACGGCACTCTCGATGTCTTCGGACGCGGTGTAGGTGCCATACCCGGAAGAGGGACGACCAGAGGGGCAGAAGGAGGTGTAGGATTCCTTGTTTTCGTCAATGTACTTGAGCGCGTCGATGCGGGCTTGCGGGAAGGGGTCCCGGATGTGGACGTTGAAGCCGGCGGCTACGTAGGAGGTGGCGATGCGGCGGCCGAGGACGCCGCCGCCGAGGATGGCGACGGGGCGGGAGCCGATGATGGGGGGTGACCAGGTCATTTTTGGTGTGTGTGTTCAGTTGGGTGACCAAGTTTGGGGTGATAGAGGTTGAAGATAAGTGGTGGGGGTTAGGAAAAAAGGGGGGAAGGGGGAAAGTAAACAATCAGTTATGATGGTAGTGTGGTTGATGATAGGGATGAATGATACGGAGATACGATAACAGCAGCAACTTCCAAAAGTTCAAAAGAGACAAGACACTAGAGATATATAACACACCCAACAATGATCGTCCCGAGCGGAATTCGGATCCCGGGCATGAACGGTGGCCAGCCATGATAATATTCGCCGGGGGCCCGGGGGCCAGTTAGTTCTGGAAATAGCACGCACACACGGCACACATGGACACGCATCAAATCACACGAGTTCCATCCATCCAGCTTGCTTTCGGAGCACCGACCATGCCGTGGAAAGTTCGAAGAAAGTTCCGTGGTTCCGCGAGGCCGGTACCGCTTCTTACTAAACCCCTGGTGTATGTACCAGGTGTACTTGATAGACACCGCCATGGTTGCTGTCAGTGTTCATCACCAATTTACTGCCAGAAAGGTACTCAGTGACAGTGACAGACAAGACAAGTCCCGAGAAACTCCGTCTGTGCTGGTCCGCCGGTGTTGGTACCTCTGCCTAAGAAAATCGTGGACGTGGCAAGAAAAGGGGCACCGCACGGGAAGCTTCGGCAACTCCCACTTTGTCACTCAAGGTTTTCCCATGATGATCGATATCAAGGATGATATGGGATGAAGCCTCGAATCTGGATTGGGATGAAGGGGTGGGTGCACGGCCGAAGCTCGGACGAGAAATGGGCGGCGCTTGGGGCTGGATTCGTTCCGGGATTGTTTTAGGTCACGGTTTAGGTCAGCAACTCGTCTGTCATCATCCACTCCGTGGGAGAGATCCGAGCTGATGGCTATGAGAAGATAGCTGGGAATAGGAACACGAACAAGTGTCTCGTACACAGAGAGAAGGGCGATAAGGGCTGACCGGGTCAAGTCCAGCTGGGATTGACACATTGTGGAGGAGGAGATACGATGAACTGGAAAGAAATTTGAAGGCCTCGCGTAGTCAAATCAAGATATCAGGATTTCAGGCTCTGAGAGTGACGGCCGAACAAGGAGCGAGATCAGATTTGACCGACTGGCCGGAATTCTATCTAATCATCTAATCAAAGATGTTCAAGATGATCAAGTTCGATGAGGCATGAATCCCGTCGGGCACCAGATGCCAACGTCACCTATTCACCGAAACCGATCAGACCTTCTTGATGATGACACCGCACCATTCTAGAAAAACACCGTCGGAACCAGTCCAACGGACGGTAACATCGACGACGAGAGCCTCAACTCCCACACCGGTTCTTCATTCTTCATCCGCATGAACCAACCATCTCCAACGCCTCCTCGCTTGATAAGCGAAGCTTCTCCCCTCCCATTCGTGTCTCATCTCGTCGTCGTCAATACCCAATACCCTTCACTAGCAGGACTAGTTCCCGAGCGTCCCGGTAGGCAATTGCCGTCCTGGGACCCACTTAACTCCGGATTGTGCCCCACTCTAGGTCCGGGCGAAGACGGGGGCCACGGGCAAGGGCCGGATGAAACTCGCGGCCGTCTCGGCAGGACTAATGTCTCAGATTCCATTAACAGCGCAAAAAGTGATGGAGACACAGGATGGTAAAATCCGAGGCAGGGTGGATTTTGGGTGAGTTGATAACGGGTAGGATCGGAATGTTCCAGTGGAAGAAGACTGGAAGGTATTCGCAATCAGTTGGTTTGGGACACTGGGAGTTGGGAGGACACACCGCTGAGAAGGAGTACCTTGCTGGCTCGTGGATATCTCGGCTTTGAGAATAGAGGTACCAAAGGGGGTGATCAACAGACGGTCAAGAACTTCTTTGGTGGTAGTTGAAACGGCGGCTATTTCTAATCCATGCAGTGATCATGTAACGCCGCCATATCAGTCATCAACACTTCTTCTCGCGGCGATGCACTCAAATCAACGTGCAAGAGTTTCCTCATGAGAGTGAGACCATTCCAGAATCCATCGACGTCATCAACCGGCTAAAAAAGACCGCCCCAACGCCCCATCCGCCCTTCCAAATCCCGCAACGGTCCTCCCTGCAGCGGAGACTTAACCACTGTAGAAAATAACCCACTTCTTGCTGACGATGGAGTTATTGATACAGGGGACAGGCCTGATGCTTCAAAGGTGGAGACTTTTAGGGATCGGGATTCTTCGAAGAATGGACGATGCCCACACCACACTTGCCAAAAATTCCATGTTGCTTCGAGTCAGGAAAAGTTCTGGGCTGGTCGTTGGATGGGATAGCACAGCAAGTGATGGAGTGGTTGAGATGGGTTGATAACGTTATCTCTACGGTCAAACCTCTTACGGTACTACATCATGGGATAATTGTGAATTTTGCCTTATTTCTTGGGTGATCCAGGGATGATGTTTACCATAGACACCCAAGAGAAGGTCTAAACACTGAGATATCAAGAACCACAGCGGCCTTCACTCCGGGAAACGTTGAAGCTTTGGGAATGACTTGGCATTCGTCAGAGCCTGGAGTCTGCTAAACTGTCCCCGGGAGTTCAGCGGGAGAGGCGTTGCTAGCGGACTTGGCGACGTTGACACTTGGACGTCTTCAACTTGACAGGGGGTTCTGTTAGTGTCGGTAGTTGAGTGGGAGCCGGAGTGGGAGTGTTTGAGGAGAGGTTATTCCCGGATCCTACCTCTCTATCAACTTCCCTTGCTAAATCGGTGAGAAAAGGAGATCAGATTCCTATGGTAAAAAATCATGAACTTTGCTTTTTTTCTTCCCTGCACATGGTTAGGTAGTGTTTGTTTGCCCACGATTTGGCGTAAATTAAACCTGGCGTAAATTATTTACGAAAAAAGCTCGGGCCACATCGTTCATGCGGCGTATCCCCATTTACACCCCCCCTTTGTCTTTTTTTTTTTTTTTTCTTTTTTTTTTGACCGGGGATAATGGCGATAAATGCTTTGTACGCCAATTTACCTTTTTTTTTGGGCGTGTATCACTTTTCGTAATTTGGCGCAAAATTCCCCATACAAAAAGAAACGATTTACGCCAGGTATGCAAGGCTCAGCGAGGCTATCTGAGGGGGGTCAATCTTATACCTTATTTACGATTTTTAAACAAACGCGGTTTTTTATTTACGCATGCGTGAGAAAAAGGGGGTGTTTACGCCAGATCGTGGGGAAACAAACACTACCTTAGAGTGGTGAAAGTGTCATGTTCTAGAAAAGATCGTGATGGCGGTGGAGACGGGTTGAAGATCGTTTCCCTCGGAGCGGAATCGATGGGTGATGATCACGGAGTTTTTGGAGTTGAAGCTTCTTTGCTTTAAGGAGATAATTCGGACGAGAACATCGCGAGGTGGCCGAAACGGAAAACTTTTAGGTTGAGACACGTGGACGAAGACGGAAGGTGGTGATTGCAAAGGGTCTGGATCGTGATGAGGGACACTGTTAGATGTGGAAGTGACCATTCGAGAAAGTGACCGAAGCAGAATAAACGGTGATTTTGAAGGGATCGAGCGCAAATCTAGCAGGGCAAACACAAGTAGACCAAACAAGAGGAAGCATGTAGTCTAACCTGTGTCCTAATGATCTCGACAGCGGAAGGTGTCTCAAAGACCAGTTGAGGTGACCAAAGGGAAACACCTGTCGTTGCGAAAAGAGACACAATACAGAGAGTATCAAAAAGCAACGGATATAAATAAGGTTGATAGTCATGGCGCCTATGACATGGAAAGATGCTAAGACCCTCAAGTCTCGGATCTTGACATGCCATCGATAACTCAAAGAAGATTGGAAATCTCCACGAGACTCGAACAGACTCAGAAGACGGGAGTCACAGCAAAAGAAGAACATAATATGTTAACGATCGTGTTGATATCTATGACAAAGGAAATCTTTCTATCTCGTCCATGTCCTCTAATCCCTTCTAAAAAAAAGCAACAAAAACGCAATGATAGTATCCAACCCGTGAAATGACCCCTTTTGCTCCAAGCCCATGTAAATGCAAATTACAACAACATCAATGACCACCACCGCTTCATGCCATTATCTGCCCCCAATATCGGAAACCCCCAGATCAGTCCTGCCTAGACAAAACATCTAGAACAAGAAAACCTGATCCGTAGCCTTCGACAACGTCCCCGGCGCCGTAAAACCCAGCGCCACAAGATTCTTGCTCATAGCCGCCACCATAGGCGGCGGTCCACAAAGCAACATCTTGGTCTCGGGCCCAGCAGGCGGGAGGAACTCCTTGATCATATCCTGCGTCACGAAACCCTTCAGGCCAGTCCACTCCTCCCCAGCCTGGCTAAGGACATACTGCACCGACAACTTCTCCGGGAAAGCCTTAACAAACCCATCCAGCTCCTGCCTAAGCAGGATGTCAGCCTCGGTGTTGTTAGCGTACAGGAGGGAGATTTTGGTGTTATCGGTGGGATCCTCGCAGATGGCGCGGATGAGCTGGTACATGGGCGTGATACCGGTGCCGCCGGCGATCATGCCGATTTCTTTCGCGTACGAGTTGGGCACGTATTGCATGGCGCCCTTGGGGCCGCGGATGTCGATGAAGTCGCCGATTTGCATTCCCTCGAGGTGTTTGGTCATGAGACCCTTGTCGTAGACCTTGATCAGCAGCTCGACGCGTCCCAAGTCGGAGTTGTTGGACACGGGCGTGTAGGAGCGCGAGACGGACTTGCCGTCGATCATGGCGCGCAGGGCAATGTGCTGGCCCGTGGGCAAGCCCAGGACGTCGGAGGGACGGGGGAGGGCGAAGACGAGGTGGTAGACGTTGGGAGACACCAAAACCTTGCGGACGAGCTTGAACTTGCGCCAGTCGGCCGGGTCGAGGACCTTGGGCGCGGGCTTGACGGCGGGCCCGGAGGTGGAGGAGGTGGGGATGTTGAGGATGGGCACCTTGCGGTCCTTCTTGGCCGGGCGGCGGCGCGGGAAGTGGGTGAATTCCTTTTGGGCTTCGAACTTGGAGAGGGCCCAGGTGGTGACGGTGGCGGTCAGGGACAGCTCGACGACGGTGGCGATGCCGACGCCCCACCAGAAGAGCTTGGAGGAGCCGCCGTTTTGAGCGAACTTGGCGCGGATGAAGTCGGCGAGCTGGGAGACGGGCTTCTGAGCGGTGGCGACGGCGGCCATGGCCCATTCGGGACCGGTCCACCACCCCTTGGCCAGGCCGACGGCGCCGACGGAGGCGATGACGGAGGACATGGCGACCGTCTTCTTGATGTTGTTGCGGACCTTGGACTTGGCGATGGCCTTGACGTCGATGGCGGCTTCCATGGCAACCTTTTCAAAGGTCGGTCGGAAGATCTCGACCTCTTCGGCGTGTTCCTGTTGTCTCAATGTTAGTGATGATCCAGGGGTAAAAGGGGGGTGAGAAAAGAACGCACATCCTCAGCCAAGTCACCGACGTAGAGGTCTTTTAGGATATCGGTGGCCTCGACAGAGTGTCCGACTTCGACGAACTGTTCGGTGGCATCGGTGCCGGCGGCCTCACGAAGGATGATGGCGCCACCGGGGTGGTCTTCGAGGTACTTTGTCACGTCGTAGACTGGTTTGACGTTAGCAGTGTATATTGTCCAGCAGTCAAAAAGGAGGACTTACCCTTGTTGTGAATAACCATCCAAATATCGTCCTTGTTGTTGTGCTTGCGCACTTCGTCGAGGGTAAATGTGGCGGCCATTTTGAGTTTTCTTTTTTGTCTTTTTTATGAGCAAGTCAAGGAGACCGGCAACCTTGAAAAGTAATAAAACAAAGAGTTAAACACACAACAAGGAGTGTAACGAGTGTAGTGGGTTGGATATAAATCCAAAGAGCAAGCAACACGACAAAAGATGACAAATAACCAAAGTTGAACTTTCCAAACAGGAACAGATAACTCCGGTGTGGCGGCCAAAAGGGGGTATTATACAATATTCACGATTATCCGAATCGGGGGTCTTTGATATCGGCTCGCCCTGGTCGGCGAGATATTCCCGGCGTTTACGCGACGTGCCCGTTGCGGAACCGGGTGCCGAAGAAAGGGTTGACGGCTTGGATGGAGTAGAGACGAACTCTGTTCCTCGGTCACCGTCTCGATTTTCTCCACGCCTTCTGTGACCTTCCTGACTCGGGGATCATCACGGTGTGTGCTGTCCTCCTGCAAAGAAAAGAGAGAAGGTGAAGTGGTCCACTCCATGGTTTCATCTCATGTCCACAACCCCCTTGTCATCCAACCCTGCCATGTATCAAGAACAAGCACTTTGACTAAGCCAGGGTTCGTCTTCTTTTCCTTGTTCGCCCGTTCTTGACCGAAAGCTTGACGGTGACAGTTTTGATAAAGGCCGCTTCCGATTGGTGATCGTCGCCACCATTCTTTGGAAATTCCCGACTTTTTCGGTGGATCGGCACTAAGATTCGGACGCACGAACTTCGGTCGAGTTACAACCTTGCCCGTCCGTGACGTCCGTGACCGTGCTCCGTCCCTGCTGGTTCGTCCAATATTCTCCGTGTTCCATGACATCCTTGACCGATCATCCTTCCTGCTTCCTTTCCGCATTTCCCGGACTTTGACCGGACCCAAGACGGACATGGGCTTGTTGGGATAGACTCCACCCATCTGAGATACGACGACAATGATACGGAGGCGGAGGGCGGACGAGATTCGGGGATCTACCACGAGGCCATTCTTCGAAGAACGAGACCCTACCCGCACCCAGAATGGTTCTGTCTTGTCAATGTGTGTCTTTGTAACATGAAATCATCCAGTCATGGAGCCACAAGATAGGCGGAAAGCGAGATGCCGAGACCCGATCATCACTCATCCACCCCCATCCTCCCGTTCCTCGGCCACTCCACATACCTATGTCTGGCTGGACCAAGGGTGACCAAGGGGTACACGTACCTTTTCTGGCATTGATATCTTGATATAAAGAGCGTCAACACCAAACTTGTCTTTTGTGTTTTGAAGTTCTTGTTCTTGATATCCATCCCCTTCAGTTGTTGTCCACACCTGAAACCCCCAAGTCAGTCATCAACATGTCATCACAACAAACATTCTTCCTCGTCGGCGACGAGCCATCAACCGCCCGGGGCATCGTCGTTGACCCCACGTGGAAGCTCGAGGAGCTCAAGAGGGCCGTTGGTCTCGCTCACCACGTTGCTCAGCCCACTGGTATGTCCCCCCCTTTATCCATCTTCTTCTCCCAACACCTCACTAACATCTTGTGTCAAGGCATCACCTTCCACCTCGACGTCGACGACGAGAAGCCCCTGTCCACCGTCGCCGATGTCCTCAAGGCCCCCTCCCCCGTCGCCATGCGCATCGACGGCAACCCCGTCCGCTCCCCCCAGGGTCCCGAAGGTCTCCCCGTCGTCGGTTCCTACTACGAAATCTTCCCCGACCATCTCGGCAACCACTACCGTCTCTTCCGCAAATACGGCCACGTCATCAAGACGACCAACATGGGCCGGACCAATTACCTGACCGACGACCCGTCCGTCGCCCTCGTCGCCCTGGCCGAGTCCGCCTACTTCACCAAGAAGATCATGGAAGAGCACCCGCTCTTCGGCATCAAAGACAACTCCGCCATCTTCATCGGCGACACCGAGACCGAGAACTGGCGTCTCGCGCACAAGTTCCTCCCCCCCGCCATGGGCCCCAAAGCCGTCCGCCACTACACCCCGCTGATGCAAGACTGCGTGCGGGGCTCCTTCAAGGTATTCGACGAGCTCGACGCCAAGGGCGAGTCCTGGAACGTCTACCAGTACATGGTGAAACTCGCCTCGCAAACCGTCGGCAAGTTCGCCATGGGTTTTGATTATCACCACTTTGACAGCATCGACACGCCCGTGCACGAGATCGTGACCAACATCGTCTCTCTGCTTTCCCTCAACAAAAAAGTCACCGCCCGCGGCTCCTGGTACCAACACCTCCCCTTCGGCGACCCGGCCCGCCTGCAACAGGTGCGCAAAACCGTCTACGCCCAACTGGCCGACGTGGTCGCCAACGCGCCCAAATCGGGAATCGAAAACATGCCTTTGAACGAAGCCGCCATCAAAGCCTCCTGCGTGGCCGATTACCTCGTCAACGCGGTCGACGAAAAGGGGGAGCACTTCCCCGAGGGTCTCATCCTCTCCAACATGCTCGTCGTCACGGGAGCCGGTTACACCACCACCTCTTCGCTCTTGTCATGGTGCATCTACTGCATCGTCACCTACCCTGGCATGCAAGACCGGCTCCTCCAAGAACTCATCGACTACGACATCTCCGACAAAACAGAATGGGACCCCGACCTCGCGCACTCCCTCCCCTTCCTCGACTCCTTCCTTAAGGAAACCCAGCGTCTGCACAACGCCTCTTTCCAACCTGGCCGAACCACAAAGACTGACGTCGTCCTCCCCGGCGGCTACCGCCTCCCCGAAAACGTGTGCGTCATCCCGGCGCTGTACGCGATCCATACCAACCCGGAGCACTGGCACGATCCGTTCCGCTTTGACCCGGATAGGTGGGATACCGAGGAGGTCAAGAACCGCCACCGCGGCGCGTATATGCCGTTTGCCACGGGCGCGAGATCGTGCATTGGGTTTAACTTTGCCCTTTTGGAGATCAAGATCTTGCTGAGCGAGCTGTTGTACAGGTACAAGTTTACCAGGGAAGGGTTTGAGGCTATTGAGTACGATCCGGAGTTTCAGCTGATTAGGCCGCTGAATCTGTATGTGACGGCGAAGAGGAGGACGGAGTGGCCTGCTAAGAGTCCTAATGCTCCGGTGAAGGCTTGATCAGAGATGGCTGGTTTGATGCCCCTGGAGAGTGGTGGTTTCTTTGATCAGTGTTTTGCATCGTCGGTGTTGTTCGGTTAGACTTTTTTAGACTTTGATTGCATTCTTCATAGGCGTTTTTGTACATACTTTTTTCTTGAATACATCGAGTACTTCTACCCGTGATGTTCTGCTAGTGGTTTGTTCCAGTGTTTTGTTCTCCTCTACATTGTTGTGAATGCCGGGTTCAGTGTTTCTATCTGCTAGTGAGGCCTCCGGCGGCCCCATCAAGTGAAGAATAACCTCACTACACTCATACGGAATTGCCCGAGTTATCGTCGAACGGACCTGGCATTAACGAACGGAAGTTTCTGGAAGATATCAGTCATATTCAGAATCCCGACGGCACCTCCAGTGTCCCGGTCACTCCAGCAGACCTCTACCTACCTGCCCCGCATGATCCTCGACCACCGTATGATGCATGCCCGAGTGCCCAATAGGACGAACAGACAGGACAGTTACAAACGCCACCAGTTCATCCCATATGTGTATGTACCTACAAGCCTGATGCAATTATATTCCAAGCTCCAAGAATTCCATACCTCAAATGATTTTTCTTCGCAAAACATGAACTCCGCGTGTGCTATCTACAGTGACATTTCTATCCCATCGTGTATGCTCATTCTACATCCCGAATCATTCCACTTTTCTCACTTAAATGGTCCCGTACCTTAAATGTTGAAATTCTGATCTCTCTATATCTCCTTCGAATATCCAACTTTCCTTCCATGCAATCATCCAACACTACGAGGAGTGAGATCACCGCCCATAACTCTCCTTCAAAGCCCTCAACGCCCTCGAATGCGGTCCCGAATGTCGAACATTCGTATCCGCATCCAACCACTCACTCTCCCTCTCCTCCTTTTCCAACACCCTAATCAGCTCCCTAACAAGCGGCTCGCTCCTCCTCGTCCACTCATGTCGTAAAGCTTGCATCCCTTGTCCACTACCCACCACCACCACATTTTGCTGTTGCTGCTGTTGCTGTTGTTGCTGTTGTTGTTGACCTTCCCTTTGTTGCTGCTGCCCTTGCTGGTGCTGCCCCTGCTGCCCCTGCTGTCCCTGGTGGTGCTGATTTCCTCCCCCACTCCCACTCCCACTTCCACCACTCCCACCCCCATTCCCCCCCGGCGCCATCTCCCCATGCGTCGTCCCACCAATTTCACCCACCAAAAACTCCCTCAACATAACCGCCGAACTAACCGCATTATGCACAAACGGCCAACTCCTACACACCGTCGGACTAAGTCTGTACATATCCAAAAACCCCTTTACGGCTTCCGTGGCGTGCATCGCGTATTCGCCCATCAACTGCTCCTCCTCTTGTTTTTCTTCCTGTCCGACGGCCGGGATGCCGCTTCCCAGAACGCGATCTTCACGGACGGCTTCGGCGCAGAGACGAAACATGCGACACAAAGCGGAGGCGACGTGGATTTGCAGACCTAGACGTTCGAGGTGTTGTTGTAAGGTCTGACATTCGTGGTCGGACCGGAGGTAGGAGACGGAGTCGTTGAGGATTAGATCGAATTGGCGTTTGAAGGATAATAAAGAACGGATTTGGGAGTTGCGACGGTTGCCGCCATAGGAGGGGGTGGGAATGGTGTTGCCCTCGCGGGTCCAGTCGAGAATCACCAGGCAGACGCGGAAGACGGCTTCGGTGAAGGAGTATTTGGTTGGATCGGAAGAGCCAAGACGGCGTTGAGCGCCAAACATGTCGTTGTGGAGAATGGTGGATGTGGCGACGGGTGGTCGGTCGTAGGTAAATGACAAGAATGTGTCTTGCCAGATGATCATGCGCCTGTTGTTACACGGAGGTCAGCAACATAACGGAAAGATGAAGATAGAGAGAGACAAAGACTAACCAAAGATGAGCAGCCTGGCTCCGATGGACTTCGCTAGCCCACGCGCTCTGAGACCCCGGCATCGAGGCCTCATGCAATCCTATACTTTGCGCCAACCGAATAGTCGCACCGAGGAGTATCCAAGCACTGTTGGTCTCTAGGTTATTCCTCAGACAATGACCGACAAGGGCCATGGCTTGGATCTGGTTGAGATCCGTCTTGAAAAAGAGGTTGGCCGTTCGGAGACACTGGAATGCCGAGCAGACTATTGTCTCGTTAGCCAACCCTCACAAAAGGGAAATCACAAAAAAGGGGACTCACTAAAAACTTTACTCCTCAAATACCTCTCCTGGGCCGTATCGCCACTAAACTGGGTGCCACACGCCAGCACGCTAAACAACAACGCCAGCCAACTGGGGTCAGTATTTTCCTCGATCCAACTCGTCGCTCCCTCTGCCATTCCCATTCCGTTATTCCCATTACCACCCTCACCCTCTTGTTGTTGCCTACTCACCATAGGCTGTCTTGACAAAAATGCATAGATGCTCGCCCGAAACTCATCCAGCGCTACCAACGATGGATAAAACGGATAGACAAACGTCTCAAAAGCCTGCCAGTACCGAATGATGTCGCTTTGACAAGGCAGTGTGCGACACACGTCTCCCAACTTGGCCTCGGGCGTCCACAGATTGGTGAAAGGGTAGGTCCGCGGGGTAAGTTGAACTTCATGTATCCGTCCTCCTCCTTCTGCGCTTCCTGAACCGTTAGGACCAACGCCACCTCCCAGAAAGATGGGAGATGGGTCTTGATAGCATCCAAGAGACAAAGGAGGGTCGGCGCGTTTGCCGAGAAAGATGGTGGCGCCTGTGGCTTCTTCGACAAACTGTTTACCGCTGGAAGTGGCTGCGCGAGAGTCGAGGTGGTGGGATATAGGCATGGATGATGGGGGTGAGCCAGAGTAGTGGGCGTGGGTGCTACTTGGTTTGCGGGTGTGATTGCCGTTGTTCATGCTGTAGGCGGCTGCTGAATTCTGAAGAAAGTTGGACGTGGCCACTATCGAGTCTAAACGGGGAAGGAGGTCGGGGGTTTCTCGTTGGTGGTGTTCGGAGACCGAGAAGTGAGATATGGGTGTTTGTTGCTCATTTTGATGATGCTGCTGCTGTGGCTGATGGTTGGCGTATGCCCGGTTGGACCGTCGTTGAACCAGATCCGACTTGAGAGACTGGATCTGCCTCTCAATGTTTTCCAACCGCTGGAGGATACCATCATCGTCATCCTGCTGTTGTGGTTGCTGGCCCTGTACTAATGGTGGGAGGTAGCTGTCTCTGAGTTGGGGGTTTGGTGAGGCTATTTCGTGTGGTCCTCTTCTTTGGGGTTGTGGTGGTGGAGGGGGATATCCCGTACTATCAAGCACCGAGGAAGGGTCAGCAAGTGCTTGAGCAAACAAGGAAGAGACCACACACCATCCGTTGGGTCCAACATCATGGTTGGCAATGGTGCTTGGAGAGCCATGGTCGACATAGCCATGGTGTTGTTGCTGCTGCTGCTGCTGGCCCGTTGCCGTGGGGTCAAAGGCAGTAGCAAAGGCATTACTAACGCCGGCATAGGGATCGCCGCCGACTGATCTTGGCGAACTAGCGGCAACCGATGAGGCAGACTGGACAGATACAGGTATCCCCTTGGTGGCCGTTGACTTGTTTACTGTCGAGGTTCCAGGAGTGGTGGTGACTCTTCGACAGAGTGAGACATGATCCCTCTTGACGCAGTTGGAACATGGCATGCCACCATCGCACCGGACCTTGCGGTGTCGACACGGAAAACAGGACTTGACATCTCGGGCTTTGCGCTTGTGTCTCAACAGCTCGGTGACCAAGGCCGTGTTGTAGCCGTCCACTCCTCCATCGTTGACCGGGACTACAGTTGTTGGTACGGCAGCTCCGGGCACGTGGGCAACAGTGACAGTGGGTGAAGGATAGGAGGCGGTTGTTGTCGTCGGACTCGGCCGAACCATTCGGGGGTCCATCGGATGAGATGTGTGTGTGTGTCTGTGATGATCTGATGGTGGTATCCAAGCAGTTGGCTGTTGTCGGCTGTGGTGGTCCTATCGATGATGATGATGCTGATGCCCTCACACTGGGATGGTGGATGGGTTAAACGGACGTAACTCGGCTCTTGGCTGGTCCGTTGGGCCGATTGCCTCTCTTGAATCAGTCCCCTGTTGATCCGGATTTGCCTATCTGGTGATCAACCATGTGCTATCGACAGAGGGGGAATAGTGGTATTCAGTTAGCAAAAGTTGGCATAAGATGGAGAGAAAAATGATAGTGTATTACCAAAAGATGGGACAAGGTAGGTACCTACTCGGATACTGTAACTGTATAACTGGAAACTGGTGGGGGCCAGACCATTGATCGAGGATTTGAGTGTGAGGTGCCTGGATGGGAATTGATGATGACAGGGCCGTCGTGGAGATGTCCGGCACAGGAACTGAAATCATCCACCCTCTGACGAATGCTAGAGTCCCAAAGGTGGAAATTCGCAGAGTGAGAAAAAAGAGAGATGGAGACTGATCGACACCAATTCCTGCCAATGCTGACTCCGAGACTTCTTGCCTTGTCAAACGCCTCTCCATTCTCGGGCTATCGCCGTCGCGCCTTCCAACACAAGTCTTCCAGTCAGAGAAGCCGGCGTGGTGAGCGAGCAAGCGTCATTCATTGGTGGTTGGTCGTCATGATGGTGGATCCCAAAGCCGTTGGTTGTCGAGGGTGGAGTCCATTCTGGTGGAGGAAGTGGGCCACTCAGGGGTAAGCAAGGCCGCTTCCCGCCCGAGCTTGCTCCCCCACCATAAATTACAGGCTCTTCCTGGCTTCCCGTCTGTGCCGCCGGCATTTCCCTTACTCTTCTTCTGGAAGTGACGGATCGAAGCCCGTCGCACTTTCTCCGCGGTGATTGGTTTTTTTTGTAATTGGATATTCTCAATGGTTTCAGTTTTTGCAAAGAAAAAAAAAACAGGAAAGTTGGGGAAGGTCCGATGCGGCAAAGTACACGGTCAGACGGCCAAGTAGGGCAATCGAATTATCAAAGGGATTAAATCCGGCTGCCCGGACTTTTCACTTTGGATACATTATCCGCACAATGTGAGATGAAGGGGAAAATCGCGACAAGTTCTTTGGGTGATGGAGGCCGAATCGGCGCCGTGATTATACACCCCGAAAAGACCAGGAAATCCACGCAAAATCAACCACTGCCCAGCCGGCGACTTCGCTCTTATCACGTATCACCGGGTTTCGACATTGATGGCGATGCTGTATCTTTTGAACATCTTGGCAATCGCTGCTGTTCCGACATTAACCGTCGATATGGTCATCCAAAAAACACCGCAGAGGGCATCTCAACTAGAGTCATGAACGGGTCAACTTCACATTCTTCAATCTGACCAAAGTCTCCAGCATATATTGAATAAACACTGCTAACATGATTATCAGCAACCTTTACCCATTCCACTGACCGAGTGTCCCTCCCCCACGAGCCTCAGGACCCCTCCTCCGTGGCAACCGAGCCCCCAAGCTTAAAGCCAAGAACCCTTAGGACAACCGCCAAGCCACGTGCTTGACAGGTCCCTCCGTGATCCATCTCATGCAAGCCATCTTTGGCGAGCGGCCGGCTCGGACTCAAACCGTTGAATGATCGACGCTCCCGCGCCTCAGCTGAACTTTCCCCCCTTCCCTCGTTGCTCCTTCAGCCCTCGGATCTCCATGGCTTGCTCCGGATAAAGTTCAGGAAGAGGAATGGACATTTCTTGGCCTAGTGGACAAGCGGAGTTCGAAAACATGTGGGACGGAGTGCAAGCAAGTGTGGCGTGACACAAAGATCGGAGCGGGGGGCATTGTTGACAGCTTCTGGAAGTCCAGGTGGAACATCACAAATAGTCAAAAGAGGGGGGGACACAAGAGTCGGGTTGTTGCAGGGTCTCTAATTCGACATTTTCTTAGGGGAACTAGGGCCTCGTCAACATTAGTTCCCCCCAGCATAGAAAAGATGGACAAGGCCAAGGGCAACGGTGCCGTTTCAGTAGCCGTACTTCCTCGGCGGTTCAAGCTGCCGACTTCTGTCAACACATCAAGAAGCATCGAGAGTTGAAAGTTCAGCTTCAATGCCGCCGTCTCTACATTTCTGACCGAACGTTCAAGGTGAAGCTCAATCTCGTGCCGTTCCAGCCGTTCAGCTTTCATTTCTATGCTACATTGCTTACTGCTTGGCATTAACCGTCTTACATCCCATGTTCTCCTTCTCATCTACAAGGTTAGAAAGATCTAAGAGGTCAAGCCAGCGCGATATGACCTAATACCTTCATGGTTGTTTACCAAAGTATAGTGCAGGGTATCATGGGGAGGGGTCTTGGTGGACTAATGCAAAGGCGGAGTTGACACTTGACAGTTTCAGGCACGGTGCTTGATCGATCTTGGCTTTTTCTTGGTGATCCGAACGATAGAAAGGGCCGATCTTATTCCTTCTCAAGCTTCCATGCCCGCACATGGCTATTCCGATATAGTACTAACGGCACGCACCCTCGTGGCGATACCCTCAACAACAATGATTGGATCCCTTCACACAACTTTTGTTCCTGCTCTCTTATTCGTACAAGATGGTATGATGTCGCAACGGCTGCATCCTACCGAAAGGGACATCTCAGATCTTTTGCTTGATGAGTGTAAGATCTGTGGATAGTTCCTCCGATTGTCCATCCCCGGTCCACGTTCGCGGGTTGTGGGGGATGCGATGTCGTGATGAGCCTCTAAGGAACCTCCAATGGGGAGAACTGAAGACGACCTGGGCTCGTGATCATCCTGGCGAATTATTCACCTCATCCAGTTCTACCAGTACCCTTCCGTTCCACCTCCAGACACCGAGCAAGCCACTCGATCGGCAAAGGCTATCGATTACCATGTTGCACCCCTAAAGCAGCCAACGTTTGACGACAATTGTATTGGGAATAGTATCATTGTTGGGTACGCTAGTCCACCATCTGCACTCAACACCAAGACTGCTATCACGAGAAGATCAACGGAACGACTGCAGCATTGGGCAATGAGCAACGGGTTAGGCCAAAGAAAATGGCAGAGGGCCAGGGAGAAGCTACCATGCCACCATGAAGCGGGTAATCTTCTCCCCTATTGACGGGATGTAAGTTGTCCGCTATCCTGGATGCCAGTGCTTTTGCCCGCCTTGCAACCGCCCGCACATGGGACATGGCAAAACTTGGGAGGTAATTCGAGATTGATGGCTTACTGACAAGTCACAGGACCGCTGACAACTTCCACTCGTTATGATTCCTCGGCGATTGGTGAAAAGGCTAATGGAAGGAAGTCCTTTACATCCAAGTATAAAACCTTCCCTTGGTCCCCGCCATCAACCTTCTCTCTCATCATATCGCCCTCAGCCATCACATCTTCATTCTTCTCCCTCTTCTCAACTTTCCCTCGGAGTACTTCAACTCCCTCACTGCAACCAACGTAAAATCCAACCAACAACTCAACTCCCACCTCCCAACTTCCACCATGAAGTTCCTCCTCTCCACCACCGGCCTTTTGGCCTCCCTCGCCAGCTTGGCCCTCGCCCTCCCCTCCCCTTCCCCCCAATCTGCCACTCCATCATCCCTCCAACTCGAAGACATCGAAATCGACGACTCCCTAGCCTCCTACAACTTCACCCCCGCCTTCACCCCCTCCCTCACCGACCTCTTCACCCTTCTCGACTCCATCCCCGACTCGGTCCTCGAAGAGGGCGACGAAGCCCTAAACCAATGGTTAATCGACAACGACCTGCGCGATCCCTCCGCCACCCTCCTCATCGACGACGGTCCCGACGTTGCTCCCGACCTTGACTCCCTCGACGTCCTCACCCCTGTTACCGACTCCTCCTCCTCCACCACCACCCCTGAAACCCTGGAAGAAAGAAGTCTAGTAGCCCGCGCCTCAGCCTGGAAAATAGCCAAATGCGTCGCCTCCATAGTCCAGTTAATCGCCACCACCGCCGTTCCCGCCGCCAAGCTTCTCAAAATCAAGAAATACATCAAGGCCCTCGGCGGAGTGAAAGAGAGCGTTAAGCTTTTGCTGGGGGCTACGACGAAGGCGGAGAAGTTAAAGGCGGGGGGCCAGGCGCTGGTTTATTTGAGTGCTGAACTGTTGGGGGTTGGGAGTGTTAAGGCTGCTTGCTTTTAAAATCGCCAAAATGCGTCGCCTCCATCGTGCAGTTAATCGCCACCACCGCCGTGCCCGCCGCCAAACTTCTCAAAATCAAGAAATACATCAAGGCCCTCGGCGGGGTAAAAGAGAGCGTTAAACTTTTGCTGGGGGCTACGACGAAGGCGGAGAAGTTAAAGGCTGGTGGGCAGGCGTTGGTTTATTTGAGTGCTGAACTGTTGGGGGTTGGGAGTGTTAAGGCTGCTTGTTTCTGATTCCCATTCTATTTTACATGACTGGGGGGTATGAGGCGTGGAAAGGGGACGAGAGGGAAGGAACAGGGTGGGGACAAAGTAAGGAGGGAAGGAATAGAGATGGGGTGGGGGAAGGGATTGGATGATGAAGGGGTCGGACTGGACTGGACTGGACTGGGCGTTTATTGTTTGTCTTGGGGAGCAAGGGAAGAATAAATCGATGACGGAAGAGCTGCCGTGGGAAGATTAGATTGGGCGGAGAAAACTGAACTGTTGGATATTGGGGCAGGAGAGGGAGAGGTTTGGTTGATGGTGAGATTGCTCGTTTCCATCACCAAGTGGCCTGAAAGGGATGGGCGACGGGGGTCCGGTGTCGTGTTGCCTATGGCAGGAGTTATTTTCTTGTTCATATTCTATTTCTTCACTTTGGGGACGCCCATAGTTGTCAATTCAAGTTCTTTGCTTTACATCAACACTTTGATACAGGAACTCGTGGAAAGGCGAGTGACCAGGGCGGTCTTGAAGCGAATTTCGTGACAAATATTCTATTACTCTAGTACTGGCGTCATTGTTCCGTCCCCTCTCGAAAAAGACGCCTTCGACGCCGTCGTTTGGTTCTTGTATGCTGTACAAATGTGTTTCATCCCGTCATAACATCATAACTCATTCCTTGTTGTCATCCTTCATTCCCCTTTTAATTACCAGGCACAACCCCCAACACACCACCATCCACACAAATCACACTCCCATTCACATACCGATCCCTCGCCAAAAACAGCACCGCCATCGCCATCTCCTCATCATGACCCGCCCTCTGCGCGGGCACCTTGTGTCCATGCGCCTTCACCTTCTCATCGCTCAACTCACTCTTATTCTTCTCATCGCTCTCCCCCGTCGTCATCTCACTCGGAAAATACCCCGGCGCAATGCTGTTCACCCTAACCCCCGTCTTCTCAAACTCGGTACTCATCAGCTTGGTCAAATGCACCGTCGCCCCTTTACTAGCATTGTAGGAAAAATGTTTCTGCGCGTTACGCATGATCCCCGACATGGAGGAGATGACGATGACGTTCCCCGAGAGATGTTGGTGGCCGTCGGGGTGTTGTTTGCTGCATGCTTGCAGCAACGGCAAAAAGGCGACAGTCGTAAAATAGACCGAGGAGACGTTGGTGGTGAACACGTCGGACCAGTCACTGAATGACTCTTTGGACCACAGCTCGGCGGCGATGTCCGTGGCTTGGTCGGAGACGGAGGGGTCGGCTTTGGGGCCCGAGATGCCGGCGTTGCAGACGAGCAGGTTGAGGTGCTTTTCGCGCGAGGAGATGTCGGAGACGAGGGATTGGAGGGAGGATTTGTCGGTGACGTCGCAGGGGCCGATTCTGGACACACGTAAGTTAGCTGTAGGTCATGGGGAGGAGGGAGGAAGGAAGGGGAGACACACGGAATAATCTGTCCGTTGCCCTCCTTGGGACTGTGCTCCTTGGCGGCGTTCTCGAGAACTTCAAAGCGGCGGCCGGTGATGTACACCTTGGCGCCGTTGGCAGCGAGGGCTTGGGCGTTCATCAGGCCGATGCCGGTGCCGCCGCCGGTGACGAGGCAGACCCAGCCATCGACGCTGAAGAGCTTGGAAGCTTGGAGGGAGTGTGTGTGGACCATGGTGATTGTCGTGTAAGTGGTGTTGATGCAGGATGTTGATCGTGGCTTGTGTGTGTGATGATTTGCGGAGGGGATGTTCTGATGGTTTAAACTTCCAAATTTGAGCTTCCAGAGCAAATGGGAAGAATTCCCCTTTAAATCAAATTTCAAAGACAACTCGTCATGAAAGGCAGTCGCGCAAACAAAAGTTCCTTCCGTCGTGCCTTCCAAACGACGTCATTTCAACGGGTACAACACCCTACGTCATCGCGCGGCCCGACATTGCGTGTGTTAGCGGTCTGAGTCCCTGAAAGGCGCGAGCTACAGCGGGGTTACAGCGCTCGTCCACTGTATCGCAAGTAAACAGATTTCCGCTTTCGGTATTCCGTCTCCAACTGTCCGTCTGCCCGTTCATCGGATTTTGATGTGCGAATCGACCAACGGAAGTGGTGGTTGAAACTTTACCATTTCAACGAGACATCACCAAACGCCATCCCTCAACATCGTTGTTTTTGGCTCGCCGGATACAAAAGCACATCATCACGCCAGAGTACTTATTTGACCACTTATACACTACCAAACAATTCGTTTAAACCACCGTTAATCAACATCACCACGCCATACATCACTACCACCTCAACAAATCCCACAGCAGCACAAGCATTACATACGATGAGCATCCACCAAAAAATCACTGGACACCATACATAACAAACGGAGATATTTACATAACAGCTAACTACGTTACAGGTACCGAGCCGAAGCTTTCAAGTGTAGCTACCAGTATATCTTTTCCGAAAAATGAGAGCACATTTCCATGCATCCCATCCGCAGTTTTCCCTGTCAATATCCTTGAGACGAGGAGGGAAGATGACGAGTCGTTCGAGACCAGAGATAATGCAGAAGGTCCTCTTATGATAAGTCTAGGCCTCCGGGGGGCGAGGTATGGACCGCGCGCGGCGCCTTGTGGATCTTGACTTCGCTCCTACTCAACTACGAGACCGGCATCGCCCGCACCGTTCTTGTATATTTCTGCTTGGGCTGAGGTGGTAGAGGGTTGTTCTTGAGCTGCGAGACCTTGGGCACTGGTGAAGGAGATTGTGGTGTTCGTTTGTTACTGCCAACTGCGAGGGAGTGGTGGTGTGACTGATGCCTAAGAGCCTGCCGGGAATCGTGGAAGCGATCATGTGGTATACCTGACCGGTGACGACCTGCGTGTGGTAATACACAGGGATGCCAAAGGGCCAAGGGCCGCAGAGTTGTGGGCCTGGCGAGGGAGTCGAGACTCTCAGAGGGGCGTGGATGACGGGCAAGCTGGCTGTGGCGCCGATGGAGGAAGAAGAGGCTCGCCCGGTGGGTGGGAAGTCGCCGATGTATGGATCCTGGACATTGATGGCACGCGCTCACCGGCATACCTCATCGACACTCCTATATACCTGGCACAGCAGCAACAAAGGGCTAGATGTGGAGGTTCGACTTTTTTATTCCTGGGCCGGGAGACGCAAGAGTTTCAACATCTGGAAGTCCCAATGGACTGGATCGGTCCGTACCGCAGCGATAGACATCAGAGTTGATGTCATGTCATGAAACTACTTGGACACTTGGAGGGAATCCATTTGCATCGCAGCTATGCAATGCACCATCACCCATGCGGGTTTGTGCCGGCCTGGATTTTGGGGCGCGGTCGGTCTCAACCTTTTATATCCATCGTATCGTGCTCAGCTGTCTTCCAGATCTAGGACTCTGTCGTGGGTTCAATACTCCCCGTCAAGATAGGTTGCATGTGTGTTTCTCGATGCTAGACATGCTAACATGATAATATTGTCCAGAGTCTAGACTGTCAAAGGCGTGCAAAAGCTTGTTACGTTCTATACCATACGTAAGGAAGCACGCCATCAGCAGGAGACGGAGTAAGCCCAGCCCAGCCCAGCACTGTTCCCCATCCTGGATGAAATGCCATCGGACGGAGTTCATCTGAGGAACCCAATGCTGGTGGTCAAGACTGGCAATGCCAGCCTCGGCAGTAGCTGATTGCATCGTGGGAAACTTGGAGTGGTTGCCGAAAGCGCTGAGTGATTGGCTGGGAGTGCCCATTGGAGAGCAGCGTTCGTGGTAAATGAGGTGGGATTTGACTGCGTTCCGGGATGCGCACCGTGGACGACATGCAACTTTGGGATGTTCCAAGTTTTCTAATTCGATAGTCTTCTGTGTGCATAGGTATTATGCATGCCTTCGAGATCTTGGAGTAGACCCTCTTGGAAAAGATCCAGAATGGTCGTCTTTTGGATGGGTTCTTGGTTGTGATAGGTTTGCATCTGGTGTTGAGATGCATGCAGTTGACACGGGCAGGGAATGAAACGGCCGACAAACGCCAATATCCCATGACGGCACCTCCAATGTCCGAGAATGGACGTATTTCGGTTTTACAGAAAGCAGTTCTGCTTTCCATTGGAATAGCAACAACAGACTTCTAAGCCTTTGAAGGCACAACCACCTCTGAACCTTGTCAACTGATAGTTTGCCATGTTGGAGGAGGTAATTATACAATTCGTCTTCTGGACGCATGTGGAACTCTGGAGACGGGGTATCTAGGACGGGTATGTGTGAACTTTCCGCACCCCGCCATGACCCGAAGGTTGGATTTGCTGCATAACCCGTCCAGAGAGAAGGCGCGTAGGAAGGCGCGCAAGATTTGGCAATCTGCTTATCGGTGAAGTAGTTTTGGAAGTCCGTTGGGATCTATGATGGATGTCTTGATGATACAGTCTGAGCCTTCGAGTTATCCTTCATACCAAGGTGTGATTCGGAAACGGCTTTGGTCTAGAAGTGGATGTGGTTACGAACAAAACTGGAGTGTCAGATGGCACGATGTCTGAGAGATCTGGGCGCTATTGGTCGCGCAGGCTGTGAGAATCGTCTCGGCTCGCTTCTTATCACCCTCGTGGAGGTCGCGGAACATAGTGCTCTGGTTGAGCTGCGGGCGCTTGAGGACGATTGAGAATTGGCTTGGTTTACCCGGTACGTAACAGGCCGGGCCTACGACGCGCCAGCCTTTCTGGCTTTGGGCCTCGCGAACTGCCTTGGTGATATCGGAGACGGCAAGGTTAGAGATAATGGGGTCGCCGATGTCCGCCTGGGCGGCTGAGCGGCGCGCGCGCGCCGGTACCTTCTTTCCCTTACATGGAGGTTCTCATGCTGAGAACACCCTTCGCGGCCCGGACAAAGACAGGTCGGTGGTAAGATGGGAGCTCATCTTCGCATCTGGCGTCCAACACTAGTAGTTGAAGTTGCCGAACATGTCGAAGAGGGTCGATCTATGCGTGACAGTGTTACTAGAAGTTGTGGTATATATGGTGAGCGAGAACTAAAAGACGCCACTCAAGAGGGGGTGGCACCATTCTTTTATACTTGCTTCTGGAAGGCAAAGATGACCGACGGAGGTAAACACTCACATTGCAAGCTGCCGACACGGAAAGGTAAACAGTTTGTAAGCCACAAGCACACACAAATCAAGGGAATGCAAGGTAAGGTTTGGTCAAACACCGCGCCAAACATCACGACATCTAGACATGACGGACAGGCAGCATCACATGTTATGAAGGGATAAAAAAGCTAATATATCTGCAGACACCATATGTCCACAATCTACCTGGTCGATATTCGACATCACAAGTTGCCGATTCCTGTCGCTGACCACCAATGCTGTTCTCGTACCATTATCATCACTACATGACGCGTGTTCTTTGCATGTTCAAAAGAGAGCCTCAAACTCCCGTCCTTACTACTCCAAACAGAGGGACTGTTCAAGCCCGGCTTGTTCACCGTCAAGTCTCAAACACATGCATGAACACTACAGTTGATCGTCGTCGTTGCCGTCGTAACGCATACCGAAATTGCTCAAGGTGGTTGTTCAACTTGAACATGTTATATAGAACGCTGAACACCACGACTATATCACCAACATGCCCGCCGTCACCACAACAACCACTAGTGTTGTCGCTGCGAACCTTCTCAAAGCAGAACTTCCATATAATGGCTTTTCGAAGACCGGATCGTAATCGATCCTTCTTCTTCTTGCATCCTCATCTAACCGAAGATCTCGAACCACACACGTCTGATCGACCCCCTGCATCGACCACGACCGCACGACGTCTTCTACATCCCGTATCCCTTAACGAAAAACGGACCAACACCGTCATCCTCCCACTCGCGAGTACCAACATCCCCTTCTCGCCGATACCTCCCAAAAACCTCTAGCAAAATGCCGATCAAGCACCCCCTGGCTTCGGTCCCCGGCACCAAAGAAGCAAGGACGATGAAGCCGTACGTGACTCCCGAGTCCGAGATTGATCCCTCGAAGCCCCAAAAGGTCGTCGTCAAAAGGTATCAGCCCGGCAAAGCCAAACCCAAAGCCCACGTATCCGCTAACAACCTCAAGCCGGTCATCGGTCACGACCAAAGCCCCAGACCCAAAATCGTCGCTGGAAAGGTGGTCCCACCTGGCTGGAAGTCAGTGCCTGCAGCGGAATGGGATCATTCGGCCAAGAGAGTTGGGATCCGGTATCACTGGGTGCGTGAAACTCAGCACGAGGAAGTTGACGATTGGGACGATGCCAAGTTCCCCGGTACCATTAGCAGCTCGTCCTCCACCTCGATTCCGTCGACCTCCGGCTCAGATTCGTCTTTTACCACCTCTAGCGCTAACACCGATCTTGCCACTATCGAGGAGGAAGAATCCGACCAGGAGGATCTTGTTGCAAAGCCTACCACCACCCTTGACACCAACCACGACAACCTCCCCGTTTACAAAGAACCCGTCCAGAAGCATTCAGCTAACGAGGAACTTGTTCCCAATGGCATGGTCCACGAGAATTCCACCCACGAAGCAGCACCCATCCACAAAGGCCGCACCTCCAAGGCCACTTCCCCTGCCGACCAATACATGGAGGATACCAACGACTCCAGCAACAGCATTTCCACCGAAGACAGTACCTCTACGCATAGCACCCTCGATACCTCCACCGATGGCAACGAGAAACAACCCGACCAAGTCCCCTCACCCTCCATCTCAGCCTTCGAACTAATGGCCCAACACCACGACCTCAATGCCGAGAGCTTCACCAGCGAACAATGGGATGAGGTTATGAAGTACCAATGGAAGTATCTCAAGAACCAGAAGAGGGGCAAGATGGGACCTTCGATGTTGGATTGTAGGGAGGTATTCGCCACGGTTCATTTCAGGGGGGAGAGGAAGTGATGGGTTCTCCTGTGCTACCGATTTTGTTCCGAGGATAGAGACCTCATGGAAAGAAGAGGGGAGAGCAAAGGCTGGAAGGGGAGAGGGTAGAAGGTGGAAAGGGCGGATGAGTTGAACTTAGACGGGAAGGGGGGGGTGAGCAAGAGGGTACCATACCTCTAGAGTATACTTACCAAAGTCAAGGGAGTGAGTTTACCTTCTAACCAATGACCATTATGCCGAATATAGCCTCTGTGCAAAATTGAGTGATGACCCTGAGTGATATGCCAAATGTGACCTAAGATGATTGAAAGCCCGATTCCATCCATTGGTCGGCGTCACTAACAGTAACACCCAAGCAGCTCACAAGATCAAAGCCCCCGGAGGAGGGAGAGGTGGGATGAAAAGTTGAGGGGTGTTGGTTGGAAGGCGCGTAGTTAGTGACGGTACTGGTAAGCTACCTACGGATGGTGTTTTAGTATGTATTTGGGGAAGTCGCGTGTCGCGTTTGTACCTAATTAATGAAGGTAGATACAATGTCTGAGTGGTTGTTGAGGGCAAATGGGATCATTGTCTCACGCCGTGCCTGAGTGAAGTTACCTACAAAGCTGATCGTTGATGGTATGGAACGCAACAACAACCTCAAGGGGAACATGGCAAGGCTAAGTACCTAAGAAAGAAAGAGAGATTCACCACTTGTTGGACAAGCCGCATTGAATGAAGAATAAATAGTCCACAATAATGCCTTCAACTTGAAGGCATCATCACCATGGTAAATTGTGCTTTATCCATCCATCCCATCAAACATCAGTCCTCTTCTTGTCTCCTTTACTACCTACCTCCTGAAGAATGTTCGTTATGTCCCATTTCATATTCCTCCCCTATGGTACCCCTCCAGTTGTTTCCCTCCCTTAATTAAACTTTTCGCGCCCTTCACTCCTCCTTCTTCCCAACAACCTCGGGCGCCGAAAAACTCCTCGGCAGAATCTCCAACATGGTGACCCTCTGTCCCCTCTTGGTAATCCTAACCGAACAAGCCTCGGACGCAGTCGCGGGCGCAGCCGCAGACGCAGCCGCGGGCGCAGCAGCCACCCTATTCGCACCCCCAGGCCCAGAGGAAGCCCCCACTGGCGTAGCCACAGCAGCAGCGGAAGCAGAACCAACAGAAGCAGAAGCAACACCCTGAACAACACCCTGAACAACACCCCCCTTCCCATACCCATGCCCATACCCATGCCCACCCCTACACCCCTCACAAACCCCCACCTCCTTCGTCTCGTCATCAGCATCCCCAAAATACTCTGGGCAATCTTCACACTCGTGAAGCGGGATCGCCCATCCCGGAAGGGGGTGAGTGGCCATGTAGCTGGCGCAGGGGAACCACTTGGTTTTGGATTGTAACGGGTCCCAGTGGACGGCGCCTTGGGCGTCTTGCGGGCGGCGTTTGTGGAAGAAGAGGGGTTTGTTGGTTTGGGGGCAGTACTCTTGCTGCGGAGGCGGCGGCGGCGGCGGTTGGGGGTTTTGGGGCGTGGTGGTGGATGGTGCGCCTGGTGTGGCTGTCCCTGTCCCTGGTGTAGGGGGGAAGCCGGGGGAGCTGAGGACTACGGTGGTGGTTGGTGTGTTGTTGTTGTGGTTGGACTTGTTGGGTGTGGTGTTGGTGTTGCCGTATTCGTCCCAGTTGACGTGGGCGGAGTGTGGACAGAGAGCTGTGTTGCGAAGGGGGCAGTGGCAGTAGAAGGAGACGATTTTGCGGTGGCACATTTTGATGGTTGGGCTGCCAAGTTTTGTCGGAGAAAAGAAGCGTAGGTTCGCGTGGACGGTGTTGGTTGCGGAGTGTCCCAAGATGATTTCGTTCGCGGGTTTCGGCCAGGGGGCGGTCGACTTTTTGATTATCTCGGTCTTTGATGCTTGCTTTTCTTTTTTTGACGTGGCAGTGTTTGCGGTATTCTGGGTGTTGCCAGTCTGTTCACAGCAGAGCGAACTTGTGAGGATCGAAAAGTTGGTTGTTGTAGTTCTTTCGAGAGGTTCGAGTTACTCGATGGGAAGGAAGCCGACCATAAATAGGTCGCAGCCCTCGCGAAGATGAGGTGGGCGAAGTTCCAAGGTTCATCCAGTTCCCATTGACGGGTTCGAGGAGGTCAGTGACAGTAATAGAGTATGGGTGAATGATGCTACCAGGGAGGGACTGGAGACATGATATCAGACGAACCTACATTGCTCTCCATGTTCATCTGGATTTGGTGAACCGCTACTCCACGACAGAACCTATTCAGTCGCCCTCTCAACTGTCACTATTTGCCTTTGTGACGCCTTCCGTCCTGTCCTGGGACGCCTCCAATCCACTGTTTGGACACTCCATCATGGCGTGTTCAGTCTTCACTTGTTCGGTTGACGCTTTGGCTCGAGAAGTAGTGTGTTATTGTTTGACCGTCGCTGTTATCGATGTCCCAGTTGACCGTGAAGTTGCAATGTTCTTGTCCGGTCTAGGTCCCAAGCAAGGCTGCCGCATACGTCATACGTCCATGTCAGACGCGGCTGGCAATATCGTGCCTGCCTGCCGCAGAGGTATGCAGCCGACCTGCATTCACTTGCATGTTCAGCCTTCCCTGTAAACCTTAACCCCGACATCACCACGCGTACCGCACAACAAACCTTTCACTCGGTCAAGCACCTTTCGAGTGACAACCCCCAAACGAGCGCCCGTCGACTGGTCCCAACCTGTGACTCCTAGTTTTCCATCTTCCCAATCCCCTTGACCTTCTGCGCACAATGCTAACCTCACCATAGAACTACAGATACCGACGCCCCTTGTGTCCCCATGTTCAGAACGACCACCCCTCAGTATCAACAAACCGAAAGACCTTCTCTTACGCTTCCGCTACCGAACTTCTTACACCTGTGGGAAAGCTCTCAACTCACATTGCGCCTATGTCAAGCGAAGCGCACAAAGAGCGGGAGACACTGGTCAATAACACTACCAAGTGCCTCAAAAGGACCGAAAAGAGCTGGAGGCCTTAATACCGGAGCTTGCAGAGCCATGAAAATAAATGCTGCAGAAGGATGGGATAATGTTCTTTGACCATCCCTCATCTGGAACAACCATGGCTTTTAGTCCACGCTTTGTGTCAAAGTGTACATCCGACCGCGGCTACCGTTGACGGTAAACGAGATCTAATATGCTCTTGTGGCCCATTTTGGGAGCCATCCAACAAGGGCACAAAGAGTTAGATGCCCAACCTCACACCTAGGATTCTCTCCTCGAACCTAGGTACCGATGCCGGTAATATCTTCAGTTGGGACAGCATCTGATGTTAGAGAATTCAGCAAGGCAATAAGCCAACTTTGGCCGGGGACGAACTTGGTACCGGTAATGACCACCGAGGTTGTGCCCTCTCGGCCTTGGAAGGAGTTAAACAGACCAGCCTATACAAGCAGGGTTGCCGTCCTCTGCCTTCTCTCTCCTCTTGACCAGCCGGTGGTTCGGTTGGGGAGCTGACCGTGAGCTCCATCAACATCTGAACCTGGTCCTGGATAGGGCGTTGTTGTACAGGCGACCGATCGACCCTAGTTGGGAAAGGTGGGGGTTGTCCATCAATCTGATACTAGGCATTATCGGGCTTCCGGCCTTCTATAATCCGGATTCCAGAATCTTTGGTTTCCTTGGCCTGTCTGACTTGGAGAAGAGGGCAGTAGACGCAAGAAAGGCTGGCCGTAACGCAAAGCCAGAGCGAGCAAACAAAATGGTAAACCACGAGCCTGCCCACTTTGAAGTAGCACGGTCAAGAAAAGCCCCTTGGAGATTCACAGGGCCCCGTCGTACAAGACCGACCGAGACTTTCGGCGAAAGTCGACGGCGCTGCTGTCACTTGGGCAGCCAGTCACCCTGTCGGCATGACAGACTATGGCCGGCTGGCTCTCGGCTTCGAAAAGTTCGAATTGACCGATGGCTGCATTTCTCCTCGCCGGTTTTCGGTCACTGGCCGCTGCCTCTCAAACTAGCTTTGCCTCCTGGCGGCTGGAGGGAATGCAGAGCCTCCAGCTCGGCACGAGCCATTGGCGGGACCGCCAACAGCATCTTCGGCGGCAAATTGGGCGGCACGGGCAGCGTAGTTGAGAGGCATGGCGTCTGTGGGTGTGGGTGCATGCGCGTGTTGTGTTTTGCTGAGCGCACACAGTTGTGGGTGGCGGATGATAAAGGTATGTTGTTACCAGAATCCGAATCGTGATTCTTGCCAGCAATAATTACCTATCGTCGTTGGCGGCTTTGCTTTGGAGAAAGCCGGGGTTATAGGTCAGATGCTATAACGCCCGCATTGAACCACCCTCTCATCCATCTGGAAAAATAGATTTCCGCTTTAGCCATCGGCAGAGGAAGGGGCAAAGAACAACCTAACGAACAATATGATGCTGTCCCTTCTGCTTTGAGGCGAGTGAACAGAAAACTTTCATCCCTTCCCTCTTTTCCCTTCACTCATATCGACCACTTCTCGTCTCATACCCTCCATAGCATGAGGAGAAAGCAACAGGATAAGTCTTCAAACTTCCATCCCATATAACCCAGGTACCAACATGTCACCACCCTCCATGGTTTTGTGGTTGGAAGATCCCTTGAGCCTTGACAGGATAGACACCTACGACCAGTACCAACCAGCCCACTACCAACCATCGAGATGCTCACAATCATCACAATGTTTGTCTCCATCATTTCGGGCTCGTTGGATGCCGCCGAAGACTTATCATTGACACATCCCCCAAAGGAGGGTAGAGGAGAAGAAGATTTTATTCTGCCGCGCTTGTTGCATGGGACTGGAGGGCAAGCTAACCATTCAATCGGTCGGCGGTGCCGGCGCGAGGCGACTTGCGGGCGGCAGCGGCCTTTTTATCCTCGTCAAACTTCCGTCCAAAGTCAACGTAGACCCGGCCGGACCTTTGCATCGATATTGGTAAGGCGCTTGAGGTCATCAAGCGGGCTCTCCTCCTCAATATCTGGCATAACGCCGTCTTCCTCATTAGCGAAATAATCGATGCAAAACTTCCAGAAGGCTTCCGCTACGGGCCTAGTATACCTGGGGCTTGAGATGGTACGATACCGAAAGCTGCCAGTATCCTCGGTAAATACTTTATAGGCATCGTATATGGTATTGAACCATTTTCCTCCGGCACCGCTCAGATTCTTGATAGCGGCATTGATAATTTCCGCGTCGTTTTGCTGGGTAAACATTTCGGCGTCGGAGCCGTCGATATCTCCATGTCCTCTCGCATCGGTGGTGGCCGTATTGGCGGCCGAGTCCAGGTTCGCGAGTTCCGTCGGCCATAATGAAGGTAGGTACCTCTCGGCGCCGTCCTTGAGGGAATTGATCTCTTCCTGTTGGCTCTTGTTCTGCTGCTCGAGGTCTTTGACACGCTCGGTCAGCTTCTTGAATGCCTCTTGGTTATGGCCCGGGGTCGAGTCGGCAGCTGGCTTTGGGGGAAGCTGAGTTCCACCGCGACCGCGACCGAAGAGGACACGCTGCGGGGTCGAGGCGGCTCGGCTAGCCATAACCATACTAGAAAGTTTGCCCACAACCGGAGTGGCGCCTGTGTTGGAAGCCGTCCTGTCGCGTGTGAGTCGGTCATTGAAGTCGACCATGTCTGTATCCGAATCTGGGTCCGGCTTGAAGCTCGGCGATGAGTTCATTTCGGAAGACGAGTCCATGGCTGAGGAGGACTCAAAGCGCTTGAAAGTCCTGGGGTTTAGGTCGGAGACGGACTGTCTCTTCCTGGCCATGCGATCAGTTAAAAATACGGCAACTGTATGATTGTGAAGCGGTTAGTCGCCGACCTAATATTAGAAGTGCGGCGGCGCTTCCGGCTACCTACCGAGCGAAGTAGCCGTCTGGAGCGTAAGGAGCTGATATAATTGGTCTGAGACGACCGCCGGCAGGTTGTTCATGATTACAGCCTCGGAAGCGCTGGCCGACCTTGGGTGCCGGGTCCTGGATGCTCGGGACATCTCCTCAGTCTCACCTCTTTGCATTGTGAGATATAGGACATATCCTTCCGGCCTAGGCTCTCCATTTCGATATCATGTTGCGCAAAGCCAACGACAGAGTCTACCACCCAAGCCTTGGTACCGGCTGGGCAGAGTGGGACGAGGGTGCTCACGACGCCTACAGGCGAGACGCCGCCCCGATCAACAACACCGTCTTGACCTTCGCGGTCGACTAGATCGGAGACCTCGTGTCGCACAGCGGCAGGGTCACTAATGTTCAATTCGAGATCGCCTACGAGTACTTAATCAGTTACGACACGGGGTCTAGACTTTGAGGTGGTGAGCGGACGGCCAAGGGATAGTTGATTCACTAACAGATCTGCAAATATCTTGGGTTAACTCACGACAGCGTCACATCTTATTGACTTCCACTTCCACGACCTGAAAAAGAAAACATGTACAACAAGGTATCCAACTCTCAACCCCCAAAAAAGGTCAACAAACACCACTTTCACAACAATCATGTCCCCCCCAAGAGACACCTACCACCTCACCTCAACCTTCAAATCCCTACTACTCCACCCCACCCTCACCTTATACTCCCCCTCAACAACCATCCTCCAATTCTGCACCTCCGTATCCCAAAAGCTCAAATCCCTTCTCGTCAAATCAAACTCCACCTTCTTCGTTTCGCCCGGTTCCAGATAGACTTTATCAAACCCTCTCAGCACCTTAAGCGGGAAATCCACTCCCTTCTTTCCCTCGTTGGCGCCCTCTTCTCCATGGATTATGGGTTCGTTGGTGTTGTTGTCGTCGGGTTTGACACCGTCCCGCGGCTGTTGAGTAGGAGCAGGGGCAGCCTTGGTCTTCGGCTCCGGGTACGAGAGGTATAGTTGAGGCACAGCGGCCCCCGCAACTTTCCCCATATTCCTCACATCCACCCCAACACTGACATAGACCTCCCATAAATCCGGGTTACCTCCTTCATCACCACCCGCTTCACTTAACGGCTGGCTGACGTTATATCCCTCCGGATAAGGATATTTTTGGCCCTCCCGGCGGGCAGAAACGGCGGCGTCGGCTTCTTGTGAAGAAAGGTAGGGGTAGATATACTTCTCCAACTTCCTAATCACGCCTTCCTCAGGCCAGATGACCTCGGATGAAGATGGGACCTCCGTGGAATAACTCGGCGGTTTGGCAGCCGGCTGCTCCGGTCTTGGTGCCGGCAACGCAGACTTCGCCTTCACCGTCTTGACCGTCGCATTCCCCAGTTCAAACTGCGTATAACTCATCCCATACCCAAACTCAAACCTCGGCTCAACCCCCTTCTTATCAAACCACCGATAATCCACACCATACACCCCTCCCTCCCCAAAATCCTGCTGCGGCACAACCCCATTAGGCAAATACATCACCTGCCCGCCCCTCCCATAATCCTCCAGCCTCTTTCCAATCGTAAACGGTAAATGCCCACTCGGGTTCACATCTCCAAATAGCACATCCACCAACGCATTCCCCGACTCTTCCCCCGGCAAGTTGGCAAACACCACCCCCTTAACCTGCGGCAAATCAATCCATGCTTCCATCACCACCGGCCCTACCGAGTGAATGACAACCACCACATCGCTAAACCCGCCGCCGCATTGCGCTGCTACCGTCTGGATCAACCCATCCCCATTCTTCTGCAGGAACAAATCGGGACGGTCGCCGCGGACGTTGGACCAGGAGGTGAAACCCTCGCCGGAGTCGGCGTTGACAAACACCAAGCACAAGTCGAGGTCGGCGATGGCTTGTTTTTCGGACGATGTGAGAGGTAACGAGTTGGAGAGGTGGGTGTGGAGGGAGATGGTAGATGGGTCGAATTCGCGCCGGAGGGCGTCGATGGGCGTGATTAGGTAGGGAAACTCGACGGCTCCGGAGCCCCAGCCTGAGGCGAGCGTGCCTTGGTTGCAGCCGCGGTCTTTGCAGGCGTTGGGGTTGGAAGGGGAGGAGGGGATGGGGCCGGCGTCTTCGCCGAAGATGCCGATCTTGAACTTGCCTTCGGAAGTGGTGGTGGTGGTCTGGCGTCGGCGGATGCCGGTTGTTCGGGAGAGAGGCAAGATGTTGTTTTCGTTCTTGAGCAGGACCGTTCCTTCGGCTGCTACTTGGCGGGCGATGATCGAGTGATTCGCTTGTACGTTAACGTACTGATTGACAACCACTTGTTCCTGCGGGCTTGGACTCCCCGGGCTCGTCACCCCCATCTTTTCGTCCGTCCAACTCGAAAAGTTCGGCTTCGTATCCTTCGGCCACCGATCCTGTCCCATCTGATACCAAGCAGCCACCACCCTCGTGACCATATCATTCATCCTCTCCACGGGCAGACTCCCATTCAGGACCGCCTTGCTCAGTTCCCCTCCCCAAAGACTCTTCCCATCCGCCCACCTAAGTCCATCCCCAGGCATCGTCATATCCAACCCCGCCAACGCGCTACCAACCCCCGACCGCTGAGCAAGCCAATCACTAACCACAAACCCCTGAAACCCAAGTTCATCCTTCAGCACCCCATTCAACAACTTACTATTCCCGCACGCATAACTGTTATTAACCATATTATAACTACACATCACCCCGACCACGCCCACCTTAACCGCGTCCCCAAACGGCCACGCATACAATTCATGCAACGTCCTATCATCCAGGTTACTTGACAACGCGTGCGGGATCCCCCACTCCCACGCCTGCCGAAAATGTTCCTGCTCGTTCCCCACAAAGTGTTTGATCGTGGCCATCACCCCCTCGCTCTGAATCCCCTTTATCGTTTCCGCCCCCGCTACACCCTGAAGATAAGGATCCGCGCCAAACCCTTCCCAGTTTCTCCCGCCCGCTGGCATCCTCCCCAAGGGACCGACGCAGGGACCGAGGATCGCGTTGACGCCCTTGGCACGAGCTTCGATCGCGTGCGCTTTTCCGCGGGCGTACATGAGTTGGCGGTTCCACGTCGCTCCCACCGTGATGCCCGCGGGAAACGCCGTGATGTTGTCGGCTGACCTTATCCCCAACGGTCCATCCTGTAACTGCAAAGCGGGAAACCCAACCAACGACCCGGGAGCGGTGGTACCCAAGGCCAAGCCCATTTGCCAGCCGACGCCGGTGGTGATGTTGATTTTTTCGGCCAGGGTCATGTTGTTAACCAAAAGAGAGGCTTTGGCGTAGGAGTCGGCCCAGGAGGCGGAGGTGCCGCCGGGGGGGAGGGGTACCATGGTGGGGAAAGGCCGTGGGGGGGTTCGGTGATGACGGCTTTGTAGCCTAGGCCGCCGCCGATGAGGAGGATGGTGAAGATGATTAATCCAAAAGAGGTGAGGAGGAGGCAGCACCGGGAGCGGCGGGCGAGGAAGGATTTGTTGGGGGTGGGGAGGGGTTGGAAGGATGGGGCTCTGTTGCGATGGGTAGGTTTAGGGCGTCGATGTTGTTGATTCTTTTTGCCGTTGGGAGTTCTGGAAGTGTTGCTGGTGAGATTGGTGTTGACGTTGTTGTCGTCTGAGTCTGATTCGGACCCGGAGTGATGGCCGGACGTGGACCCCAGAAGCCCTTGTTTGCTGGGGTCCTGCTCTCGCTCGTGAGATGTCATCTCCACGTGATGTTTTCAGCCCAGTTGGCGATCAGATATTCGATGTCATTGGTGTTTTGATCTATCACGGGTGTCAGTGTTGATCGTTATACGGCATATCAGAGATAGTATCGGTCACAGAAGTGGAAAGGCGATGGTTAGACACGAGAAAACACCATACTGGAACTCCGTGAACTGGACGACAACTGTGCAACAATGGATTGTATTCTGTCTTCAAAAATAAATGAAGCCAAGGCAAATTCGCAATATATAAAGCATAAAAGGTGTAGGGCACGGTACCACGCCAATGCAGATGCAGAAGCAGACGTCGGAGTCGGGAGTCGGAGAATAATTGACTCGCGCGCGTGATGTGCGACGTGAAGCTGTGAGTTCAGCTGTGGTGTTTTGGTCGTCGTCCGATGCTGCTGGGAATGATTTGTTTGGTTGGCGATGACGCTGCAAAGTGGAAGAGGGGACGTTGGCCAGGCAGCTGGCAACCTCTTTCTGTGAAGGCACACAGCTGCCCTCACTTACACTGCCAGCTGCCAAGCCAAGACATCTCACCGCTTTCTCCAATTCCCGTCCAGAGGCAGATCAACCAGTCCCGAGTCCGGGCCACCTAATCCCAGCGGACCAAACCCCTGAAACCATGCCGTCTTCCCGCTGAAGCTGCCCCTGGTTCCAAGTCGGCGGGGTGTCCCAATGCCCTGCACTAACAATTAACGGACGGCCCGGGGGAGCTCGCTCGCCAACGTGGCACGACTCCGACTCGGCTCCTGATCTCCCCCCCCCCTTCCTCCATTCCTTCCTTCGATCACCGCTTCCACCACCGCTCCGAACATCACCGTCTCCGGACAAACAACCGATCAATTAACGGCATCCGGACCGCTTTACAAACCTTCTAATACCTAATCACCTACCTTCACCCGCCTTGACGGCCGCGCATCGACATCCCGCAAACACCGAAGCTTCCCCTCCGTTGCCCCTGACTACCAACCTGCCCCCTTTTCCCGGGCCTCCTCGATAATCACCACAACCAACCCATCCTCCTTTACGAGTTCAAAGACGAAAGACAACATGTCCCTCTCAACCCCCGAAATCCTCTCCGCCTACGACCTCGTCCGCTCCGACAAGTCGCCCACCAACTGGCTCCTCCTCTCCAACCCCCCCTCCTCCACCTCCCAACAACTAGTCCTCCGCGCCACCGGCGAGGGCGGCATCCCCGAACTCCTGACCCACCTCTCCCCCTCCGAGGTCAGCTACGCCTACGTCCGAATCCAGTACGCCAACGACGCCGAGTCGGTGCGCGTCAAGTTCGCGCTGATCATCTGGATCGGCGAGCAGACCAAGGTTATGCGCAAGGCGAGGGTGTCAATTGAGAGCGGGGAGGTGAAGAAGGTGCTTGCGCATCATAGTGTGTGTTTGCAGGTTAGCGAGACGAAGGAGGTTAATGAGGAGGAGATTGTGAAGTTGTTGAGGAAGGCGGGGGGTGCTGATTATAATGGTGGGAGGGGTTAGACGTAGAGGCCTGGGGGGTGTTTGACGGAGTAAGGGGAGGAGGAGCTTGGAGGATATGGGGAAGAGGCGGGAAGAGAAGATGGATCAAGAGGAGGACACACCGACAAGGAGACGGATGTATGGGGAGGCTCCTAGGCACTGGGATGGGCGGAGAGAGCCTTTGCCCCAGCTCGTCTAGGATACAATTGTCCGAAACCAGTTGGCCTTGATCGCCCGTCAAGGATGCGGTTCAAAGTATCGAGATTCCGGTCTTGGATGAGCTACGGTCTGTCAGATGGAGGGGACAAAAGGAAGAGGAGAAGGATTTGAGTTGGCTTCAGCGAAAGGCGAACGACACGAAGTTCGGAAAGTTGGATATAGAGGAGGACATGACCAACCTGAGAACGGGATAGACTGCTGGTTGGATATTTCAGACGGTATATCGGAGAAGACATTCATGGGAAGGAAGGTTGGATAGACCAGGCACTGGAAGAAGGTCCACGGCATCATCAACAGCACTATGTTTATGATACTTGGTCTTGCCGGTGGTCTGTACATACGCTGCGGATACCCCAAGGCGATCGATCCTTTTTTATTCGGATTTTGGAAATACGGAACGGATGCACTCAGTCCATGGCCCTTTTTGTCTCTTGGTGTTGCTGTTGTGCTTTCTCGAGTCCGGTGCTGTTCCTCGTCGAGGATCTCTGGTTACACATGCTCGACAGGTCAACGGATCGGCATCAGTGCCTGACAATCACCACCAGTCACCAGTCACCACCAGGAGCCCCAAACCGCCAACGCCAACATGCCAATCCTCTTCACTCACCAGATCTTGGCCCCGGTCACGGTCACGGTTACGGTAAATCTCACAACACCAAGTCTTGGACCTCAAGGAAAGCGACAACGAAAAAGGTGATGAAATTGATGATCATCTAACGGAAAGAGAAAACCCAGAAAGGGCAGCCTAAATACCCAGAAGAGGCCCAGGTGAATGGCAGGACCAGAGCACGGGCCGCAAGACCAAGGTCAGTCAGTCTTCACCCAGGTTGTACACCCTCCCCAGTTATCCTCGCTAAATCATTCTTTCTCATCAATATACTAATCATTACTAGGTTTCTAGGTAAGTAAGAAAGGGTATTAGGATGACCACATTGGGCCGTTTTTTAGGTGCCAGTCGTTGTCTTGCGTCGTATGAGTGTGCAGTGGTATCCGTCCGTCTTGTTTCATCGTCGTTACCCAAGTCATCCCTCGACCATCCCATCCCTCGACCATCCCATCCGTTCCATCCCATCCCGTTCCATCCTCCCCTCGTTCCATCCAGCCTATCCGTCCTCCGTCCTCCGTCCGTTATCCAAGTCCATCCATCCATCCAACCCGTCCATTTTCCGATCCAACCCGATCAAAGTCTCACCATTCCGACCCGATCGAACCGTCCAAAGCAAAAGAAAAGCAAAAGAGGTATCCGTCTAAACAAAAAACAGAGCAAAAAGGTATACAAAAAAACGCAGAACGACAAAAAGTCCCTTCCTAGTAACACACACGCAACCGAGAGTCCGAGACAAAGCAACACAAACCCGCTTCGCAACCCAAAAAATCACCAACCAATTTCACCCACGTCTCTTTTTTGTCGTTCCATCACTCGGTCAGTCAGTCAGTCAGTCAGTCCACCCTCACAAGCCCAGCCTCTCACTCGCCCTCTCACTCGCCCTCTCACGCACCCTCTCACAAACCCCCTCAGCAACCCTCACGGGCACAAGCCACTTCGGGCTACAACTCCCTCGGCACCTGCGCCGGCTGATTATTCAGCGCGGCCGTCTCGCCATTAGCGCTAGGTCGCGCAGTAGTACCAGTAGTAGCGTTCGCAGTGCCAGTGCCAGCAGTGCCAATACCCGTACCGTTCTTCAATCCATCCTGATCCCGTCCATGTCCATTCTCCAGATCCTCACGACGAGTCCGACCATCGTCGTCCGCGCCCGGGTTGACATCCTGGAACCGCAAAGCCTGCAGCAGCTTGTAAAAGCCGCACGCCAGGAGGGCGCCCAGGGCGGGTCCCAGCCAGTAAATCCAGTGGTGGCGGGGGAAATGGCGGTTGACGATGGCCGGGCCGATGGAGCGGGCTGGGTTGAGGGAGGCGCCTGTGAAGTAGACGCCTGTTTTTTTCGCAGGTTTTGTTAGCATGTGGTTCTTTGTGGGAGGAAACATCTCATATCTGGCAGACCAAGAGCAAAGGGGGAAAAGAAGAAACATACCAACCAACTGCCCCATAAACAGCGCCACACCAATCGCCACGGGAGCCGCAAACGTAGCCCTGTGCTTCTCGACCGCCATCATCAAAATGACAAACACCAGCTCGCACGTCAAAAACAGCTCGATAAAAAACCCCTGAACGGCCGTCGCCCCCCCGCCGAGCGTCGTCTCAACAGCCAACGGCCCCGGGAACATGACCGAAACTAACCCAGCAGCGGCCGTGGCTCCCAGGATTTGAGCGACTATGACAATGGCTGCACGAACGATGGGGAAGCCGCCCACGACTACAAGTGCCAGTGTTACCTATCATCATCATTGTCAGCACCAACTTCCTCTCCTTCTCCCTTTTTAACACCCCTTTCTCCAATACAACGGGGACGGAACTGAACTTACAGCAGGATTAAAAGCACCCCCCGTAACCCTAAAGAAAGCCCACACGTTGACCATCAAGCTGAACCCAAACGCAAAAGCGATATACAGCAGGTTACTCGTGTTCGGCAACCCGGCCGAATTTCCAGCGGGGGCCGTGTTGGCAACTTGCGTCGCCGCAAAGGCGAAGAACAGAAACAAAAAGGTGCCGACGAACTCGCCTATCCCAAATACCAAGTGGGTGCGGAGCGAGTGCGACATGTTGGCGAAGGGGGCCATTTTAGAGGTAGAGGTAGAGACGGCCGTTGAAGTGTTGGAGGGGGAGTGGGAGAGGGTATATTGGGTATATTTGACGGGGGTGGCTGGGGTGGAAGGGGATGGTGGTGGGAGGGGGGTGATTGAGACTGAGACAGGATGGCTGCTTGAACCGCCAGCAGCTTTCTTCTCTTCTGAGGTTGAGGGGTAGGGCGATGATGGTGATAGTGGTGGTGGTGATGACGACAACAACGGCGGCAGGAATGTGGTGGTGGTGGACTGCTGCAGCTGCGAAGGGTGGTCGTTCTGTTGGGCGGGTTGAGATGGTGGTGGGTATGGGTATAGGTAGGAGGAGGAGGAGGAGGAGGTCGTCAAAGCCTCAGAGCCAGAGCCAGAGCCAGAACCAGAAGCAAGGGGGGTTTTATTTATCTCGACCGACGAGATAATGGGAGTAGTGTGGGCACCCATAGTGCTGTGTCTGTGTGAGTTATGTTGCTTTTCCTTGTGTTCCCTCGAGCTCGAGCTTTGAAGCTTGGACTGAAAATGGATCGAACAGTCCAGTCGAGTGTGCTGTGTGTGTGTTCAACGGCCTTTGATGACCAGGATTGTTCAAGGTTAAAGGTTGAACAAAAGCTGTTGTTACCCTTGAACACCAGACCCCTTTGATCCCTGTCTGGCTGCTTTCTTGTTCTCTTGTCTGCCGACCGTTGCTTGTCTTTTTCCTCTCTATTGTCCTACCACCATAAACAATGGACAAGGACAGGACCGGGATTTGCAAAGTAGTACCGACTGGTTGCTGCTGTGAAACAGATGCACAAGCAAGTTGAGGTTCTCGTTCTCTTCTTTCGCTTCTGGACGAGAAGTCACAGATTTTCACTTTGCTGGCGGGCCAGAAGTAGGTCGGTAACAGATGCTGTCCCAATATCGCTTACACCAAGCGGGAATTTGAGCGACGGAGTTGAGCGAACCTTTTGGTAAGGTATGATAATGACGCTTCCAACCGGAAAGCGTAGTAACGCTACAACGGTTGGGGTTTCCCAAGCGGTTAACCCGTTAACGAGACTCGAGCTTCTTGTGGTGATTCGGTCGTTCCGGTCGGGATGAACCGTGGAGAGCAAGCACAACTTGGAGTAGTTGGAGTAACAACTTTATGAGAGATCGATGAGGATCAAAGCTCCCTACGTAAGGTTGTCCAGGTTGTGTCCTTGGGGGTTGTGTTTTTGCCTTGTGTCGTTCCCCGCTCTCGTCTGATGTTTTGAGGCGAATAAGTTGCGGAGGCGGGCTAGGTTACCGAGATGGTTGACGACTGATGGTTATGGTTGAATCGAAGAGTCTATCAGCTACCAAAAAGAAGAGCCTCAGGAGACCAAAAAAAGAAGGATAACTATGCAACTATGATTATTTTGGACTGAAGGAAGCTCCGTTCAGGTTCACCAAGGTTGCGGGGGAGTCGGTGACCGGTGACCGGTTGACTTGGTTGGTGGTCGGGATACCCGTTGTTGGTGTTGGACCGGACTGGAGTAAGGTAAGGTATGTCGAGTCGAGTCGAGTCTGGGGTAGACCGGACTGGGCTGTCGAGGACCGTAAAGTAAAGATGTTTGGTGATGATGGTGAGAAGAAAGAAAAGAAACACCAGAACTAATCGTGAAGTTGGGGGAGATGGCATTCCTTTCATATGCAGACCAAAGAGCAAGAAAGAAAGGGAAAGCATAATGGAGTCATTTCATTGTGCAGTCAGTAAGCAAGCATGACATCCATAGTCTAGTCCCGTTGGTGGCTTCATGGCGCCGGTGGTCTGTTTACATGAACCAGGCTAGTAATAGGAATCGTTCCTTCTTTCCTTGTTTAGTCCCGGCGCCATCACGCATGCGAGCATGAAATGTGAAGGAAGGAAGCTGATATCAAACCACCCACCAAAACTCGACTAGACTAGCGTGCGTGCCTTCGGAGATGACCTGAACGTGGCTGCCAAACTTTTGAACAGCCAAAACCAAACTTTTTCACGATACGGTTCTCGGAGCTTGCCTTGACTGAGAATAGAAAGAAGAAGGAAAAGAAGGAGGGTGGTAGCATGATGGAATTGGAGTACAATCCGTCATTGCCCGAGCGTTTTCCGTGTCCCAAGTTCTCAACATCCTGGATCGAATCCCACAAATCGAACTGGTGGCTTGAAGTGGAAGCCCTCCCCAGCGACCAGCACAAGGGTTCATGCTTCGTGGATGGATGGGATCTGAGGCAGGGATCTAGCTTCAAACGGTTTGGGGTTTCGGGGTGTATAAGTGGAAGGGTACGTATCTTTTGCTATTAGTGAAGCATCGTCATCATCTGTCTTTCTCACTTCTTTCCATGAAACTGTCTCTGCCATGTCTCTCCCACTGACGCCCAATTGTTGTCGATGGAATGGAAGCGAACAATGAAGACTGTCGGCTTGTGTAGTTCGCGAGATATCAGTCTCTAGACCGCTTCTGTATTCGACTACATGACTCCCATGCTGGCATAGAGGCAGTTTAGCTACCCGTGTGGTCATCATCTCCTTTCTTATGCGTTGATAGCTCCAATCTCCCCCCCCAGCCGTTTGGTACACGCCAAAATAGTCTCTCCCCCGGTCCGTGTCTGTTCTGTTAACAACCCCCCGGTCTTATACAACAACACCCCGGTCTGTTAGTGTCAGTGAACCGAACCGAAGGCAAGCCCCCCTGTATTGTTCTGGATTCGAACAGATTGCGAGATCCCTGCTGTCATGCCGGTTTTCTATGCGCCAAACCGCATTTCTTTCTTTCTTTGTTCTGTTTCGTCGCTCTTTGTTGTTTCCTCCGGGTTCAATTCCATTGTTTGCTTGTGAATTCTGAAAGGCATTGTCACCACCAACAGCACACTTCACGATGTTGGTTAACTGCTGAACAGCCAGACACTAACACAGCGCTTTGACACACCTCTGACTTCTCTCCGCTTCAGCTACTCCACCCAATCAGCTCACCCATCGCACGCCTACACTATAACCCGTGGGCTATCATACGATACCCTCGCCTCACAAGAGAGGTGCAATGAGGAGAAATCGGACTATTTGTCTGGACAAAGAGACAGAATGTGAAAAGGCACGAGGGGGATCAGCCGAATAATCGCGCTTCCGTTTACCCATCAAATTCGCTTTCCCATGATCATAAGTGTTCAAAGCAAAAAGTTGTGAACCGATAAGCTCGGAACATCCGAGGTCTGCGAATGGTTGCGAAGAGGCCCGCCCGTTGAGTCGTCGTTGACTAAGCCCGTGGCCGGGAGGAGACGAACGGGGATACTATAGGTCCCCGGTGGTCATAAGGACAGTCAGTCCCCCCCCGGCCGGTCGAACTTGTCTCCGCGCCCTTGCATCTGCGAGGTTTTCTTTTTCGTATGGTGTAAGACCGTTGGCTGGATGGGATCCCAAAAGGGGGGCACTCGAGAAAGACAAAAAAGTGTGTCGATCCGGGACGTGGTCCGGATGGGCAAACTCTAGGGGAATGCGGTTCTACTATTGGATATCCGGTGAGTTGCAGTGAGAAAAGAACAAAAAGAATGGGAGTCTGGGAGAAGGGAAGCTAGACCGGGGAAGGAAATGAAAGGGATTGACCGAGGAACAAGCAAATGCGTGGATGGACATGGTTGCTAACACTAACATGCACTAACACTTACACCTGTGCTAGCACTAACACCGCCAGTCTCGAGAATGATTCGATCTGTGGACGACTGAACGAAAAAGCCAACGGGTGGGAATGACCGAGGTATGTAGAGGTAGAAACCGACATGCAGCTACCCGTCAAGCAAAGCTCAGCAGACGCGTACAAAGACCCGTCATTGGAGTTTTCTATTGTATTTGCGCTCGTTTAGATTCCGCCGTCGTTGTTGTCGCGATCGCCATGTCCCGTTCTTTTTACCCCCAGAGGTCAGCCAATGTCTCTGATATCAAAATACAGTAACCGCTCTCGCTGATAACTGTTAGTGCAGGCACCACCCACTCAGCATAAATCCACACACGGTTCCGCCTGCAGGAGCGGGTGTTAGCGGCGCTGCTGCCCCCCTGTGGCCTGTGGCCTGTGGGTTTTGGAGCGTTGCATTTTCCCACCGGGGCGGTTTGGCTACCCCGGCCCCTTTTTTTTGTCCCGTCCTTCTCATCTCCACAATGAACGACGAAGACCATGCTGACCGTTGACGATGGAGTCATCCTCGACCTTGAGTTGTTGTCGCATGTGTTGTTGTGGTTGAACAGCAGGACAGCACTAACACTTCCCACGAGGACATGCAGGCATGCTACGTGAACCACGCTGATAAGCTCTCTCTCTGTAGCTCGTTCGAATCAACCCTTGACGGTGGGGTTCAACGAACTGCCACGAAAAAAAGGCATCACGAGATCAAGTCACTGGATGGCTTTTGTGTCGTCGTGAAGAGCGGTGCGGGCTTGTTGTCGTCCGGCGGACCCTAGATGTATCTGGTATCTGGTAGTATGAGATATACTCCTTGTCTCCTTTTCTCCAGCCGTCGCTTCATCGTCCCTAGGCAAGAGTCCAGGGCATCATGAAAATTTCGGCCTTGGTCCAAAGTCAGCTTTAAGCTCGTTTCCGATTTGCTAGAAGAACAACACCTCCGTCTTGGTTTCCTTGTTCTGAAGCCATCGTGAACCTGGAAGACGAGAGCTTAACCACCCTTCCCACCGCCGGCTTTTCGTCCTTCGGTCTTCTGTACCAGGTATCGTCCAGTCCACGTCCAGTCCACCTCCAGTCCGCTCCCGCCTCTCCGCCTCTCCTTCTTCCCGGTGTTAACACCTCCTCCTCGCTGTGCAGCCGAAAAGGAATATCAACGACGTCAAATGTCTCTGATCTATAAGTCCTTCCCGTCCTCATTTCTAGAAAAGGAAGTCTTCTCAGGTTGATGAGCCACGATGTCTCAAATCTCACCCTGTGTTCTAACCGCCTGTGAACCTCATCAACCCACTACAACATGTAAGAAGTTGGTTCATTATGTTGTCATTTGGAGGTACAGGTACGATACCACAACTCTGTGTGTTTATAGGTAGTCTGGTCCAGGCCATCCCGTCGCCGGAAAAGCAGGCCCGGCCAGAATGGTAACGTTGGTTTGTGTACCATCGTGAACGCTTTCACTGGACGCCTTTTGCAGACGTCTGCTGAGATTAGGCATAACAATGGACTAGGAGATGTGGTATAACACACCCTTTATGCCATAGCACAGACTAAGTAAATGGTGGCAGTATGGTAGTGGTGTAAGCCGCGCGGAGATTGGCGTCAGCCATTGCCCATAGGAAGCCATTGGTGTGGCTCGGAATCTCCGACGATCACACCCCTCTCGAAGTATGATGGGTACGGGTAACTCACCCACCCCGGCTTACCTCTACCAGCAGGCATGGCGGTAAGTCTTGTAGCTCAAGGAAGGGCGATGGCGACAGACACAAGAGCGCAATCTGGTGGCGTCCGACTGTTGCATTTATGGTGCAGTGGTTGTTTATGATTGTTTATGCGGCGTATTCGGTGGCGTTATTGTCCTCCTTCGAATATGCACAATGAGGGACGACATTCCATGAGACGAAACTGACTGCCGTGATAAAGTGCGAGGTCCTGCCTGCTGCTGGGCTGCTGCTGCTTTGGGTGCGGGATGCATTCGCTGTTCTATGCTGGTGTTTCGAGCTGAGGTGGTGATACAAAGACAAGACATTGCGGGTGTTCCATCCAGTACCGCTAGCTTAGCTTCCTTGATATTAAGGTGTCCAATTTATTCCAGTTGCTTCCATTTGTCGCGGGTATGCGTGGGTTGGATGTCTTGGTGTTGAAGTTGAGAGTGCGAGGGAAAGGACGAAACTGTGTGTTGGTGCTCGACGCTGTACATTAGCGGCACTAACAGCATCCAGCGCTGTAGAGCAGGGCTTTCCACCGTTTATCACCACGGCATTGTTAGTGAGCCTCGTTCCCTTCCCATTCTTGCCCGATCTATTTTTCTGATCTTGAACGAATGGAAGTCAGAGACTTGAACGGCGACAACGAAATAGGCTTGATTGTTGTTCTTGAAAAGAGAAATAAAGAACAACCAAAAGCCAAGACGGCCTACAGAAAAATCTTTCAAGTCAAAGGCATGCGAACTTTGCGAAGGAATAGGCCATGGTCGCCGCCCGTCCTCTACTCCCATCCTCTGCTCCCTTCCCTACCTCTAACCAAGCGCAACCAAAACCCTCCCCACCCTCACCCCCTTCCACGCCTCCTTCTTAATCTCCGCCAGATTCACCCTGTATCTCACATCCCTCTTCCACTCCTCCCCACCACCACCACCTCCATTCCCATTCCCCTTTCCCCTACCTCTACGCACCTGCATAACCAACTTCTCCGGCTCACAAAACGGCAAGTAATTATTCGCAATCCTAATAAACTCGCACTTTCCATCTCCATCTCCATCCCCACCGTCCTGCTCATCCACCCCAGTGCAGTCGTCATCCGGATCACAAGGATGCGTCCTCCCCACCACCTCCCCCTCCTCATCGAGAATCTCGCGATAGTACTTCGTATACTCCCTAACGTGCACCGGGTTATCAGGTAAGATCGACGGTCCCTGTTTTTTCAGTTCCGACAGCTTAAACCGGGCGGTCTCGGTCCAGAAGAAAAGTAACTGGTCGTCGGGTATTTCCAGGAGTATCTGTGGGGTGAGAGAGGGAAGATGCTCGTAAATGTCCTCGAGGGTAACGGCGTATTTAGAGTCTGTGACATGGGGTATAGCCCACGAGTTGGCTCTCTCTGGGTCGTTGTCGACGGAGATACGACGAACCGGGATGACGCGCAGGGGGTGGTTGCGAAGGACGAAACAGACTACTTTGGGGTTGAGACCGACTTCTAGTTCTTTATCTTGGACTTTCAAAAAGATGGAGCCTGACCAACCGAGCCAGGACCAAGATGGGAAGGGCACGTGGCGGCGGAAGGTGGTCATTTCCAGCGTGCTTAACTCCTCGCGGCGTTTGAGGCCGCGGCGGAACGGTTCCCAACATAAACAAAGCTCGAAGCGGCCCGAGGGCATACCCCAGAGGAAGTTTTCGCCTGTCATGCGGCGGACTTGTTCGACCACTGCACTGAAAGCGTCGTGGGCGTCGCCTTGGAATTTGAGGTTGCGGCTGGAGTAGTCTTGAACGAGACGCTGGAATTTGTACCAGACTTGTTCTTCGGGTAGGTCTTCAGTGTACCAGGTTCGTTCGGACGAGCTGAGGATGGGGTCGGATTCCTGAAGGCCGAACCAGGCCATGGTCCCGAGCGAAGAGGTTTCGCAGTTGGATTCCTCAGAGTAGTGAGACCGAGAGCAGGACCAGAGGACGTGGTTGTTCATGAACACAATGGCGCGGCGGGAGAGGGCGCGTTCCTGGAGCGTCCAGCCGCGGGAGGCCCAGACGGTTTTGCGGGTTGGGTGTTCGTGCGATTGGTGCGTGGGGGAGAGGGCGGTGATGAGGGACATTCCGGGACTGGTATCGGATGGGGCGATGACGGGGATGACTTCTTGGATTGCGGTCCGCGGGGTGTGAATACCCGGGAGACCGTTGTTGCAGTCGTCACCCGAGGCGGCGATGATGGTGAAGAGGGAGTGAGCGTAGACGTTGGCCATGTTACCTAGTTGCATCACCTTGTCGTCGTCCGAGTCTTGGATGATGCATAGCGCGTCGACCCAGAGGTACTTGAGACCGAGTTGTTCGGTTAGGTGGATGGCGTCCCAGATGGTCTTGGAGACTTTGCCTACGAGAGCGTTGGGCCGTTGGAGGTCGTACTGGTTTTGGGTGAGCAGGGTGAGTTTCTGTGGGGTGACACCCCAGACGTAGCTGAGGGAGGCAAACTTGAGGGCGGACATGTCGACGTCGTAGAGGTTATACTTGGTGACGATGCACTTTTTGTGGACGTCGATGAGGCGGAAGAGGGGAATCGGTTTGCTGTTGTTGTAGTTAGTCTCCCATTCCTCAACATCGACACAGAGAACACTCACCTCAGCCGTCTCATCTGTTCAACCAGATCCGGATCATCATCCTCATCCACCTCCTCACTAATCCCACACACGTCCTTGTGGTGCTCCAAGCATTCCCCAAGCCATTGCTTAATCAAGCCAACATCAACCATCTCCGGTCTCTTTCGTCCGGCAAACCATACCGTATCCGGATCCTCCTCATCCCCCATCAGAACCTTCTTAGTCTCCTGCTCAAACCCCCTTGGGATAGCAGTGTTCATAGTCTGAAAACTATCCATCATGGAGAACCAGCATTCCACCTTGCTCGCCATCCCCGGCATTTCCACATCCTCGTCTTCGTCGGCCGGCCGGAACAGCAGTCCCAACCGTCTAAGAAAGAAACAATCTCGTTCCAGTGGTCTACCATACTTTTCATCGTACGCATACCACGCAGTCCCCTCTGGTGCTGATAATCTCCCACAAAGGGCTATGGTTCCCAAGACCAAGGGGTCTTTCATGCCCATCTCGGCAATGTTGGCTCGCGCTTGCGGCTGCTGGTCAAGAACAGTACATATGGCGTGGCAGAGGGTGCAGGAGGAGGCGGATTCGTGAACGCGAGAGAGAAGACCGAGAGACCATGTTGGCTCGACCTTGGCGTATGGGTTCTTTTTGAAGGGGCTGAGGTCTTGAGGTGCTGGGTGACCGTCGTTCAAAGACTGGAGATCGGTAGTGGTTGGGTAGCGAAGCAAGGAGAAGTCAATTTGGGAACAAAAGGAGCAGAGGTTTGGTGTTGTGGGTGAGGCTACGGGGACACTTGTGACGGTGACTGATGATGTCTTGGGTGATTGCTGTCGGATGTGAGACGGGAGGGAAATCGATATCGGTGGCATGTTTGATGATGTGATGGGCTGTCAGTGGTGTTAAGGTCTGGTCGATTTCGAAATGAAACGGGTGAAGCAGAGAACTAGGACTCATACTACAGAAGGGAGATACCGGAAAGCCTTTCTATACCTTTGATGGCGTTCAGCTGAAGGGACCTGAGGCGTCCTTCTCGAGCACACGGTTGCACCGCCCGATGCCAATGCTGCGGTTGGATCTCCTTTCGGCGTGATGGATTTCAAACTGTAACGTCTTCCATCGCGCGCTTAAGCATGTTGTCGGACACTATCCTCAAACCACATTCGCGTACATTTGTAAGCGGTCGTGTAGTTGTTCTTTGCCAAAATTGAACCTGCGAGTTACATCGAGTATCGAAAACAAGCAGTCTAGATCGAAAGGCGTAAAAACCTGTGACGGTAGACGTTCGGGGTTGAGCGCTTCTGTGGCGCGGACGAACCAAATATCATCCCCATACACCCTTATATCTGGTTCCCTCAACCCGCAACTAGCAGGCTTCGTTCTTTTGGGAATCGCTTCTTCAACATCTGATGCAAGGTTCCGATCGTGGGAAGCGGTCGTGGTAAGGGCTGGTCAGGGGTGAAGTGTACGCACCCTTTGCATTCCAAGAACAACATCATGAGTTGCTCAAATCACCAAGAGCTGGGAGGTGGCAGGATGAATGATGCGAAATGAATCATGAGAGGTCGTCGTGATAGTCAGAGGTCGAGTACTCGAGTTCCCGCCCCAGAGTTACACCCAGCCTGCTTCGAGTGCTCCGGCAAGTCTGACCAACAACCATCCAACTGTTCAGTAGGGCGTCAGCACGGCTATTGCACCCCCGCGTTTGGGAACCCTCAGCCCGTCAGCAGTAACCTTTTCAGGACTTGGCCACCTACAATTAGGTCAATCAGCGTCTACCGCCCAAGAATTGTTGATAAGGCTGCGACGGGTTTCCGGGTCTGATGACAAGATGGCGATGTGGACGCCTGTAGGAACGGAGGGCTGCGACAGTGGCTTGCAGAGGGAGGGTCTCTGAATGTAACGCCAAGAGCCCCGGAAATATTGGCCGTCTATAGCGTGGTTGTCGGGGTCGTTGGCGGGGGGGGGGTCTGAACTGAAATGGAGTCTTCAGCTCCAGGAATCGACTCAAAGTGGCTGTATACCCGCGCGGGAATTCGTCGTTTCTCAACTTCCGGGAGATGATGAAACCTTATGAGAGGTTATCGACACTTGTTAGGTCAGTAAAGACGTCCTGGTAGAGAAAATCACCATTCAGTGTTTAAGTCGTCTCTGAAGAACCTCTGCTGGGAAAGGGCCTGGTCCCAAAAGGCATCGAATGGCCGAATTGGCGATTGTTCGTCCACGAATTCCTCTCACCAACATCCGGTTACTACCCGATCCATGAGCACATTGTGGTCCGCTTCATCTAAGCCGAGCTCCGTCTCAACCGGCCCAACATGATTCACATGGTCACCAAGCCGTGGACCCTCAGCTTTATGCAGATGTGGTCGTCGTACAGTGATTTTGTGATGAACAACTCGAGCTGGATCATTGGAGGAACGGCGTGGATTGTGGTGGTTTTGTCGGCGATGTAGCTGGCATTAGGGATTGATATGGGTGCTGGGGAGGAGAACCAGTCGTTGCAAAGGGCGAGTTATGGGTTCATCATCTTTTCGAGGCTAGGTCCGCTTGCTGCGTTCGCCTTGTTGTTCTTGTATCTGCTGATCATCTTGATCTGGAATTGGATTAGGACGAGGACTTGGAAGGAAGAGAGGAGCCGTCATTTGGGAGGGAATGGAGTGACTTGCACAAGTCCAGGACAAAGCTTCAAAGCATGGGAAGGTGACGGTGGCTGATGAGGAGGCTTTGACGCAGCAGTGAGATGGATCGGTTCATTGATGTCGCGTTATCTGAATGATGTTGTGGAAATTTTCATTGGAAATAATTGACTTGAAGGTTGATTGTGGAAGGGACGGGAAAAGAGCAGATGTTGGAAAGAAAAAAAAATCTCATTGGCTCAGAGCCCGGTAGAACGACCTAAGTAAGTGCCCCTCCATTTTATGAACGCTCCTTCTCAGAAACTGCAAACTTTGCACATGTCGGCATCCGACACATTGACCACTTGGCCAATGGGTGAGAGAAGATTGGAATCAGGTCAGGCATTCCAAACTGCAATCATTAAACGGCGACTGTAAAATCGGGAAGGAGTGTTGCAAGAAGATGTTGAGGTTCTGGGTGATGCGGATCCAGAGACCGAGCCATCAAGGTCCTCAATGGCCTGGGACTTTGACCCGACGGAAGCACAGGAAGACGGAACAGATGGTACCAGGGATCTGGTAAAGCAGTCGTGTGGAAGAATCGTAGAAGATGCCAATTGACATATTCGAAAATGAACTCTGTTGAGTGCGTAGGGAATTGGCTGTGTTGTTGTATCCTCACTCTGGTCCAAGTGTGATTGATGTTTTGGGGAAAGAGGAAAACACCACGCCGAGAACGAAATACCCGCAAATACCCTAACCCTATTCATCATAGACAGCGACCAGGATTGAAATGCCGAGTGGACACATTGCTGAAGGCCCGTTTCTAGAACTCCGAATGCCGCAGTCGTGGATCCCATGAGTCATTAAAACCCCGCCACGCGTCAGTCCTGTCAGTGAAAAGGGCTCCATAATTGGGGGACCTATGAACTAACTTAATATTTTGACATTTCAGTTCAACCACACCACAGCTCTCAACTTCACCACCACCAAAAACATCACCACATCAATAACATTTCAACAATGCCCGCCACCACCAACGACCACATCCTCACGCTGTCATGCCCTGACAAGCCGGGCATCGTGCACGCCGTCACTGGCGTCTTTGCCCAGCAGGGCCACAACATTCTGGACCTGCAGCAATTCTCCGACCCCGTCTCGGAAAAATTCTTCATGCGCGTGCACTTTGGCCCTACGCCCACCCCCTCCACCGAGCACCTGATCGAGCCCTTCAACAAGCTCGCCTCCGAATACGCCATGGAGTACAAGATCCGGCCCGTCTCGCAAAAGACAAAGGTGCTCATCATGGTGTCCAAGATCGGGCACTGCCTCAACGACCTCCTCTTCCGCGCAAAGACCGGCCAGCTGCCCATCGACATCCCCCTCATCGTGTCCAACCACCCTACCTTTGAACCCCTCGCCCAGTCCTACGGAATCGAGTTCCACCACTTGCCCGTCACCAAGGACACCAAGGCCCAGCAGGAATCGCAAATCCTCGAGCTGGCCAAGAAGCACGACATTGAGCTCATCGTGCTCGCCCGCTACATGCAGGTTTTGTCGCCTACTCTGTGCGAGGCCATGTCCGGACGGATCATCAACATCCACCACTCCTTCCTGCCGTCGTTCAAGGGCGCCAAGCCGTACCACCAGGCCTACGACAGGGGCGTCAAGATTATTGGCGCCACTGCGCACTTTGTCACGGCGGATTTGGACGAGGGCCCGATTATCGAGCAGAGGGTTACCAGGGTTGATCATGGCATGGGCCCCAACGTGCTGGTGGATGAAGGGTCGAATGTGGAGAGCCAGGTGTTGGCGGCGGCGGTCAAGTGGTATGCGGAGCAGAGGCTGTTTTTGAATAATGGCAAGACTGTTGTTTTCTCTTAAGTCCTGGAAATGGCGCTGAGAGATGGCATATGTGGTCTGGTCAGGGTGATGAGGAGTGGTGAGAAAAAGGAGTGGGAGATGGTGAAGAGAGGTGCAGGACTGAGTCCGCGAAGGACGTCTCTTTTACCGTTTTGAGTTGTACATATGATGAATGAATACCCGTACATATATTTCTTATCAAGATGGGAAACCGTGAAAGGTCGAATGGACATCTGAGGCCTTTCAGGAACATGATTCTAGACTTGGCGAATGAAGAAAAATTGAAGCTGGCCAAGATGCCCTAGCCAAGAGTCCAGACCACAGTGGACGTTATTCATTGTTCAAAGAAGTGCTTAACTATTTCTCACAACTTATCATATCGATGCTCCTAGCTCTACGCCGTTTAATGTAATCATGGACCTAGCATTCACAAAATGTTGACATTGTGAGCTTGGAGAAACCAAGTTGACAGCTTGATGTCGACCTCAGCTCAAAGTGGAATTATTTCTTATCGATAAGCGACGCCGACAGAGCTCCGACAAGCAGAGCATGGAACCCCTGTAATTACAGCGCTTGTTTCAACTTTCTTGAATGTCTCCACACAAATCTCCATTTGGAAGGAACTCAAATTGAAAGATTGAAGGACCTGAATGCCGGTGGCAGAGCGGAATGGAACAGCATCTGGGAAGGAACAAATGCAGAGGAAATGAGCCCCCTCACGAATGAAGAGAGTGGTTCAAAAGAGGAAGGAATGGTGACAAGAAGGCCGCAAGTACCCGCAGTACCTCACCGGGGAAGTATCAAACTGAGGTTGGCTACGAGAATTCTTTGCTCAAAATCAACCTCTGAAGTTGATGATTTCAACCCTTCCTCCATTCCTTCCATCTTCAAACTTGTTCAGATCTTTTGAAACAATTCAATTGTCCCCCATCTCCTTCACACCTCGGCGATAATCCGCGGGGGAGGGGCACCCGCTGTTTGGGGTCCAATCAGTGACATCATCACTAATACTCCACCGAATTCAGCGAAATGGAGTAATTGCGGGGCATCTGATTGGCTGTGGTTCTACTGACTGATCGCCAATTCAAGTTTCAATTCGATTCGTCGTCTCTTTTTTCTCCATTTTCTCTCCAACAAATTCAACTTCCCTCAAATGGACGCCCACGTATCACAACATCGTACTTCCGCTCGGAGCTAGTGAAAAGTGTGTGTGTTACGCCAACATTGCTTTCTTCTTCTTCTTCAGCTTCAATCGAGTCATCTCTTCCTGCCTTCATCTTTTCTCCAAACCACACCAATTGCTTCCATCTGACAACAACGACGACAAGCCGGACGACATTGGGCCGTCCCACGACCCTACCGAAACAAAATCAATCCGATTCGTCGGCCGATCGCATCATCGTCCCGATTTTCACACCGTAACCGCGACCCCGACATTTTACATATCTCTGTACCTGCATTCCACCGCCATCATCTTGCATCGCGCATTGCTTTGTCGACGACACCAGCAAATTGACCGTCATGGTCCAGCCAAGCGCCCCCGCCGGGGCATCGTCTTCCTCATCGCAACAACCACAGACACCGCGAACCCCTCGAACACATCGCGGTCCCCGACCACAGCGTACCACCTCATCCGGCTCATTCCACGCTGGCGCTCCTTTCCCGCAGTTCAACACCCCATACGATGACCCTCGTCACCCCTCCGACAATGCTCGAAGAACCTCGGTAGCCTCGATACGTCCCATGCGACGACAGTCCACCCACAAATACCACACCTTCCCAACACAACCGCCCAAGACTCCCTCCTCCCCACCGCGAAACGACCCGTGGAGTGCGTATGCGCAACAACGACGCGAGGCTGGCGACGACAATAGAAGCTCATCGGAAACATCACATGGAGAAGGCGACGCCGTCACACCGCTCCCATGGAAGCAATTGGGTCTCCTAGCGCTGTTATCGCTGGCCGAACAAACTGCCCTGAACTCGATTAGTCCATACCTACCCGCCATGGTGGCTTCTTTTGAAGAGATCCCTGATGGCGACGAAGGAGTATACGTTGGCCTGTTGGCTTCGGCATTCGCTCTTGCGCAATTGGTGACGAACTTGTTCTGGGGATACTTGTCGGATCGCATCGGTCGCAAACCAGTCATGCTACTTGGCACCCTTCTACTGATGGGCTGCTTTGTCTTCTTTGGTTTTTGCAAGACCTATGTCCAGCTCATTCTCGTTCACATCGCCATGGGATTGCTCAACGGAAATGCAGCCGTGGTACCAACAGCCTTGGGAGAGGTGACGGATCGCACAAACCAGAGCAGAGCCTTCACCTGGCTCCCTGTTATGTACAGTCTGGGCAGCATCACCGGTCCGGCTCTTGGTGGTTTGCTGGTTGGCACTGTCGGGGCTGACAAGTACCCATTCCTTGGTCCCAACCTTCTCAGCGCCGGCTTCCTGTTCATCGCCGTCGTCGTTCTCACCATCTGGTTCAAGGAAACACTGGAGAAGGACGAGGAGGAAGACGCTAGCGATTACACCACCATGTTCAACAAGGCTCGCACGCTCGTCGCTGGCTGGTTTGGCAAAAAGTCCAACAGCGAGAACAACGAAACAGACGCTCTCTTAAGCGAGGACGATGATGCCACAAGCGCCAAAGACGTTGCTGCTGACCAAAAGTCCGCTTTTCGTCAACTCGCCAACCGCACCACCACGATTCTGTTGTGTACCTACCTCGTCTTCCAGTTGACCAACATCTCCTTCAACTCGCTTTACCCCATCTTCGCATCCGCCCCGCCACCAAACGGGCGTAACCTCGGCCCTAGCATCATTGGCCTCAGTTTGTCTCTGGCAGGTTTGGCTACAATTGTCTTCCAGGCTTTCGTGTTCCAGCCTCTCAAGGCTCGTGTCGGAAACATGGGTACCTACAGATACTCCCTTCTGGGTATGGCTATCTCTATGGCGATGATGCCTTGGATTGGCTATGTCGATCAGAAGAAGACGTGGTTCGGGCTTGGGTCTGGCAAGGGCTGGCTGTACAGCGAACTGGGAGTCATCCTATTGCTCAAGAACATTTGTGCGATTGGTGGTTTGAGCAGTGTGATGCTTCTGGTATGTTTATTCTCTCTCTTTCGTCTTGACATCTGCTAACCTATCCCAATTTCAGATCAATAACTCTGCTCCCTCCCACGAGTGCCTCGGAACACTGAACGGCATTGCCCAAACACTGTCCGCGGCTGGCCGTAGCGTGGGCCCCTTCATCTCCGGCGGTCTTTTCACTCTCACGAACCATGTCCATCCCAAGGGAGAAGCCATTGCCTGGGGCGTCTTTGCTGGTGTCGCCCTTGTTGGGTGGTTAGGCACTCTGCTGATCCGTGGAAAGGGGCTCGAGAGTGCGGACTGGCAAGGCGACGATGAGGAGGAACAGGAGGATAACGACGAGGAGGCCGCCAACGATTCGGGCCGGTGATTCATGACGAAGGTGATGGAAGTGTACAAAACGGACAAGAAGGCATGATATGACAGGACGATATACGACCAACGACCCTCTATGACACGATCGACGATAGATGATGGGCCCGGCGGACGGATCCACGGGTCTGATGACGATTTCCTTTCTCTCTTTGGATATAACGAGCATCATGCGACCAGCGGTATTGAATCGATTTTGCGTTATCACATGTCTTTTTCTCGTCTCTGTCTTTTTGTTGAGTGTTTGCCTGATTGTCATGTCGGTCCCGGAGTTCTTGATCGCAGCTGCGTTTACACTAACCTTGGTGGAAAAGGTTAAGGCAGCCCATCGTGATAGTTGCTGCGGCGATGTTTTCTGCCTGGCTCGACGGCCCTCTTGAAGATTCGGCCCACCCCGAAAACTTTCGGTCGGTCGTCTCCGGTCTCAAATTGCCGTTTCCACATGCCGATGATCGACGCTGGTCAACAGTCATCACCGGCCATGTGGGAAGCACCGGCTCGCAGTATGTCAATCCGGATTTTAAGCCGGTCAGCCCTACCGGATCAAAGCCATCGCCAAGACGAAAAACACATTGGGGTGTAACAAAGGGTGAGCGAGCGGGATGATGGGTAAGGTACACCGTACAATGGACAGACATCAGACGGAATAACGAATTGACCAATGCGGAGCTGCATCGGCTGTGCACGACACACGCTCAGCTCACCAAGGGAGCGGGACAAGGGTTGATGTCATAATCCCCTTTTTCGTTTCGTCCGTTCCGGCTTCAGCCCTATGGCCGGCCTTACGGCCTACCCTCCCATCACTGTCCGATGCAGAGTTCTTGCTGCTCACGGTCTGACCCGCGTTGCGTTCTCTGCCGAGCCCGCTTCTGCCGCCTCCGGTGTCCAGACTGTTGGGTTTTGTGTAACAGCATGTCACCATTTCTTTATGCAAAGACAATATGCGCACTGCTTGGTCATCTTGTTCTTCTTTTGGGAGATGGAACGGATATATTTATTCTGGAGGCCGTCGCAGCTTTTGAACCGGTCGAGGCAGATGTTGGCGACTTTTGTCTTGAGATTTGACGTGCAGGGCCCAACTACCAAGACGCTTCGATCGGAACAGCAGGAAAGTGGTTGAGGTCAAGCCGGCAGCAAACAGCAGCCTTCATCTAGCAAGGGAATGGGAGCTTGTTCTCAATATCCGACGAATCTTCAACGGACATTGATCCTCTCTTCGACGTCCAAGCCTGACTTGAGCTCAGAGCCTGGAACTCTGCTCACATCGACTGGTGCTTACCTTCCCAACATCTGCCACATTGAAGAACAACTCCCATTGGCCAAAATTCAAGTTCAACATCCCGCATCGCCCACATGTCCGTTCGATACAAAAGTCTTGGCAAACCCGCAACACCGTCCAAAGGGAAAAGGCTTATTGATCCCACCCCATGGGAATGGTATAAAATACGGAAGAAATTCGGCTGCCTAAACAATTTCCCGGAGTTTTCACCGCTCGTGTTACCGAAGAAGGTCTACTACATTTCCTTTCGACAAGTGGTTGCGGCTATATCGATTAAAGACCTGGGAAAGTTGGGGGCTGTGTTCAGTTTCAAGGTCATACATACTTGGAGTTGGGTTCTTATTCAGCAACAAACAAGTTCAAGCCTCAATGGTTTACACACGATTATTACCCAACATGCTGTGTACTTTCAACGTTTGCGGGGTGCCTGGAGGCGATAGCCACAGGCCGTAGCTGTGGACTGTGGTTGATGAGTAACGGGATTGAACTTAGTGTGCTCAGTTCCAAGATGACACCAGGCCAACAAAGCGCAGTGTCATCACGGTTGATCTTCTTAGTCAATCAGCCAGTACCTTGGTCTCACAAAACAAAGTCCAAGAAGAGGGTCCAGGCGCCCACATTCTCGAAACCCCCTGGCACGGACGGCACGTATGGTACAAGCTGGGAGTTGAACGGCGGGAGCTAATGTGCCATGCCACATCCTTGATCTACCACACCATCCCTCGAGTCTCGGCACATCTGGGGTAGCATCTGGAAGGAGGCTCTGCTTGCGCCTTATGGGGTCTACAACCTTACGGTCTGCCTATGGTCTAAATTCCCCGGGTCAAAACTTCCGCTGCTGTTACTGGCACCGGGTTAAGCGCAAAGGCAGAGAAGCTACACCCGCATAAGCGACCATGAATAAGGATACAGTTCAACTAGTATCATGGCTACTCGTGTCTGAGATGAGAGACACAACCCGGTCAGGCATCCAGGCCTGGAGTAACATTGTTGTTCTTCCTGTCGGTCGTGATTAATGGCATACAGAGTCTCTGGTATTGGGCAACCCACTCACTTTCACTTCCCATCACAAGTCACCTACATAGCATGGCCATCCCGTACACACCATCCTCGGCCCAAATCTCGGAGGACAAGAAAGAGGTGACCGGCGTACCGGCACCGGCACTACGAACCGGTGATGGGTTGGTGCCTGATCTATTCCGTCAATCACCTTCAGCTCGTTGCCTTGGTCGACCTAGGACATGGGGGTTAAGGTAGCTTGTTGTTCCTTCCCGTCTTACTGTACCTTTACCGGTCTGGTGGCATGGCGTGCCTGTTTTTTGCCATGAGGGTAATCTCCTCCCTGGACCTGCCAGTGGTTATTACATCCACAAGACTTAAACTTCCTGCCTTTGACACCGCCAGATGGATGTTACATTACCTACCCTTCAGCCCTATGAGACATCTGGAGGTTAGAACCCTCGTGCCGTTCCAATGGATGACGGGATGGATGGATGCGGGATGGATCACCGACCGGCTAGAACCTAGACATGCCGTTCGTGCCATGTGCCATGTGGGAACTGTGGGAACTATACCATAGTCGACACCGATGCCTGGTTTCAGCCCTACGGCTTGCCGGTTACCCGCCGTACGTATCAACCCTTTGGTCATTCAGTGTTGCCGTGTTTGGAGATTGGTTCGGTCGTGGAGGTTCTCGTGGAGGTAGACTATAGTGTATGGCGGGCGTATGGCGTATGGCGTATGGCAAAAACGGCAAAGATGGAAAACAAAGATGATGGGTCTGAGGCAGCATCATCATCATCATCGTCGTGGCCATTGACATTGGGATAGAAGATGATGATGATGGGAACCTGGAGCTGGAAGATGGGTCCTTACTCAACATCATCATCATCATCATCAATCATCATCATCATTCTCATTGCCGCCAGGGTCATCATCCAGTGGTAGGTGGTGGTTGAGCATAGAATGGACCAGGCGGTGACGGCTTCAAGGATTAGAGGGGGAGATGGATGGATATAAAGACGATGATGGAGCTCGGATGGAGATGGGGATGGTGTTAGGACAGCAACAGGAAGCGACAGCAAGCACCGGCAAGCAACAACAACAAGCGAGCAAGAAAGCAACAGAAAGCAAGCAGGTCGAGACTACAACACAGGACAAACTCTGGAAAAAGAAGAGCATCGACATCGACATCGACATCGACATCGGCATCTAGAAGATACCTGGGATATCAAAGACTCGAGATTTAGCAAGACACTCGTCTCTAACACCCTCAACTCCCGTCTTCATATCAGACTACTGCCAGTAGAAAGGTTCCGGGAAATTAACGGCCATGTCTTCCTCGAGATCCAGCAGGTCCAGCCACAGCGGGAGTACTCGCTCGAGTGGTAGCCGGTCTAGTACTAGTAGTCGTCCGTCTCAGGTATGTTTACCCATCTTTCATCTTGTCCTCGTCCCCATCCCATCCAGCCCTGATCCAACTTTCCGCCCTCTGGCCCTCAATATAAACCCTTTAACCTTTACTTAACCCCTTTACCCTTGCCATCTTCCCCATCTTCAACCTTCCCATCACCACCACCCATTTTCTCCAGACAACAACACTAACCCCTATAAAACATCCAGCAATCCCTCACCCTCCTAACCCACCTAACCACCAACCCCCCACCACCCTCTCCTCCCTCCTCCACCTCGAACGCACCATCATCAACCCCTCCCTCACCCCCCCAGCCGACATCCCCCACTTCCAATCCCCCATGACCACCGCCTTCCACAATTACGTCGTCACCACGCAATCCCTCCTCGTCGAACTCCGCGGCCTTACCCCCTCCTACCCATTCTCCTCCCAAATTATTCCTTTAGCAGTCCAGATGGTCCAGTCCGATCCGGACAGTGATAGGTCATGGAATTTAGCGTGGTTGGTACTAAACAAAATTTTGGGGGAGGGATTGGTGGAGAGGGTGGCGTGGGAAGAGGCCGGGTGGGAGGGGTATTGGGGGGACGGCAGCCGACGGAGGAGGAGAGGAGGGGGCTGGCGGGGGGGATGACGGCGGAGTGGAGGAGGGGGGTGGAGAGGTTGTTGGGGTGTTGGCAGGGGGGAGGCCGGAGGTTTGGTGAGGGGATGGGGAAGGGGATGGGGTGGTACTAGGTGGTTTGTTGAGAGGGTGAAAGGGGGGAAGTCGGGGCCGGAAGACGGGGCCGGGAACGGGATTGGCATCGGGGTCGGGGCCGGGATACGGAGCTGGGGCCGGGTAAAGTGGGGCACGGATCGGAGTGAAGTGGAGACGAGGCCCGGAGGTGAGCCGGACGGGAGCGGGAGCCGGACGGGAGCGGGAACCAGAGCCGGGCTGAGACGGGTGGTGACAGGAGCGGACTGTCATTTTGTTTTGTCTTTCCTTTTTGCGTTTTCTTTGCGTTTTTCCCCTTTCATCTCCCTTATCACTAATGTCCTTCCTTCTTTTTCTCTTTTTCTTTTTCGGTCGTCTGGCTAGCGATGGGTTCTGGATGGTCTTTGTTGTATTTCACTCCTTGCTGTGTTGTGTTTAATCCATCTTCTTCAAACCTGAAGCCCCGGCCTGTCCTCTCCTTTGGTTGACGTGGGTTTGCTTTCACCGGTTGTAAGAAGTTTGAGTCCATGCGGGTCAGGCTCGTGCACTAACGCCCGCGTTAGCACAAGCACCCAATCACCGCGGCTTCCAGCGAGATGCACTAACAACATGCGATATTACACTGCAAGCACGCATCTTGGAACTTGACATCCCGTCACCTATCTCTGGCCGTCGTGAGCTTCAAGTTTTCAACATCCTCGCAGACACTCGGCTCATTTTATCAGAACCACCCTTCCCGAGCGTCCAGTTACATCAAGTCATCGTCAGCCAAACGCAGAGGAACTTCCACAAGATAACGTTGTTAGTCCATGAATTAGCGCCGGTCTGGTTCCTCCGGTCGAACGTACGATCGACTGAGTCGCAGCATTCCATCCAGCCTGTTCCTGGCTACCCTCTGTGGCTTGTCTCAACCGGCTTCAACTCCCGATATCTCTTTGACGATCCGAACCGTCGGGTCTTGGGAAAGACGGTGGTATCCACCGACGGAGCTTATGGTACGGATCAAGGTACGGATTTGGGATCGCCGTTTGATGATACCTTACCGGGAGGAAGAGAACAGCATGGTTCTTGTTGCGGAAAACAACCGCAGAGCCGGAAAGATGGAGGCGTGGCGGAATGTCAACATCAAGACCCCGTCGGTGGTCGATGGAAGTGCACCGATGATACACTTTGGGTTGCTCTCATGTTCCTTCACAGAGGAAGACCACCACTTGTACGACCTCACCCTTCGGAGCCGGCTCAACAGCCGATATCTTCCATGATCCAAACCATCGGGTTTTGTGGGGTCCCCACGGGTTACATCAAAGTCAAATCGAAGACTCAGGAAGCAATCCTCTCCAAAGTCAGAACATTCGGAGCAATTTCGATATCGGAACTAAAGTGGCGGCTTACAGACTGTTCCCAAAATGTCTTATCAGCGCCGCACGGGTCGAGCCAATCGACAATAGAAAAGGCTTCCAGCCACCAAGTTGCACCATATGGGGGGAATCGGAGCATCTTCGACAATTTTCGACCATCTTGGCATTCAAGCCAGCGAGCGGGATTCTGCGGGATGTCTTTTGGTCAAAAGCATCACTGTGGAAAACTGCGCTGATATCACAAGCTGGGAAGAAAGCTCATCCCTCTTCCGAGTTTCGTTCGACACCATTCCCGCCGAGATGTGTGCCTGTTGATGGTGAGTGTCTGGGCGCGGGCACCATAAACGCCACATTTCAAGAAAGTAAGAAACCCTGCAGATCGGGTTGATCATTCAAGATAAGGAAGCTCGAATTCTCTCAAGTCATGAGTTCTGATTGGTCCGTTTTCCAACGATATCAATTGCTACGACGAGTTCGCCTCTTGGCAGCGTAGCCTTAAAAGGTGTCAAGCGTTTGCCGAGCGTGGGCGGACCGGCACTTGGCTTTTTGTCTCATTGGTTCCCCCTCGTTGTTTCGTCCGTTTGGGAAACTATTGGATTTGGTTACACTGATAAGATGAAGCTTATCTCCATCCACATGTTTCGACACAGTGACACTCGAAGCCCACGATATCCCCGAAGCATACCGCATCTTCTCGTTCAACTCGTTATTATCCCCCTTGCCTTTTATTAGCAAAACGTCGAGCAGCATTGCATTTTGACCCGTAACATCGGCAGATCATCCAATTTGGTAGACCTAAGTGGCTCGGGTAGCAAAAAAGCGGGGAGGGATAATAACGAGTTGAACGAGAAGATGCGGTACCTAGGTATTGATTGGGATTGTCAAAATGAACATTGGCGTCATGAAATGGAGAAGACACATGGTTTGAGTGGGGAAGTGTTCAACGGTTCGTAAAAGCCGAATGGGACTCTAGGGACGCTAGGGACTCTAGCGAGGGCTAACGAGGACCAAGACGACTGGACGACCATATCGAGGAACGACATCGGAGGAGTTCGGGGGGTGGTCTGTTGATAAGACATGTGCTACGTACAGTACCTATCCGCAAACATTCCGCACGACGATAACGACTTCACCAGCCCTACACTCACCAGCGGAGGACTCGAAAATAATGGGATTACGTCCACGATGAGATGTGGTTACAGCCCGCAACCGGAACGGGGGAACCAGCCGGGGATAGTGTAGCCTCCACGGTCGGTACCATACTCCAGACATGGACTACATGGTGGTGGCAGTTGTCACACAAGATCTTATCGTGCTTCTGGATATCACACTCTGATAACAACCTACCGGACCGTGGGTGTTGGATCATATCTGCATGTCATTGCTTTCGGATACCTATACCTCCATGGGCATGCACGTTTGAGAGGTGTATATATCTCAGCCGCATCCCGACATCATGGCTCGGTTTCTGTCAGTTGGATCAAGCTTCACTCTTCCATCCAATAAGTCACCTAAACACCATCCAAAATGGCGGGAGGTGGTGACACAACCGTCAAAGTAGAAACGCCGCACGCTCTGAACCAAGGAGTTGGCTATGGCATCGTCATTGGGCTAGGAGCCTTGTTCGCTCTAGGTGAGTTGTCTCCCATCCATCCCCCTCCTCATCACTCCCACTAACACAACGCAGGCATGATCCTCGTCACATTCATCCTCAAACGCTACAACCGCGAGCTCCAAACCTCCGAAATGTTCAACACCGCCGGCCGCACCGTCAAATCCGGCCTCGTCGGCTCCGCCGTCGTCTCCTCCTGGACCTGGGCCGCCACCCTCCTCCAATCCTCCGGCGTCTGCTACCGCTACGGCGTCTCCGGCCCCCTGTGGTACGCATCCGGCGCCACCGTCCAAATCCTGCTCTTCGCAACCCTAGCCATCGAGCTAAAACGCCGCGCCCCCAACGCGCACACCTTCCTCGAAGCCATCCGCGCCCGCTTCGGCACCCTACCTCACATCGTCTTCATGGTCTTCGGCCTCGTCACCAACATCCTCGTCTCCCTCATGTTGATCGTCGGCGGCTCCGCAACCATCAACGCCCTAACAGGGATGCACACCATCGCCGCCATCTACCTCCTCCCCGTCGGCGTCGTCGCCTATACTGTGGTAGGCGGCCTCAAAGCGACCATCCTAACCGACTGGGCGCACACCTTCATTTTACTCCTAATCATCATCGTCTTCGCCCTCGCCGCCTACGCCTCCGGCGAAGCCCTCGGCTCTCCCTCCGCCGTATACGACCTCCTCGTCGCCGCCGCCCAGCGCCACCCCGTCGAAGGAAACCACGAGGGATCCTACCTCACCATGCGCTCCCGCGAGGGCGCCATCTTCTTCGTCATCAACATCGTCGGCAACTTCGGCACCGTCTTTCTCGACAACGGGTACTACAACAAGGCCATCGCTGCGTCCCCCGTGCATGCCCTGCCCGGGTACATCCTGGGCGGGCTGTGCTGGTTTGCGATCCCTTGGTTGACTGCCACCACCATGGGGCTGTCAGGGCTGGCGCTGGAAAACAACCCGCGGTTTCCGACCTATCCTAACAGAATGCCAGAGGCGGATGTGAGCGCTGGGTTGGTTCTGCCGTATGCGGCGGTGGCGCTGCTGGGGAAGGGCGGGGCGGCGGCGACGTTGTTGATTGTTTTCATGGCTGTTACGAGCGCCACGTCCAGTCAGTTGATTGCCGTGAGCAGTATTGTGGTGTATGATTGCTATAGGACTTATGTCAAGCCTGAGGCCTCTGGCAAAAGGTTGATTTACATGAGCCATGTGGTGGTGGCTGGGTACGCGCTGTTCATTGCGTCGTTTAGCGTGGGACTGTGGTACGCGGGGATAAGCATGGGATATCTCTACGTGATGATGGGCGTTATTATCAGCAGCGCTGTCCTCCCCGCGGCTTTGGTCCTTACCTGGTCCGGTCTGAACAAGTGGGCTGCTGCTTTGTCTCCCGTGTTGGGACTGTGCGTCGCGCTGGTGGCTTGGCTCGTCACGGCGAAGAAGGAGTGCGGGGAGATGAGCGTTGCTTGCACGGGGAGTAATATGCCCATGTTGGCTGGGAACGTTGCCGCGTTGCTGAGTCCCGTGGTGTTTATTCCGGTGTTGACGCTCATCTTTGGCATGGAGAAGTACGATTGGAAGTCGATGATGGATATTAAGAGGGGGGATGATCATGATGTTGCTGACTCGGAAGGAGTGGATTTGGAGGAGGTTCCCGGTGCGAGGGAAGAAAGCGAGAGGGAGATGGAGGAGGAGCAAAAGAAGTTGACGAGGGCGAGTAAGATTAGTAAGAGTGTTACTGTTGTTTTGGTACGTATCCCCCCCCCCCCCCCCTTTATGCCCCCTCCCCTTTCCCATCCCAGCTAACCAACAACCCCAACCAGACCCTAGCCCTCCTAATCCTCTGGCCCATGCCCCTCTACGGCACCGGCTACATCTTCAGCAAACCCTTTTTTACAGGGTGGGTCGTGGTCGGCATCATCTGGATCTTCTGCTCCTTCATCGGTGTCGGTCTTTTCCCCATCTACGAAGGAAGGGAAACGTTGGCTAGGACGTGCAAGTATATCTGGTGGGATGTCACGGGCAAGAAGAATGTCAAGGCTATTCATGCTGAGCAGGCTGCTGCTGCTGGACAGGTGGTGGGTGGTGGGAAGAGTGTGGTGGTTACCGAGGGGGTGACGCCTGGTGATATGACGCCTGAGGAGAAGAGTGTTAAGGGAGAGAAGGAAAAGGGGGAGAAGATTGCTAGTTTGTGAGTGAGCTGGTTGGCGTGAAAGAGAAAGGGGGTAGGTAGGGGGGTTAATGGGAGGAACTGGGGGAGATGGGCGGGGGTTTGGGTGGTGCGGCTTGGAATGATCGGAGGCATGTGATGGAGGAAAGTGAGGTTAATGATTTGATGATTTCCGATGTTGTTTGCCTGGGAAGAAGGCGGGGGGGGAGGGAAGAGGATGATGGCTTTGTTTGGAGATACCCTTCGTTTTAGTCAATGATGAGTTGCAATGATCAAACGTCTATTTCACTAGCCTTGTATTCATGTTCCTGGGTGTTACCTCTTATTTCCCTTGGTGTTGGTTGCTTGCAAGGAGGCTGTGGATCAATGACATGGTGTCAGATTAGCATATCACTTGGGGTTATCACAACATTCAGTAAAAAACACGCCACTAGCACACATGGAACTTGCATGTAATGAACTCACTCCTTCATGGATTTCTATGTGGTCGGGGGACTCGTCGGTACGCTCGTCGGTAGGCTCGTGATCGTGTGAGGAAGTGGAATCATGATCAGTCCTGTCGGCGGCGGGGTGTTCGTGAACGGCGGGATGATTACACATCGTCGGTATCTTCATCCTCCTCCAGTCGTTAATCGTAGCCAGACTGGCTGTCCATGACGTACCAAACAAGGTCTTGTTCGTCAGAATCACCGTAGACGAAATCTTCCTCAGTGATGAAGAGGGAGAGGGAAGTTGACGGGGACGTCGAGGTCCATGTCGAGGTCAAGCTGCTTTGCGAGGTAGAGATAACGCTGCCATTATATCCGAGTCCATCGGTAGTCGCCTCGTCACGTTCATCCTTTGTGTCGACCCAGTGGTATATGTACCTTACACCAACCCTCTCAACTTTTCATCCCATCTCCCGCCAACCAACCAAACCCCCCTCAAGCACTAACAATACCTCTAACGGGTATATCTATTCGACCCAGCACGCCTACTTTCGACACCGCCCCCCCTAAAAAGGTAGTGGTAGAACAGCGTAGTGGTAGTTGCGTTGCACCTTCCCTCCCACTCCTATCTAACTCGCAGGTCTTCACTTCCCCCCTTTCCTTCCCCCGCTTCGATTGCTCGTTGGTTCGAACCACGGCGGTGTCTTTTCTTTCTTTTCTTTTTTCCATTTTTCAGTTTCTTGTTTGGGTTGTCTTCATCGAACAATGCCCAGCATTCCGCCCTTCCTGGTGCTTACTTGGTCATGCTAGGTATTTTTTCTTCCGCCTTTTCTCTTTTGTTTGCCTGCTTCTTTCATCGCGTTCACTGAACGAGGCGGGCTTGTTTGACGGTCGCGTCAAATGCTGCATCGCCAACCACCATCATGTCAACAATAAACACGAACGAACGGTTACCGCCCACGATGTATTCCTCTCGACAGCCGTCTAATCGCGAACAATGAAATTAATGTCGCCAAACATTTCCAGTTCCCCGCCACGCAGACAATCATCAGACTCTAACCCGCCATTTCTACTACCAGATACAGCACCAGTCCATCCACTAACTCATCTTCTCCCCCAGCCAATACAGCAATTCCATCTCGTCTTGCAATCTTACCTTCATTGCTCACCGGCGTTCATTACAAGACCAGCCACTTCCCGAGAAGCCAGGGCCCAGAATTTAGAAAGCAGACAAGAAAGGAATCCGAATAGTCAGCCTCCTGATGTTGAACAAGACACTCCTCTCTCAGCCTCCCAAACCCCAAGCCCCAAGCTCCATGGGTCAAGATGATCCTTCATCCCGCGGCCCGCCCGAGTAGACGCCGCTGAGTCCCCACCCACCCACCCAGCCTTCCACCCAGCCTACCACCCAAGATGTCCACATGCCTCTTGGCTTCCATTCTTTCTCGATACGAAAGTCGATACGAAAGGGTATAGAGTAGCCGCGAACGAGGCAGGAATGATCCTGCACAAGTGACTCCGCGGTCTCGAGCCAAAGGGTTGGTGTCTCATCGAGAAGACTGATTGTCCGGCGCGAAACCGCGTTGGGAGATTTGGGAGAAGCAGCGGAGGTTGGGTGGGATTCTGCGCAGGGCTTTGGTGGTGGGACACGGTAGCGTAGCCGGGTAGTGAACGAAGAATGGGCCGGGAGCAGCAACGCCAACAGAGGGGGTGGTTTGGGTTGATGGCACGTTCGTTCCTCCTAGAGTTGGAGGGGAGATATGACCGAGAGTGACGACTTGGGCCATGGCCATGGAGGAGATGGCACTGGCAGTGGCACCGGAAGGCGCTTCACAGACTGTCTCTGCCGAGTAGGAGCCAAGTTCAGGATAGACGACTGGGAGATGGGACCGTCGGTGCGGTGTTTCTGTGGGTTATGTCCCCTGAGGTTTATCCTTGGGCGCGGGGGCAGGCGGCGCGGTGGTCCGAGGTGTCTCTTGTCCAGAGCCCTTCAACCCCTCAAAACACCAGCACCAAACTCGCCAACTTCAAGTCCAAACCTTGCTTGGGGGTGGATGAGCTTTATTGGGACTACTTCCCTGGTGGCGCTTAATTCCAGACTTGGGAGACTGTCAACCCAAGGGGGCCGCTCTAATCCCTACCAATTATAAGTTTCCGTCCGTCCGGCCCCTCTGTCGGCTACGAGCCGGGCCAACGAAGCTTCGGTTGCTGTGGACAACCCTAACGGGTTCAACATCCTCCTGCCTATCCCAGGCAGATTAGCAGATATACGGCACATTGCCAAAGACGAGCGGCAGGAAGACTTTTGGACCGGCCACCACCCCGAAACCATTATATCTCAAGTTCTTAACAGTCTCATCGGCAATCCCCCCTATCCGTCCCGCCCACTCCCGTCACCGCCCACACGCCGACAAACATTATTCTCGCCCCAAGGGCACCCTCCATAGACCACGCAACCTACGACATAACGGGTCTGCGGTAGAGAGGTGGTCAGCCTCCTCTAAAAATCCCCAGATAAGAAGGGAGCCAATACCCGTTCTATACCGCCAGGACCAGACGTACACCTGTATATATGATCCCCAAGCACTCATCGCAACGGAACACATCACCTTGCGGTTCATGTTGTCGTTATTGGACTGAGACTCCAGACCTGCGCTCCCTCGTTATCCAGGCCGCTATCAAGGTCAGGCACGGATGATTGTGCTGCGGGAGCTCTGTTGTATAAGGACGAGCCGACGAGAGCGCCAAACATGTACTCCGCGTCACCTGGTTCCCTGAAGGAATGAGAGACTATCGACAACACCGTTGTTCAGCATGACTTCTCTTGGTGTTCGGCAACTCTGTCCGCGATGCTTTGGTCACTGGACCACTGTGACTGGTCTTCGTCCTGGCTCCAAGGAGGGAAGCAAGTCATCCCATCTCCGAAGAAGCAGACGCCTATGGAGGTCTAAGGCTCCAATCGTTCCTATTCGCGTCCCAACCTTTCCACTTGACCAGGTACTCAAAGACCTCCGTTTGCAAGCTGTGGCCGAGCTGGCCAGTCCTCGAATACAACGGAAAGAGCGACCTTCCTTCCTAGCGAGGCAAGGGTTCCGCATAGGGGGTAGAGGGGGTCGTGATGCTAATTGTTGGTGAAGTTTGGGGATTCCAAGGAATTTAGAAGGGGAGAAGGAGATGAGGTGAAAGCTTCGTTACTTTTCTTACAACTTTCGAGTTCGTTCTCCGGTCATATTCAGCTGAACTAGAAAAAGACAGGACGAAAATCCATCCGAAGTACACCCACAACCTTAGTGAGAGGTGTTGAGAGTTGATATCATTCTGTTTGGCAGTTCTGGACTTCTGGCTCCCGTGGTAATGAGAGGGCATCTTTATGTTGGCGTGCGGTGTGAGAACCAGCGCTGTAAACAAATCAAATCAAGTCAAATAGGCCTCTTCAACTTAATTGAGTAGGTCCAGAAAAATCCAATATTTACTTACTTAGCAACTTGGCAAGTTTGGTCAAATAGAGAATAATAGTTTTTTATAATTTTTAGAGTATTAAATACCTTTTTTTTTATTTTTTTTATCTATAATACTTCCTAGAGCCCTCCCTTACCCTCCCTATACCTCCATCCCCAACCTCGTCGTCGTCGTCGTCGTCGTCGTTAAATATTATCTATATCCTCCCTATCGAATTCAGCTATTATCCAATATTTTACAGTCTCGATTATATAAATAGAGTTAATTACTAGACTCTATTTTTAATTAATAACAGTTAACTTAGCACTACTAAATAAACGCTTATAATTATCCGCTATTAAGGGTATAAATAAGTAATTAAATACTATATAACGAAGGCGAAGGTAATTACTCTCATTAGCTTTCTACTATACTAGCGGATTATTTATAGCGTAAATATCCTTAATAAAGTAACGCTACAATTTATCCTCCTTCTTTGGGTATAATAGGAGGGTATCGTAGAAGTTAAAATCGATTAGCCAATCCTCGTTAACCCAACGAACCTACTAGCTATTAATATTAACTAGCGGGTTATTATTAAATAGCTAACTAATATATTTAAAATCGTATATAAATTTGAAGTCGCTTATAATTTTTTCGTACTTTTAATCGTTAAAATACTTAACTACCTATTTAGTACGATAATTAGGGTAAAGGATAGTAATAACCTAATATACGGGGTTTTCTTCTATTAAATTATAATACAATTTAAATTTCGTAATAACCCGGTCCAATATTACACTAATATACTCTATACCTTCGTTAATTAGATTATTTTTATAATTAACAGGAGGAAGTAGGCGGTTAATTTAAATCGAATTAACTATCGACGATAACGAAGGTTGGGCAATAATAGCTCGAATATAACGGCGAGGTTGAATATTAACTACGATATTAAATTCTAATATTTCTAATCCTTCGAAAGTATTGAACGCGAATCTACCGTTAAAACGTATACGCTTCTCTTTAAGTACGTCGATAAAACGGTAGAAATTGGGGATAATAATTATAAATAATAGCCCGTAGGTTTCAAACTTCTTAATAAAGTCTTTAAAATATTATATTATATCTATAATAGAAGTAAAAATCCCCTAATCGTCGTTACTCAATTAGTCCTCCTTAAGAAACTTCTTTAAAGACTCTAAATAATTAATAGCTTTATTAATATAATAATCGATATATTTACGAAATTTTTAAACGTAGCGTATTATACAATAGTTAGAATTCCAATACGTTTAATTATTAAAAATAACGCTAATATTAAGAAAGTAGTCCTCATCTACGCGTTAACTAAGGAGGGCGGGGAGGTTATTATCGATATTAACGTAATTAATAAATTTAATAATTTTTTAAAATTTTTTACGGCGTTAGGGATTACGGCGGATAAATTAAACGATATTATAAAGCTTATTAATAAGACCCTATTTATATTACTCCTAAATTACTGCATCTTTTTAAATAATAGAAAGGTAAATAATAAGATTAAATACTACAGCGGCATCCCCTCCATCCCCCTCTTTATTAGTAGGGGTAATAATAATAATTATAATAGCCTTCTTACTAGGTCTAATTACAGCCTTCGCGCTAAGGTTAAAAATATAATTAAAATAGTACAAACGATAATAGGGAAATTCAATTTCAATCTTTAATTATATTATAATAAGGAATAATCCCTTTAATATATAAATAATATATCGATCGTTAGAATTAACGTTATCGTATTAAAAATAACCGATATATTCGCCCTTAAACTCGTATATATCGAATACCCGCAGGATAATAGCCGCGACGTTCTCTCCGTTATAATTACTAAAAATTTGAAAAAAATTAGTAAAATCGTTTCTAAGGGTTTTAATTACATTTATATAATAAAAAAAAATAAATAAAATAGTTAAACCATTAAAAGAGGTCTAGAAATCGAAGGAGACGTACTTCTTATAGTAAAATTCGGTAAAGCGAGCCTTAAAGCGCTCGAAATAATACGTATACTTATTCTCAATTTAAGTACGTAATATATAATACAATTAGGGGAGTAGCTTATTAATTATATTACAATCTATTAACAATAAAAGACTTCGAAATACTTTATTCTCGATAAAAGAATATAAGAGCCGAATATTAATAATTATTTTTACTACTAATTTACAAAAGGCCTTACCAATAAATTTAACGATAGCGGTAAATAATATTTAAAATTATTTAACGACCGACTTTACCTTTTTAAATTCGGGCTCCTCCGCGCCGCTATTATAAGGAAACTCTTTAATTTTATAAATACGACGGAAATAAATTAACGAAAATAAAATAGCGAATAAAGAATAAATCTTATAATATAAATTATAATATTAAAAATTATCTAACTCGTATTCGCCCGAAACGTAAATTAAATAAATATTATATTCGCCGATCTATAAAATTCTCTTAAATTTTCTAATTAACCAATTTTCGAAAATATATTAATCTTTCTCCCAAATAATCCGCAGTATATAGAGGATATTCTTAAATAAATCGTCGGGATAGATTTCCTTCAAAATCTAGATCTATTGCGTAAGAAGGATATAATATTTCCTATTAAATATCTCTATAATTCGAACGTAGGTTATTACATTATTAAAGGAAATAAATAGCGCAACGGCGGCGGTAGAGGAAGTTTTAAGATCGGTAACGATAGGCATCTTAACGACGGCGGCGAACTATATTAATAACGCTAAGTAATAATTAGTATTAATCCGCGATAAAGAGGGGAGAAATTAATAAATATCGCGGGTACTTATTAAATTAAAGAGGCTCGATTCTAAGGTTTAGCGATATAACGTTAAAGAAATGCAGTAATTGAAAATAATACTCGAGAAAAATCCAGCAATTAAAAAATCTAGCACTCTAAAAAAAAATTTCGAAATCTATACGTTGTAACTAGGAATTATATTAATAGATAATAAGTTGGGGGGACTTTAGGGGACTTCGAAGGTCAACGGTAATTATCTCTAATAGTCAAAATCTATTGGTTTTCCCAATTATAACCCTAACCCTACGATATAGCAAGTAGGGCAAATAAATTAAATTGGGGTTTCAAACTTAATTGATAATAGGGAGATCCCTTATTTGATTACTTACTTGCCCAACTTACTTAATTTGGACCCACCCTACTTGACTTGTCTACAGCGCTGGTGAGAACCAAGTACGCCCGGAGAAGAAACAAGGGAGAGAAAGCTGAACAAAAGGGAAAAGAGAGTAGGGAGGCGAACATACGGAGAGCGCACGAGAAATACCAACCGGGATCGGAAGACATCGCAGCAGGTCTGCTCCTCCCTACTTCTTACGCCTCTTCGCGTTCTCCTTCTCCTTCTTTTTGTCTTCAGCAGCCCTTTTCTTCTCCGCATCGCGTCGCGCCCGTTCCTCCGCCGCAGATCGACTGCTCACGCTTCATGTTTTTGTATATGGATTAGAGTACAAATATGAGTATCGTAACCACTCATAGGAACTGCACTTCCTTGATGTAGCCGCAGCCAGAGGGGCAAGGGCATGATCGTGGTCGGGAAGGGCCACGTACTCCTTACCCAACGGCTCTCGGTCGTGGATTGGTCGGCGGCGGCGGGTAATAGTCAACCGTCGTCGTCGAGGAGGTCCGCAAACTCTTCCAACTCCTCGTGAGAGCCCGGGCATCAGGAGGCGATAGAATTCAGTTTAGCAATCAAAACAAACGCCCAAGGTCATAACCCCGCTCCCTTTGTGCGCCAACATTCGTAAAACATTCCGTCACCCAACCATCACACTTTCACGTTATTAACCGTCAATCATTTAACCATCACAACAACTCCACCAGCATCACCACCATGGCCCGTTATACTTATAACAGTCAAGCTTTGCCCGACGCGCCTGCGCGCTACGACCCGAACGCCAGCCAGCTGTATACCATAGCATTGGGCAACTCATCGATCATTGCCGCCGAGAACACAGCAAACCATACTGCCTCCCTGATCCGCCTGGCCTCCAAAAGCCATGTGGACAGAGACGCTTGGAATAGACGCCCACACGGGCCACACGTGTGTGATGAGAAGGGTTGTGGTAAGGCGTTCAAAAGGGCGTATGATCTTACCCAGCATAAACAACAAGTACACAGCGACGAACGCCTACACGTGTGTGATGAGAAGGGTTGTGGCAAGGCGTTCAAAAGGGCCGGTGCCGCTTATCCAGCATAACCAACAAGTACACAGCGACGAACGCCTACACGTGTGTGATGAGAAGGGTTGTGGCAGCCGAGACCTCCTACATTGGCCCCCCTCCCACCCAACCGAGAGGAGCAGTCTATATAACCATCCGATCTTTCAAAGCTCCATCCCATATCCAGGGTCATATACCCTGACTTTCCTCCCTGCTCTCATCCCATATTCCATAGCGTCTCGCTATATCTTGTCCCAGTGTAAAATACTTCCCCATCTTCTGAGAGCCGCAAGGTTAGGTATGTTTTGTTCGAGTATGGAAACGCCACATTCCGCGTGGTGGTGCCCTTCTCCCGATTACTCCATGCCCCGCCCAGAGCAAACAAGCTATCAACGCATACACGAGGGCGGTACTCCACTTCTTTGTCTAACCCACTCCATTGACAGATTGACTGCCGCCCCTCGAACTCGCCGCTTATAATTTCTTAGCTCGGTTGTATTGGCGTCTTTGGGAAAGTTAGGGTCTGCCGCCATAAGCTTGGGTGGTCATGGTGGGCAGTGGTCGCTCACGGGCTCGACGAACAACCTATTAACCTGGAGGGGCGGATCACCTGGAGTGTGATGCCTTTCCCATGGACGTCAGGGGTTGGCTTGGTCTTGCGGGTTTTGGTGCTTGGAGGCTGCACGACTCTTTTTTATTGAGACCAAACGCAGAAGACGTGGTGCAAGAAGCCCGGAGCTGATCCGCTGGGAGGATGGAGAGTGCTGGAGGCCATGGATTTGGACCGGTTCGACGTATTTCCTTGAGGCAGCCATGATCTACATGTGGATGCGGGCAATCTGCGACGCCCTAAGCATCCCTCACGTCCACACATCAACTCGCGTCGGAGAGAACCCAGAGATTGAAGCAGATCTGCTCCAACGCGTCAAAACATTCTTCGGCGGGGATGGTGAGCCGGATCAATTTTTCGGGTCGAAAACATTTGGGTTTTACGGCGAGCACAGTCTCATACTGCCAAAGGGGGAAAAGAAGGTCCCGCACCCCTTTAGGAGTGGCCCAGAAACGGCCCTCTTTTGCTCATCCGCATCGGAGAGGACGTTGAGGGCCAACTCCGTATCTCTGGTCGCGGCCATTCGCGCATCGTCTGGTTCATGCCCAAACGGCCCAAAGGCGAGAGCTGAGACATCCATCGTGCGGACCGGGTCGATATAATATCGCTCCAGGGTTCTGGTCTCTGGGTCGTGGTTGAGGAGTAACCTAGCGGCTTCAACTCCAATACTCCCCTTTTTGGCCAGCTCATTGAGTCATTGGTAGATCTGCGCCTCAAAAAGTAAAAAAGTTGATGAATTCTGACCTCCTTCTAAGTTTGAGGTAGGCAGTCAGACCGTGGGTGCTGATGGGTTGGTTGGAGGCGGAGCCCTGAAGTGGCCCCAGAACCGGCGATGCAAGCATCATCCAGTGCGAATCAGGGTACTCTCTTCTCTTCTCTTCCCCTTGCGACAAGGGCGGAGACAGCCGAAGAGTTCCACTGCGATATGAAAGAGAGTGAGCCGTTCAATATGGTCAAAGGATCTTCACGCAATGTATAACAAAGCCTTTCTGGTACCTTTGTCCTCTGCCGGAGGGCATCGGCCCAAACAAAGCATGATAGAGTCGAGAGTGTAGGTGGAAGGAGTGTACGGGACTCTGTCATCAACGAAGACACTCTTTGAGTTCCCAGACTTGGTAGTACGCCGCTTATACTAGGACACTAGGTAGTCGGCCTCGCGTCCCGGTGTCCTTTCTTGCCCGGTCCTCCTCTTTTGCCTTGGCCTGCCCTGCACCGTTGGAAACGACGGCAGTAACATCAACGACCGCAGCAACAATGACAGTAGCACCACCACCACAAACACCTCGAGCCATCAGCATCACCATCCCGGCCCTATTGTGAACATCCCTCCAGGCTTCGGCCCCAACTCCTAGTGTGCCCCCTTCCCTTCCCGAGCTTCGCATACACTTCCTTCCGGTTTCTACAAGCGTAGACCCAACCAAGTCCAGCGCACCTTACACCATCTTCACGACGGACGAGGATTACATGATTTGCCTGGGATATCTCGGGCATGAGGATAGACAAGCGGTGGTACTGGGGCTCTGTGAAGGTCTGAGGGATGTGAAGGCCGAAGGGAGTTGTGAAGAGAAGAATAGGAAGCAGGATGCCAAGGTTGAGATGGAGAAGGGCATGAAGGAAGGATGTGAGCGAGGCGTTGGGTCGGTGGTATTGGATGGGTATGGAGAGAAAATGAAATGCTAGGTCCCAAGTTCCGACTTAAGGAATCAGGGCAAAGTGCTGGACTGCTATGCGGCATCCAACTGTGATACCTACCTGCCATCGATGTGGGATAGAGGTATGAAAACAATGCTGTGCTGTGACCATGGGCCAACATGGGTAATGAAGGAGCTTGGTATGGGTAAGGCATGAACTCTCCCAACTTGACATCCACTATTGCATCCCCCCAGGAGGGGTAATAAATTCTTCCACCCCCTCCCCGAGAATTTCCAAATCTTCTTCTTTCCTTCTACTTCGTCATTTGCACACACCACGATCTTTGAGCCACCCACCCACCATACGCAAGCAACCCGACCCCGTTGACGATTACGTCCTTGCGCATTTACGCAAGTAGTCCTTATCCTTGACCGGATTGCGACGCGACGCGTACCTACTGCCCCTCCTGGCGAAAAAGGCTTTGAGCTGACGGACCCCGCTGATCTCGAGGTCGATCTGAACTCGCAATAGAACCGTCCTCTAGCGGTTGAATTTAAGCCGATCGTCCGTCTCTGAAGACAATCCGAGACTGGCCTTCGCCTTTGCGACCCCTCTTCGACGCGCAAGACTCCGACCTTCTCACTCCAAGCTCGAGTCTGCCACCCCACTCCCCCGCGACGCGATCTCAAGATATCTCCCCTCGACTTCCACCCACCAAGGCTTGCAGTCGACTCAAGTCGCAACGCGCAACGATGTGCCACCGCAAGATCACCATAGCAGCATGTAGCTGCGTTCTCCGGAACCACAAACTTTGTCCCCATTCTGCGAATATCATCCCCGAATCGCCCGACAATACCACGCAGGGCAGCTACTTCGAGAGCAACTTCGAGAGCAGCCAGCAGAGCAGCAAGCAGGATATCACCAACGGGAACGACCAAGCCCCCAAAACCAAGAACACGACCACCACCACCACCGGCAATGTCACCGCCAGCATCACCACCGCCACCAAAAACAGCAACACGCCCACAGTAACCCTCTCCCTCTCCACCCCCCTCCCTCTCCCTCCTCTACCTCCAGCTCCGGGACTCCCACCCCTCTCAATCTCGGTCTCGGTCTCGGCCTCGGTCTCAACGCGGGCGCCTCCTCCTTCGCGCCAACTACCCCCTCCCCTCTTGACCAGAGTCAGAGCCAGAGTCAGAGTCAAACTTCGACATCCAACCCCTTCAGCCAAATCTCATCCATCGGCGCAACGTCTAGTTCCCCCGCCATTCACGCCCCCCTGAGCGTATCGACTCCCTCACCGGGTCCACCACAGGTTTATAACCCGTGGCCGTTTGGCGTGCCGGTGTATTACTACACTCAGGTCGTTAATGGACAGGCGTATAGGATGATTGCGCCGATGGTGCCTGCGGTTCCTGCGGTTCCTGCGGTTCCTGCTGGGGGGAGTGTGGGTGGTCATACCGGTTACAAGGAGGGCATCACGTCCTCAGCGGCGGTGGGGGTTCCATCTGCTAAACCTGTTGCTGGCCCCGTTGTTCCCGTTGTTACCGCTCCTTTGACCTCTACCGGCACGGGCACGGGCACCAACACCAACACCGGCACCACCAACATCAACACTGGCACCACTACCAGCAGGACCACCACCGCCCAATCTTCCAAAGGAAAGACAAACCCAATCATCACCTTCCCCACCACCACCACCACAACCACCCACCCCTCCCTAACCACCCACACCCTCCCCCCCCTCCTCAGCCCTAACAACCCCCCTCCCCTACTCACAGGGTACTACCCCCGCCCCCCCTCCTCCGCCCAACGCCACACCTCCTGGGACGAATACTCCATCGAATGGATCGACTGCGTCGCCTTCTACTCCACGCACTTATTCGACTTGCCAAACATGACCGAGGAAGAAAAAGAGCAAGGGCATAGAGATTGCCCCGAGTCCTTTTTTGGCGATAACAGGGATGATGTGTATGAGATAAAGCTGGGGTTGTGTGAGGATTGTGAGGGGTGTCATTATGAGGATGTGGGAAGGGGGAAGGTGGAGGGGATGGGGTTGAGGGAGTGGGGGGTTTTGATGGCTGTTGTTAATGGGGGTGGTGGGAGTGGTCAGGGCCAGCAACAGCATGGCAAGCAGGAGAGCCAGAGCCAGGGCGAGGACCATGAGACCGAGAAAAGTAAGTCCCATACCCAACAAACCAACCTCAACCACTCGAAGAGCCAGAGCCCGCAGGCGGAGGGAAGCCAAAAAAAGAACCAGACTCACCAGTCTCAGATGCAGAAACCTCAAGCTCACGGCCAAGGCGCAGGCGAAGTAAAGCAGCATGCCCAGCACCAGCAGGAGCTACCCAAAGAACTTAACCAGATCCCCGGCCAGCACAACCTGCTTCAAGGCGTGACATACGAGCCCTTCATCGCCTCGTATAAGAACCAGCAATCCTCCTCCCACCAAACCCAACCCGTGCCTCAGTTTCCTCTCATCCCGACCACCCAACCTCCGATGTGGTTTCCTGTACCAACACCCCTAATCTCAAACTACCCGGCTATGGCTATCCAGCAGCAGCAGCAGCAGTCGCAACCGCAGCAGCATCAGGCCCCGCAGCAGTATATTTTCAACAACAGTATCATCTACAACTCCTCGCCGCCAATGGAGTACTCCCAACCCTTGTATGTTCATCGTACTAGGCCTAGGATGGTTCATCAGACCCACGGGCAGCAGGGTCAACAAGCTCAGCAGGGTCAATATCAGCAGGGTCAACAGGGCCAGTATCACGAGGGTCAGAATCAGCAGGGCCAGAATCAGCGTAAGTCCCGCAAGTCCCGCAAGAACCAACCTCCACCAAGGACTCACCAGAGCCAGTCTCAAAAGCGGAAGCAACCTAACCAGCGCCAGCAGTCTAACCACAGCCAATGCCAGAAGCCTCATAACCGCCAGTCTCAGCAGGCCCAGTCTCAGACGCAGACCCATGCTCAAGCTCAAGCTCAACCTCAATCCACGACTGTCGTAAACGTTCCGGGGATCGAGCAACATAAAGATGGAGAGCAGGGCAGGCCCAACGCCGACACGAAGACCGACAAGAAGATGCCATCAAGAAAGAAGACAGCGAAGAAAACGAGGAAAACGATCTTGATGAGAGCAGGCACCACACACCCTCACAACAAATAGCCTCAGGAGTTCAGGAGTTCAGGACACAACACATCGCCTCACTCGACTTTGAATGAGCGGTTAAGTGGGATGGAAAATGGGAATTATTGCTTAACGAAAGAAACTTGCTTGCTTGAGGCCGGACATTGCGAGAAGAGCGTGAGAAGTAAGGTTGAGCAGGGAAGCCGAAATCGCGAAATGTCGGAGGAATGGAGGTGGGAAATGGGACGAGGGATTCGGAATGCGGAAAGCATATGCCCGCTGGATAGGAAGAAATGGTGAATGGCACTTGCCACAGAAATGTCAGAGTATTGTTGGAGATACCCACACCCACTTGGGATTAGAACTAGAAAGCTTGGAAGGAACGACGGACAAAGTAGAGAGAATACAAGGCCAGTGCACATACAAAGCTCCCACTTTGCCCATTCTTGCCCTGAAATGCTTTCGTACCTGTAACAATTGAAGCCATGAGTGAAGCCAACAGTGAAGCCAACAGTGATGCCAAATGATCATACGCAACGACACACTAAGAAACTGACCTCGTTACAGAGGGCATCCGTGAAGAAAGTCTGACTTACAGGCAGGTAACAAAACGGAAACCGCCAAGCCAAGCCCCCCAAGCCCTCGCCAAGACTCGCCAAGACCTGCGAATAGCTTCACCCGCACTTACACAACACCCTCACACTGGATGATGACGCTTGCCACGGATCCCAAGGGGCTTCATAGTCACACAAATTTCCATTTATACCATACTATATATATTACCACCATATAAGCCCAACCCAGTCATCTCTAGAGTTAATCACCCTATTCCATCTTTGTTGACGACCCCCCATCATCCAAAGCTACAGCTATGGTAGGCATTAGATCCAATCCAATCCAATTGAATCCAAATTAGATCCCATCTCCAAGATCCCCCCAACCCGCCCTGTCATGGTTTGCTCCGTTTCTAGCCCGTTCCACCAAAAGTTTTAGACCCATTGCACATTCATCATCACCAAAGGAACCCGCCCATCATACCCTATTGACCTTACCTTTCCCACTGCACCCATCTTTCTCCCATCCTATCCTCCCCTCGAATGTCTCTACAACCAGGAAATGGACTACCAACTAAAAGTCATCAAAGCCGGATTCAAAGCCAACGGCAACAACAAATGACTAGCCGCCACCGTGGCCATGGGCAAGATGGCCACAAAGTCGGTAATGTGCCACGAGTACGGGATGAAGGGGGCCGTGGCGAGGATGACCATGCCGACGATGAAGATGATGGAGAAGAGCATTGAGAATTTGAACTGTTTTTGGGTAGGTGTGTGTTAGCAAATTTGTCTTGGGGGTGCGTTTGGCACGAACGGGATGAGGATGGGTGGGAAAGGGGGGAGTATAGGAAAAGGGGAAGAATAGCAGGGAAAACAGGGAAGATGGGGGAAAAGGGGGGATAGCGGAAAAACAGAGAGGACGGGACAAATGACCGAAAAGGAAGAGACTCACCTTCTTCAAAACCTTCGGCACCTCAATAAAAAAATTCGAAAACTCCGCCTCCTTGCTCGTCGCGCCCCACGTCATGTCAATCTCAAACATGTGCGCCAGCAGCGCCTGGCTAACGTGCAGACTCAACCCTCCCAAAAAGATGGCGAGCATGAGCGTCCACTTGAAATTCTCAACCATGGCCGCCAGTATACTCTTCTCCCCCACCCTGTACCTCATCACGGCCAGCGACACGTTGCCGAGGCCGTTGAACACCAGGATAATACTGAACCACACCTGCCACGAGTCGACGTAGTACTTGTCCATGAACCCGTTGAACCATCCCATCAGGAAATAATTGCAGGACGTCAGGATCCAGGCGGCGCCGATGGCGTAGTACGTTCCGATGTAGGAGATGATGGTGATTTTGGAGGTGAGGCGGATATTGGAGAACAGGAAACGACGGAACAAGGGTGTGAAGGGACCTTTCCAGATCCACTTCCGGATGGGGTGGAAGAGGAGCTCGTTGCATCCGTAGGCGTACTTTTCCCATCGAGCGAGTTCGTCGTACACCGTCAGGGATACACCCTCCTTGAAGCCATCACCGGCCCACGCGGCGAGTCGGATAATGTAGTCGTTACATTGTAAACGAAGGGCCATGTCGAAATCTTCGGACACGTGACTTTCTGACCAGAACTTTTCGTAGCCGTCTTCGTCTTCGTATGAAACCTGTTGGATGGCGGACCAGCGAAGGATGGCGTTGTGCCCGACGAACGGGGCGACGTCACCATTCGAGACGGTGTAGCGGATGGCCGTGTAGATGAGGTTGGTGAAGAAGGTGATGCCGTTCTCGAAATACGTGTGCACGACTTGCATGACACCGGACGAAAACTGAATGATTCCAACATCCGGGGACTGTTCCATTTCGGAGACGGCATCGAGAAGACAGTCGGACGGGACACGGGTGTCAGAGTCGATGAGCAGGATGTAATCACCCACACGAATGTTTCCGTCGGCCCATGCGCGACCGTCTTCCGCGAGAACCTCCTTCAAAGCTGATTCGTAAGCTTGAGCTTCATCGTGCTGTGACCAGTCGACAGGTCTTTGGAGGGCGGCAAGCTTCTCTTCCACCTTGCAGGAGATCATGAGCGCAAAGTTCATGTTGGAAGCCTTCTTGAACTTTCCGCGACGCGTGAAACCGTTCTCTCCGTGCCGAGGGCGGGCAACCCATCCGATGCTGTGGTCAGCATAGAACTCGATACGGGCTTCGCGATCCTCTTCGGAGATCAGCTGAAGACCGTCGTCGTTGATGAACATGTTGGCTGAACCACCCTGAAGCTCATAGGTGGACATGGCTTGCTTGATGGACTTGACGGTCGGTTCAATGACGCCAGCAAGACCTTCCTTGTAGACCGGGCATTGAATGGTGACGTGAGGAAGCGAGGCCGTTTGCAATCTTGGTGGTGGCAGTGCCGAGTAGAACTTGGAGTTGACCGACAGCTGCTTGATAGGACCAAAGATTTGGGCAAAGCAGCCGACAATAACCTGGGCGAAGAAGAGGGTGAAGAAGATCTGTACGGGCGCCAACACGACGAGAGCCAAACGGATAAAGTCGCCATCAACCATGACTTCGATCGCCAGCTGCCTCCAGGCAGCTCCTAGAGACACTGTGACAATCATCAGTGTGATGCTGACGAGGTAAGTGTTGAGCAAGTGGACCGGCCGTTCTTCGGGCTTCACTTCACCACTTTCTTGGTCAATCTCGGTAGCGTCCACAATGGGATTGACCTTCTCCTCCATTTCACTAGGCTCGCCAGTCTTCCATACAAGCTGCATAAGCTCGGACTCGATCTCCCTCGCTCTCGGAATCAGATGGAGGGCATCATCATCCCAAACCACGAGCAAGCCCTCTGACGCAATGAAGGCGGCGAACTGATGCTTCCTAGCGCGAGGGAGATCTTGGATGGTGGGCAAGATTTGGACTCGCAACCCGTTTAGAAGCGGGACATCAATTGCGTCTGGTGACCATTGCAAGAATGTTTTGATGACTCGCGAGTTGACCGTCATTGCGCACTGTCATGATTCATTAGTTTGGAACAGACAGTCGAACCTCCTCCCAAGGGCATCATACCTGAACGTTGAGGGCAGAACAGGCCATGGCGAATGGCGAGTGCCCCAAGGCGGGAGGGCAGGCCATGTACTGGCCTCTTGACTTGCGAAGAAGTACGCCCTCTATCTCGCCGCTGCCATTTGCTACCCAGAGGTACGAGCACTGCTGCTGGTATAGGTAGTTCACCATGACCTCGTGCTTGATGTCGTCCAGGAACACGGAGCTGGTCGTCGACATGGTCGAACGGGTTGCCGAGTTGGACCTGGCATAGTGGGCCTGTGGCGGGACGAGGATGCCGCCATCGTCGTGACCGATTTGTGCGTTTCCAGTCGAAGGTTGACGGCCTCTTGTTGGTTTTTGTGTAGACTGTTGTTGGGCATCGGGCTTCTTTGCCTTGAAATAACTTTTCAGCCCCATGGTGGCGACAGTAGCCCGACCGTCCTCCCACTCGGTCTAGGGATTAGATGGTGATGCCCTTCGTCCCCTTTGGGGGACCGGATGGGCGAAAGGGAATGCTGCGAGGGGCGGGGATGATCACACGGATTGACTGGAACCAACGGAGTATAGGGAAGGGCGAGCTAGATGCAATTTGTTCTGTGTGGACTTGGTCAGCTCATACAGGTTAGAAGCCCCTCATCGAGACGCCTAGGACTGGTGAATGGGGCCGGCATACAGAATCTGTGTTGGTAGCGTTGGATGTGCGTGTCTTTAAGCGACGTGCATCTAGGGACGTGAGACAGTTGTGTAATGTCGGATAGAAGTCTAGTGCTGCGTGGTTCGGGGAGAGAACAAGGATACTAATGAGGAGGATGCTGCTGTGCTTCTTGGGAAGGATGGGAATTACTCCTTGGTGATCTATGATGGATTGGAACTCTGATCATATCAAACGAGCGTGAGGACGGGACCTGTTGAAAGAGAGGGGACACTGGGAGAGAAAAGAAAGACTGGGGTTTTCCTCAAGTGGACGACAACTTTTGAGACCCTGGCCGGTGGCTACCCTTCAACAAGCTGACTTTTTCAGATAAGAAACAGATCTGGAAGACCCAGGACACGATGGTTTAGGGCTGGATGTCTGGGGTCAGGTCTGAGCCAGCCCACCTCTCGTCCAGAAGAAACGAGTGAAGGCCTAGAAGGGTACCTAGGAGGGGAAAGCAAGATAGCCTTTGCATCTTGGCCGAGTCCACTGGAAAACGTGGGCGTTACGAGAAGATACAGCGGTACTGAGGTATATCGGGCAGTGCCCGGGGGTGGTTGTAATCCGGGAGCATCAATGTTTGTACGACGGTACATGGCCAGGAAGTACCTCTCTGGGCCGTCACCCAAGGACACTTGCCCTTGTCCCTCGTACCCCCGTCGCCGCAAACACTCTAGGACACTTGCCAATAAGTTGCGTGGTTGGTGTCATGGTGCAGTGTCACAGACGCTCAGTCGGAGAGGCACCTTGTTGGTCTGGAACAAGTGAATGAGTACTGGCCTGGCCTCGGTGTGAAGTTCAAAGTAGGATCCAGAAGCACCAGAGAAGGTGGGTTTTCAGGCGAGTGAATGTGGTGGTGGCGTCAATGCTAAGGACAGCTTGGGGATATCACTGCCTGATGTGGCCTCCTCACCTCCTCTGGGCCCCAAGATTCGCCAATGTGGTTGGCAAGAGTCAACAGATGCAGCTGAGTGCTTCTTGCGTTGCGTGTCGGATGCCAATGTCATGGCACATGGAGGAGGGGGTTCCGTTTCTTTGCCGTGACTGGCTAACGGAGGCCCAAGGGTCTGTCTCTGAGGACGGAGGGTGAAGGCAGTCAACCGTTTGAGAAAGACAGGGGCAGGTGTCTAGAATCAATATCAGTGACATGGAAAACATGAGTAAAAAAGATGAACATTACTCGACCACCATTGCCATGTTGGGACAGGTGTCCGTGGCCAGTAGGGTGCTCGGGGTACTCGGGGTACTCTTCGCCTGGCCAGCCTCATTCGGATTTCAGAGACACCTCGTCCTGAGCAGGCCGTTGAAGGAGTGGGTCGAGGGTCGAGGCATCAATGGAAATGTCCACTGTGTAGCAATGGCGGCCATTGGTGCCCGTGGCTCAATCTTTGGCTGGGAGCTGAACTTGTTCTCCCCGTGTTTTCTTCACGTGTCGGGAATTGGGATTTGGGGCTTCAGTAGCCGTCGACTCAATCACGCTGTAGAGTATGCCTCTGCTTCTGCCTGAGGTCCGGGTTGGGTGGTCGAGAAGCAAGGAGTTTCCATCAGCCGTGGCGATGGTGTTTCCCGCTTGCGACGTTGCCTGAAAGTGCTCGTCAAGTGCGTGAGCGACGTTGAACCCGACACTCACATGAGAAGTGGAAAGTGGAGGAAGTTGGGAACCGAGTGAGGGCCCTGAGGAGTGTGGACAGTGGAAAAATGAGATGGAACGGACTGAAAGGAACGGGCCGGGTCGCTCTTGCTCCACTGTTTGTCCTGCTCGCCCCACCTGCCACACTTGGCTTGGCTTGGCGTTCAGGTACGCGCAGGGAGGGGGTCCAGAGATTGTTTCGTATTTCGTTTTCCTTTCCCTTTTTTTTGTATTCTGCTGGCTCTCCGTTTCCGCGCTTTCACAAACACGCAGAATCTCATCATTGTACCTAGTTTCTAAAGAACACCAACCCGACTGACGACTGCCATTCAGATATCTCCATTTTCCTTTACCGCAGATCTTCAAAACAGCAGCAAGAATTCACAATCAATACACAATTTCACCACTGGCAATATACACCGTGTCCCTCGCATGCTGGTAGCATTATTACAGTGCCTGCTGCAAGATGCACGAGTCTTGGCATGTCACAATCGAACAATGGAAGTAGTAAGCTGAATCTCGCACCTTTTGCTGCTTGCGCAGCCACTCACAACAGAGTAAAAGATAAGCTGTCTGAATTTGGCCTCGCACTCCAACTCCTACTGTCAATGCCTTCCACCAGCTGTCACGATAAGGCACTGACAGCGCTTCAGGAAACAATAGCCTTGTACCATGGCTGGCTGGCTAACCACCCTAGGCTCTTTTCCCGGGAGCTCTTCGGGTGAAGCATCATGCTCTTGTGAGCCACCAAGGTCCGAGATCCGGGCCTCTTCCGAGACAGCTTACGCAGAAAGCCCTTGATGATAACAGAAGGCTCTCACGACAACAACACCATGCGCTGTCATCATAACAGGTCGCCTTATGCTTCCAGATATCGTATTCAGATACAGTCCGAGCTTTCCTCAACTCCCGAACGCAAGTTCACGGCACCCACGGCAGTAAGATAAAATCTGACAGGTTCACGGCAATTCAGAACCGCCTGTCAGCATCACTGTCCATCGGCCATCAAGATCCTGTTTTTTTTACTTCCCATAATGGGATCTCACTCGTCGCCAACTGGACGATCTCTCTCCCGACCCCTGGATATAAGCCTTGATCCCCCCTACCTACCTAACAATAACCCCCGAGCGCTCTGCGATCCTGCCCACGCTTGTCGCACAATCATCCCGCGCTTTCAGTCGACAACAAGCTTTTTTAGCGTACATGATGCTGCTGGTTAGAAATGCTGATCAACAGGGGAACATCTTTTCCCAATACTTCCAATGCGAGGTTTTGAAAAAAAAACGGCTCGAGGTCGACCCAAAGTCCCAAACCATCATTTTCATACGTCAGAGCATCAAAAGGCGAGTGCTGAAACGTTCCATCACCCATCACCCATCACCATCACCAACATGGCAGAATCAAGGAACAAAGGATGTCAGATCAAAAAGCGCTCAATATGTATCCCTTCAATATGCCTTTGCCGACTTGTCGTTGGCTACAAGCTGAGTGCTGCCAACGCACCAACCACCAACCACCACCAACTCGTCTTCTGCCCCTTTTTTGATACCTGTCTTACGCTTCATCGCCAGGCACAATAAAAACTTGGCATGGGAAAAGCCACTTTGAGCCGCTTCTCCACGGGTTGGGAAGTGGGAACTCACTGGTCAATTAATGGATTTGAGGAAGGAAGAACATGGATGGGTGGGTGTCTTCATACCGAATCCCATGCGTGAAAAAACGGTAAGGCATAGACCCTCCTGGCGGCCGACGGCCGGCGGCCACACTATTTTTGGACTTGTTTCGAGATTTGCGTGGTCCAGGTTCTTTTTTTCTGGTTTTTTTTTCAATTTCTCGTATTCACCTCATCGGTTGTGCATGTTATCGGCGATATGGATAAGGGTTGGCTGACAACACAGCGGAAGTAACCGAGCGAGGGCTGTTAGGTGGGAGCCGAACGTAATGGTTGGTAACACAATACAAGGGTTGTGACGAAGGAAACTTTTGCGAAGAAAGGTTGTGAGGACTGGCTGGACGAGGAAGTTTATCTCCGTCCCGGCAAGTCGGCCGAAAACCCACGAGTCCCGGTCCGAACTCCCAATGACCTACGGGACTGTCCGGGATTGCGGAGTCGGAAACCGGGCGGCCCCACTTATCGGATCCGGGCTTGGTACCGGCGGTGTTCCTGTAGTTCTGGGTTCGGGTTTGTTCACGGAGGACGGACGGGAGGTGATGATCGCCACACCACCTCTTTCGACAAGAAGAACCTCTCGTGCGGTTACACCTCGGTGTTATTCTCCAGGGTCTTGCCGTTGCGCATGAAAGACTGCAAACTCTTGGGGTTCTACTCATATTCAAACCATTCCATCCAACGCTATCAGAAACCATTTCCTACGGTATCGAAAAGAAGCGGACGTCAAATCCAAGCCGCGACAAAAATACCAGCGCAAAAAGAACCTAGGAGGCTCCTGACCCCGAGCTTGAGTCCCGGACCTACGTCGCCATCTCGGGGGCCGAATTTTCGACTTCCCTTAGACGCAAGGTTGTGCACCCCCGCCCCTACAGGTACCCACTAACAAAAACTTAGCGGGCAAGACCCTGAATCTTAGCGGACCACAACCGCAATCCACAGCGGGAGATCACCGCGGGGCTCTTTCCACTTCTCCATAAACCCCACCACCAGGGTCATCTCCAATTTCTCTTCAATCTTTTTCAAATCTTCCCCCGCCTCAACACCATACCACACCCGATCTCCAACTCACATCTTCATCTTTATCGATCGCTCATAAAGCGGGCAAGCGGGCAAGCGGACTGTAAGCAAGCACGTCAAGAACCGTCAGCACGTCAAGAACAGTCAACACGCCAGCACACCAGCACGCCAAAAAACCTTTCGAACCTGCCAAATCTGCCAAATCTGCCAACGTTATCGCACCATGCAGGAGTACCTAGGACGCAAGCTGAAGCCCGGATGACAGCCCGGATGACACTTGCGACGGCGCAAGCACGCGACGAACGCACGAACACACGAACGCACGAAACAATAAAGACTGGTCCGGTCCGGATGCAAAGGTGGAAGAAGAGGGATACAATGCTTCAAAGCACCAACACTTGCGTTAAAAACCACCAAGGTTCTCGAAAAGGTGACGCATAGGGAGGTCTCCGGGAGTCCGGGGCAAACTTCTCCAGCTTTCTGGACTTCTGGACTGCTGCTAGTGATGCCGGTGCACAGCTTGACCCAGAGACGGAACAGTTGAAGATATCCAGAGATCCAAGAGATCCAAAGAACAAAACTCAGTGCCAGTCCAATGTTCGGTCCCGTTTCATTCAAGAATTGGTCCGGTCGGGCAAGATGTCGGTCCAAAGCGACGAATGGGTAACGGCCGGGGGCCGGTATTGACCCGAATGCAGGGTCTCAGCTGCGTCTTGGACCGGGACCCTTCTTCTCTTGGACTTTCTTCTTGGAACCTTCTTCGGGCACCCTATCAATGCTATTCGGAACTGACACAACACAGTTTGAGCTTCCAGCCTTCCACCTCGACGCTGGTCGATAACAACTGGGTTCGTGCAAACAACCTCGGGCTGCTACGCTAACCTGCTACATACCTACAGTGGTAAACTTCCAAAAAGCAATCAAGGGTTCTAAACCACCGATAGACCCTTCGTAAAAAGACCCTGAGATTTCACAAAAAGCCACAAAAGGCAAAAGGCAAAAGGGTTGATGTTTCTACAGCACTGTTGATGCCGCGCATCGCTACCCATGCCCAGTTGCCCACGCATGGACGCGATCCAATAAATGTAACACCAGTAACGATTATATAGACCAAATCCGGCCAAGCTGTTACCTTCACCCGGGCCGGTCGCTTTTTCAGCTGCCCGGTGAGAGCTTCCAGTCCAGTTGTTTATCTCTAAACAGAAAGGTGATACCCCGCGGACATCGAATTGCCAACACCCCACCTCTAGTAACTGCGGAAGCTTCACCATTCCTGGATTTGAACAAGAGGAAGAGGTTAGGGTTCGACGTTGTCGAGAGCTGATATTCTCAAAAGTTAACAAGGAGAGCAAGGATTGCAGGCAGTACATAGAGGTAGGTGTGTTATGGCCAAAATTCGGAGTCGAGTTGAGTCGAGCATGTGGACAGTGCGGTGCCGTGCCGTGCCGTGCCATGGTCGTCGTCGCCATTCAGCTACCTATCCTTTGACAATCAACACCGACTGCTCAGACGAATTGGAACTTAATGGAACTTGACACAAGAGACCATCACTCCGTACGCTAGGTAGGCCATTCGACACTTGGTATGCCCTGCCCGTTTACTAAATCGTCATCAGGAATTGGAACTGGAATTGAATCTGAGGCCCTGACCTGATTCATGGCCAATTTCGAAGCCGTAAAACAAGTCCACGATTGTTACCTACCCGACGTTCTCGCGGGCTCGGTCCCCGCCCGGTCCGTCCGTTGTCAATCAAGAGCTGAACGTCCGCGGACCGGTGGAAAATGGTAGCGAGACGATCATACCACTCGCTACCATGTCCATATCCAATATGCAGTTCGCGGTGTCTACCACTCTACCATACCTCGCTACAATTTCTCCAATAGCACAAGCCAAGGGGCGAAATGTAGCAAGCTCTGCGAGAAAGGAAGAAATTGCATGAAACAACTTGAACGGAAAGTTGTGTGCAGATAGTAATTGTCGTGGGGAATAACCTTTCTCTTGGCATTCGATGGACGAAGCGTGATAATCGGGGACGGGATCAGACACCAGGAAGTTTATAGCGTCGAACGAAAGATTTTGCCACTGTAAAATTCCCGCTAGATCGCCATCCTTAGCGCTTGAGGTCTTGCTGGGATTAGATTCCATAGTTGAACTCCATGAGCTTATTTCGACAACGATAACGACATCAACGCCATAAAAGAAGAATGCCCTGGCAGGGTGGAATCGACGAGATTGAGCAGGATCGTGATAACAGCTAATAGGCGAGACTGAGAACGTGATATCACGGTGGTGTGGTGAGACGTAGCCCATAACAGAGAAACCAGATTATCTTGCTTTTTTTTGTCCCTGATCTTAACCAGCTAATGTTTGGCCTCACTGCACTTCTAACTTCCATTGGACCCTTCTTTCTTCACCATTGAAACAATCAAGAAAACTATGGACAGGAAAAGAAAAACAAAAGCAAAGGGGTACCGTACCGATAAACAGATAAACAAGAACGCCTCATTAAGCCCTCCACTAAACATCATCATCTCATTCAGCCTCCCTCCCTTAACCACAATTAAACCCACAACCCACCACCAACTAAAGCTCATCCAACTCATGCCCATCACACTGCTGCCACATCACCACCTTTTGCACCTCCATCTGCGGCCTCGTCCAGGTGGGGTACCACTGATCCTTGGCCTGCCAAAAGTCCTTCTTGGCGTTGGCGCTCCCGTCCACCCACGGCTTGCCCATAACCTGGTCCTCAAACCAGCCGTTGGTTCCGCCCACCGCCACGTTCAAGATGAGATAAAACTTTTGGTCAAAGGGCGTGTTGAGCCGTCCCGTGTGTCCCCAAGGGTCAATAGTCCTCGTGCCGTTTTCGACTTGCGGGAAGTTGCCGCGCTGCCAGAGGGGCTTGTTGAAGTTCGTGTACAAGACTTGCAACAGGCGCGAGTCGACGTACGTGAAAAGGTACTTCTCGGACCACTCGAGACCGAAGGTGTGGAACTTGTTGGCAAAGGTCGTGTGCAGCGCTTGGCGCTTGACGTTGGTGCGCCAAAAGGCGTCGGACGCGGAAGAGGGTCCCCAGTGGAGAGCGGAGGAGATGATGTCGTTGCCGCCCTGTGGGTACGTGTAGTTGTTTCCGCGCGACTCGGCGAGGTCGATCTCGCCCGACTGAGGCCACTCGCCGTAGGTGTTGTTGACGGGCATCATCCAGATGGCGGGCCAGAGCCAGTCGCCTTCGGGCATGCGGGCCGTCACTTCGACGCGGCCGTATTTGATGGAGGCGCCGAGGCGGGTGTTGAGGCGGGCGGAGAGGACGGGGGGCACGATGGACGAGTTACCGGCACTGGTGTTGGTGGCGGCTACGCAGTTCTGGAAGGAGGTAGAGGTGCATTCGCCCGAGGAGAGAAGGTCGATCTTGGAGTCGGAGAGGAGGAGCTTGTCGTCTTGGAGGGTGGCTTTGATGACGAGTTGGCCGTTTTCAACGTAGGCGTTTTCTTTGGTGGTCTGTTGGAATTCGCCGTTGCTGGGTGTCGTTGGTGGTTAGCGATTGTCATGAAAGATGAAGGAAGAAAAGACATACCCAAAACCACCAAGCTGAATCTCATGCTGCCACACATTGTCCCTGATACCCTGGCTCCAGTCCTCATCCAACACCAGACAGTACTTGTGCTGCACCACCGACCGGATTCCATCCCATATCAGGAACCCGCTGATGCCCAAGCCGACGAGGACGCCGATTATGGGGATGATGGTCACCCACTTCTCTTTTGGATGCTTTTTCAACGCCCATGGCTTCTCTACCTCGCCCTTGCGTACTCGGCGAGAGTGGAAGTATCGTTGGCCGCGTGGCATAGCTTCATATTGAATCGGTGCACCGGCGTGTGATGCGGCATCGTGACTTGATGGAGGACGAGTACCATTGGGACTGGCAAATGGGTTCTCGTTGGTGCCTTCATTGGTGCGCTGAGAGGCACGGGACTCTACACCGGAGTCGAGCTGACGGCCGCTTGCCCGGGGATCCAGTTCCTCTCGTCGGTCGCCGTCCATGGTGGTCGGTAGTATGTGATGCCGAGGTCTGTCTGTGGTCTATAGTGTATAACTGTCACCGGCGTCTATAACCAAGAAAGAACAGCAGCAATAACAAAGTCCAAGAAGAGATGATGACAGTAGATAGACAGTCTATGTCGTTCGGGTTTCAAGTTGGGAATGACGGGAGATAGAGAGACAAGGCAGATATTGTAAAAAGAAGTCTGAACAACTGAACTGCACTTTCTCTGCTCTCTCCCACTTGCTATCCAACCCTATCAATGGCTCTGATAAGGCTGATCCGATGGACTCTGGAGCGTGGCAACCGCAATGTCAGAAAGAAGCAAGAACAGGTCGGGAGAAGAGGCCCAGACCCCAAGGTTGTCCATTGGTGGTCCATATTGGGAGATCGCGACCCGTTCAGCTGTGAACAGTTCCTTCTGGATGCTGGGAAAGGTGGGACAGATTTGGGAAGTGCTATGGGCGTGGGCGGAAAGACTCGGTGGTCGTCGAGGTTCTTCATGGGCATGGGATGTCGAAGGGAAGGAGTCCGTTTGGAGTTGTAAGAATAGTAAGAGCCACTTGAAAGTTTCCTGTCGAAACGGACAGAGGGGGTAGACGAGCGAAGGAAGTGGTACTTGGAGAAAAAGTACCTGGACGACACACCGTCATTACAGGGTCTAGGGGACCAGTTTAGCGCCCGTTAGTGGGGTTGATGAGCGAGGTGGAGTAAGACGGAAAGAATGTGCCCCGCTTGGAGGGGGGGTGTGCTAATTTCGGACATGGTGTTTGCTCTCCAAGACAACGACTCCAACCTCCAAGCATCTCCAAGAGAACATTGCAAACTTTTTTGGCGAAAACCACCTCATCTGCAGCAACCGCCGACACGACGCCCAACGCCAACCTCGGGTTCTTCCACACCCGAATCATTAGCACATCACCTATGCTTTTGCTTCTTCTTAGACACACGAAATGTCCTTAAAGGCAGAGAGGCAGCCGCCACTCATCTCGTCCGTCGAAAAAGAGCATGATCAGCGTTGATCTTGGCCCCTTCTTGGACATCTTGGACACGAATCACCACAGGCACCAAGTAAAAGCCCAGCTTCAGCCGCCTGCGACAAGCCTGCGACAAGCACTCGGAAGCCGAAAATATGCCCATTTCTCAGATCATGCCCAGTACCAAGGTCCAGAAACGGATGGCAACACGAGCTGAGGCAACTGCCCCCTCCAGGTGCCAACACACGCACTCTCCTCCGCCAGTGGTACAATACGTAGTGTACTAGGTGAAACCGTCTCGAAAACTGCCCGCCGTCGTGGTACCTTACCACCGTCTTGCCCTCCACCAAAAACTTCCCTTGTGTGTCCTGTGTTGTGCTGATTGTCTCGCTAACAGGCAACCCCTCCAGCGATACAACCATTCTCTGCAGTAAGGTATTCTTTGCAGACACGAGGGCAAGGGTCCAATACTATACGAGAGACCGCCAATCCTCCCCAAGCTTTCTGCAAACACTCCAAGGGATATACAGGCACAGGAAGCGAGACAAGCAAACAATCGGGATAACAGGTCAACATCGACACCAACATTGCCAGTTCAAGAGAGCAGAATTCTGGGTGTTGGTGATGGCTAGCTACATCTTGATTACACATCCCGTGTTGCTGACGACGATCACCACCACCTCCTCCGTTTTGGTGACGCCGTGGCTGCTGTGGCTCAGGGCAATCTTCCATTGTGCCTGGTATCCCGAAGGAGGCACGGGTTGGACCGTAATGGTGTTCCCTGGAGGAGGGTGTCGAGAGACGAGAACCACACAACCCCATTGGGTTAGCATTGTCAGGTCCTCGCTAACCATTTGGAGTAGTTTACAGTTCCGAACTCAATTTCCACACTCGATCCACGCGTTTCGATATCGCTACCTTACCACACCACCACAGCTGCAAAGATTCCATTTTTATAGCTCAGACCGACACCGAGATTGTAACATCCGACAAAGATAGTACAAGGGTCCGATGGAACCTGGAATCTCCTACCCACGCAAATACCTTATCTCTACCAGAGCCGCGCGCAAAAGCAAAGATTGCGACTTCACCGCGGCCGCCACCACATGTGAATGAGCGCCATCTATGGTGAGGCACTCGGCCACGACAATGCCTTGTCGGTTTGGCGCTTTGATGAGGCCACGATCTTGCGGCTGATGGAGGTTGTTCCGACGTCCTGCGATTTCAACACCAAGCATCTTTTGATGTTGACGATCATGACAGTGTGGCCAACGGTTCAGGTCGGGCGGTCCGCGGACCACTTCATTTCCACCACGAGAACTCGCCTCGCGATGGGCTCTCAAGTTCAACCCCCCTTAGGCTTCAGAATCATGGCCGGGAGGACAGCCAGTCAGCCTGGCCATTCCCGACCGCATTGAGTTGACTAGACGCCCACGGCTCAAGTCAATATTCGCCTCAACCATGCTTTGCTTTCGCCGACCGCCATTCAACATCTCCAGGGTCAATGCAGTGATTAAGCAGTGAGACTTGCTTTTCGGCACCTCGACTGTAGACGGCACACTGCCGACATCCCAGCATTTCCACACACGTGGAACCAGTTAGGGCTCTCGTGCCATGGAAGCTTGATAACGATCACCAGCTCCCTTATGCTACAAACCACGGCAAGGCTGTCCAACTTGACCCGGGTTGATGGTTCAGGGGCGTGTTGGGTTGGTACAGACGTCTCATCCCTGGATCATCATCTTCAACAGCCAGTTGTTGGTGGTCAGGATTTCTATTTCCATGCTTTGGTCGGCCGTGTTACCGAACAACTGCACCCTACCAGGCGACGAGTGTCCCGTGGATACTTTTTGCTGACCTGCTCTTGAAGATGATTAGTCGGTGGGGTTCCTTGTGCTCCCCTCCACACTTTTGGTGTTGTCCAACAGCTGTTGTGTACACTCCCACAAGCGGAGGGAGCTCCCGCTGGTATCGCCAGCCGTGGACGCCAAAAACGCCTTGATCTCCGATACGAAGTTCCATGTTTCACAACTGCTTCGTTGTTTTTCATGGCAAATTTACTTGATCTCTATTCTCCCAGCCACGATTTTCTCACATTCACCCACCAGATACAGTTCTTACCATGGCACTGGCTCGCATATCAAGATATGATTCTGTCAGAACGGACAGTTAGTTTCGCCGCTCGAATCTGCAGTTGAAAAACACGTGGGATAGCGTTTCATTGCTTTCACCTTGCCTCGGTCCTAACCAGTCTGATCGGTTCAGCTTCCTTTCTACCAATGGTTTCGGTGTTTGCATAATATCAATGCAAGTTTATGCACTGACATCTCTTTCATTCGCTTCTAACTTCGCATCTTCCCTCCAATGTGAGCGGCGCTCTGTATAATTTGCATCACTAGGCTCCATAAAGATTCGGAGACGAGCCAATAACCAAGATCCGCGGGAACGCCTCATCCGCTTGGATGATCCGATTCTTGGCGCTGAATGGGATACAATGTCACCCTCCATCTTCTCGGGGTTAACCACCGAGACATGTGAATCTTGGTTGTGCTATCTCCAGCTGAGACAGTTTGCTTAACCAAAGGGCATAGGCTTGCTCACACACCAGCAGGATATGGTAGTGGCAAATAGGTATGGCGAGCTTCTAGCATGACGCTGAAAAGCTTCTTTCGACAACTTTACAGGACGTGGAAAGAAGGTGAAGGTCTAGAACCATAATCTTCGGTACTGACCGAGAACAGACGGAGTCTCGAGATACTGAACCCCCCACGCTTTGGCCATATCGCCCAATCGCATCAGTACATACCTCCTTGAAGTCTGCCGCGTGTAAGTGACAACAAACTCCCAACACTTTTGCAAGCCACAATCACAACCACTGCTGTCATCGGCGCTGTTTCCGTCCCAACATCACCCAAGGGATACCATAGAGATCAACACCCCGCCGCACCATCAGGACTAACAACACACACACTGATGGCAACCCAACACAAGCCACAATCCCTTAACCACCCGCTTCTGATCCGCCCAACCGCCTATCCCGTCTTGCGGCCTGTGGCAAGTTCAGTGACCGGTGAAGCTCTCGACGTCTGGTATGGGGAGATGCGGTGTGCCAATACCGGCCACGTCAATCGACACCGGATGTTGACCGGCCGGGACTGTCACTTTGGTATCCCGTCACCACTTCCACTCGAAGGATACGTGTAGAGGCAAGTGCGAAAGGCAAGGTGGAAAGGGCAAGGTGGAAAGGCAAGGTGGAATGTCAGTTCAGGTGTGGTTCTTATCAGTGATAAGGCCTTGCGCTTCACGACCAGTGTCCTAATACCGATTGCTGAATGTCAAGGGACCGAAGTCCGAAAGCCATGCCGCTAGAATGCACGTGGGTGTCCCTAAACTCTAAAGCAGGTAGGCAGGTCTTCCGCAGTCTAGTCCAGATTCTAGAGTCTAGATGCAAACGGTCTTGCTGCTGCTGAAAGGCAGAAAGGTAATAGTCTACTCCGGCTAAGCTTTGCTTACATTAAGGCTTCCGGCTCCTTGGGATTTTGCACGCAGCGATACAGTGCTGGTACTGGATCTATGATGCGACGTGAGGCTCGGGTATAGACCAATGGGCGGTGGCTGGGATGAGATGGGTAGTGGCGCTGGACTAGGTAGGTATGGTGTTGATGATTTTAGGTTGGTTTTAGATGAGATTTACCTGGGTCGCAAAGAGGACTGGTCTAGAAGCCTCAACCTTTGCATCATGATAGTCAGAGGAGACGCCAAGGCAGGAGGACGTGGTAGGTCAATTTCAAGCTAAGCAGCTATCATAGTCGATGGTTGAAGCTGAACGCTCAGGCAAGTAGGTGAGTGTCTAGGACTTCAGCAAAAGAACATCCATCGCCGATGTGTTAGTAGAAGAGCAACCGCGAAGTTCAGAGATTAGAAGTTCGCAACTTAGACCGTGTTTGTTCTCAAAACGTGACAGTATGGGAATGCCGTAGTATAAATCCTTATACAAGGCTAGCCTAGATTCATCCTTATGTATAGTACGGCCTTTTGCACCCCCTTTCAACTTTTTTTATTGTTAGCGAATAGCGCTAATTTTCAGGGCGTTGATGCGCTGAAGAAGTACGTCGTGGTGGCTGTACTGCGGATATATATGCTCAAGGGTATGTATATATTATATTGCGTTGGGGAAGAAAATTGCCACCTATAACCCTAACCCGGGGCGAAGCTATTTGGGGGGGTTCGGATTTAAAGACCATACTACTTTGGAAATAAATACGGCCTTTTCTATACTATAATAGTATAGATTGCGTAGTATGGAAGCTTCTATACTGCCACGTTTTGAGAACAAACACGGTCTTACATATTCTGAGATTACACATCGTTCTAGATGAATCCTTCAACAAGTATACATACGGTTTGCAACATCGAAACGTCCTTCGGTAGGTATCAACGACCACAACTTCAATATTCGTTATAAAATCATGGTGAGGAATAAAAGTAGGATCCGAATTATACGATACTACGACAATGTATAAGAAGTTGAGGAAGTGAAAAACTAGACGGATGCTGTCAAGATTCCCAAAATCATTGCAAAACTTGAAATGGAGGAAACCTACATACACCCACCCAAAACCTACCTACACCCAGAAAACCTACACACACCCAGTTTTTTTAAAGTAACAGCTATTATATAAATTTCACTATTTTAGCGGTAAATCTAACTATTATATATAGTTACAACTATAGTCAACCAAATTGACCAACTATATTATTCTAATTAACTCTCCCCTCCCTATCAACTAAATTTCGTAATAATTTCATAGTATTTAGCACAAACTGCAGCAAATCGGATTTGTAAGGAGGTGCAATGTAGGGAGATGCAATGTAGGGAGGTACAGTATAGGGAGGTGCAATATAGAGAGGTGCAGTATAGGGGGGTCCTGGTACATCGTGTTAAATTTGACCTTCGAAATTTTCGAAAGAAAATTGACCAAGTTGGTTAGTACAATATTTCAATGCATTAGAATCCTAAAATTTAGCGGGTAAAAACGGGGTTTTCAATATCAAGTGTCATACAGCTGGCTTATTGGACCCTTGCCAAGAACTGGGTGTATGTAGGTTTTGGGTGGGTGTATGTAGGCTTCCCCTTGAAATGGCAAGTGGTAGTTTCAGTCCAAGCATTTCCATTCTCCCAGTATTATAACCATTTCAGCTGCGTCAAGTTGAAATCGCTTCCTATGCCTTCATACTCCACAACACAACACAGGAAGGCCAAGGGTGACTTGATCTACAAACCTCAGGCTCAGAGTCTTACAGGCGTGGAGGGTTCGTCATCTACCTATTTACCTAAAGGACATGGTTTGAAAGGGGATTTGGGTTTGGTTTGAGGGACGAGTGAATGTGAATGGTTAGTATAGGGGAGACATGGTATGTATCTGGTAGAAAACTGGACTTAATTTAGGATTGTAGTATCTAGATTCCAGAGATGGAAGTGATTCCAGGGACCCTCATTCTTCGAGTGGTATTTCCAGCTTGATTGACCGCCGGTGCTACCTGGAAAGTGAAATGAACCGATAACCTGTGCTGTCTAACCTGTCTTGCTGTTAGGTACAGATTTTTTGAGTCGGAACTCGGAAGTCCACGCTACCACATTAGCAAGAAGGATGATAATCAGGGGCTATGCTACTAATTGTATGGTGTTTCCTCCTCCTCCTTTGTGGGTGAGATTGTCTATGTAGATTGGTCCTCCATCCTGTGATGGGCTGGATGTCAAGGACCAGTTCCTGCCACAGAAGTTCACACCACCTCCTAGCCAAGGAGAGGGATCATCAGGGGCAATGATACCCATCGAAAGCCACCACGTCAGAGAATTGAGTGTCACAAATCTCTTCGCTCTCTCTTGTTGGCGCCCGGCCATAGATGGATTATGCATACCGACGCCAAACACCACGCTGTTCAAGGCAATGTTCACGAATTACCCATCATCGTTTCACAACAAACGCTTATCAACCGCATTTCCATAGGCTACACCAAGCCCATCCAGCCAACGCTTGTAGTATCTAGATTACAAACAAAACATCAGTCGCCAAGAGCACGAGCATCACTCATTCCACTCTATGATCTAGTGTTTACAGATAAGTTGACATTCACGACTCTATTAAGGGACTCATGGATTAGGAGAACCTTCGTTAGGTGCCTCCTGTGCATACTTTCGGGATAGAGTACCTTCACCCTCTCTGATTTACCGTGCGACGGCCGAGTGGGATTCTATGGTAGAGATTATAACGTATGTTACAACGGAAAGAGCACGGGGCAACGGACTATGAGTGGAATGTGGATAACCATTAGCCGAGGTTCGATATGGCGTTTGGTGTTACTATCAAAACTTTCCTAGTTTGAATGATTAGTGATGGCTTCTACACTCATAATTATCAAGGCCGGATTACTTTTCCAATCTCCGTCATTGTGGCACTTCAGGACAGGTATCATAAAAGGGAAGCAATTGCATCTTCTAACTTCTTCATTCATCTCAAACTCTATAAACTCAAATGCCAGTTCTAAAACTTTTTAGGAAACCCCCTTCAAACAATCAAAAACAAAAACGCCTATTCTACCCAGTCTATCCCCTGATAAAATCCCTACAAAGCCACTGAAGCCAGCCAGCCAGCCCACTGAGAGAGCCCACCGCACCAATCCTACTGCTTTTTAGTCTACCACCAATCCCAACTGTGTCAACGCAAATTCCTAGATACTTTTCTTTGGTACCATACCGGGTATATGCAAAACTCTCTCTTTTTCCCCCCCAATCACCACCACAAACTTAGTCATCACCCTCATCATCCGTATCCTTAGGATGCGGCGTTCCCTTGGGGCTATTCAACCACTCAATATGCCTCAATCTCCTGCGCGCCTCACGCTCCTTGAGCTCCTTCTTGGTCATCTTCTTCTTCTTCTTGGCCTTGAACTGCATGCTCTCGCCAGTCACTCCCAAACCGGTACCGTTATCCTCGGCACCAGAGTTAACGGCCGTGCTAGGCTCGGATAGACCAGCAGGGGTGTTGATACCGCTGGTGATGGCGGACGCAGGCTTGCTCGAGTCCTCGAAGCGATCGAGGGCGGCAGCGTTCTGGCCCTTGTGGGTGACGCGGCCGTCAACGACGTTCCATGTCTCGGACGCGAGAGCGCCGACGAACTCTTCGTTGTGGGAAATCATGACGACGCCGCCCTTGAAGTCGCGGATGGCGACGGCGAGACCGCCGAGGGAGTCACGGTCCAAGAAGTTAGTAGGCTCGTCGAGAACGAGCATGTGGGGGTTGTTCCACATGGCGCCGGCGATGACGACCTTGACCTTCTGACCACCGGACAGCGAGCCAATCTCGTTGTGGTTGGCGATCTCGGGGTCGAGACCAAGATCCTCAAAGTGCTTGGAGATGACGGCGGGCTGGAGCTCGCGGTAACCGAGACCCTCGCGGGAGGACTCGTGGTCGTCGAATTCCTGGATGAGCTTCTGGAAGCCGAGCTCGAGGAGGGTCTCGCGGGAGATCATGGTGTTGTGCTTGGGGAGGAAGCCGCGCCATTTGCTGTTGCTTGTTAGCTGTGGTCATTTTTGGACATGGCAAGACGGGAATACTTACACCTCATACTGGAAGGTCTTCTTGTACTTCTGACGACCGACCAAAGCCTCAACCTGCCTCTTGCCCTTGCCATCACCGACATCGATGAACTTGTCCATCTGCTCCTTATCGGCCTCCGTGAGCTGGCGGGTCTGCTTCATGTGGACCTCGCGATCATCACCGTGCTGGTAACGCCACTGGAGGTACTGGTTGGGGGTCTTCTCGAGATGCATCTCAACGTGCTCAAGAGCGTGCTGCTTGATGTAACCGATACGAAGGTTGGGGTGCTTCTCGACCTTGCCCTGGGTGGGGATAACCTCACCGGTAAGCAGCTTGATAAGAGTGGACTTGCCAGCACCGTTGGGGCCGATAATGGCCACGCGGGAGGAGAGGGAAAGCTGGCAGGTAACACCGCTGAGCGAAGGCTTGGGGGCGTTGGGGTAGGTGAAGGAGACATCCGTCATACGGATGATGGCACGAGTCTGGGACTTGACGCCGGACAAGATACCAGGAGGAGGGAACTTGAACTGGACGTTGGAAGCAGAGAGGGTGTAGTAGGCCTTGGCCTCGGGGCGGACCTTGACGAAAGCAGCGAGGTTGCCCTTGTAGTGGCCGAGCTTCTTGTTGGGCTCATAGTGGTAAATGTCGGTGGTGACGTTGTCGAGGAAACCAGAGTCGTGAGAAACGATCAGCGAGGTAATGTCGGTGTGCGACTTGAGGTACTCCTCGAGCCACTTGATGTTGGCAACATCAAGATGGTTAGTAGGTTCGTCCAGCAACAGGACGTCGGCCTTCTGGAGCATGGCACGGGCCAAGGCGAGCTTCATCTTCCAACCACCAGAGAGCGAGCCGACCTTCTGGGACTGACGACCCTCAGGACCAGAGGTGAAACCGAACTCCTCAAGAACGGCGGAAATGCGCTCGCGACCCTCAGAGGCAATGGTAGGATCCTTAACCATGAAGTCAAGAATGCTGATATCGGCATCCTCACCCTGGTTGTGCTCGACATAGCAGGTACGGAGAACGTCCTGGGAAGGGAAGCCCTCGAGCTTGCCGGAAGCAATGGCCTTCATGAGGGTAGACTTGCCGGCACCGTTGCGACCGCAGAGGCCGTAACGGTGGCCCTTGAGGAGGCGGAGGTTGGTGTGCTGGAGCAAAAGCATACCACCGTAGGCGAGGGAGAAGTCGGCGTTGACAATCTCAATCTCGCCATCATCCTCCTTCTCGGGAACACCATACTTGATGGCATCCTCGTCAACGTAGTGTTTCTGGACAGCCTCACCGACAGCGACGGGGTCAGCGACGAGGAAGGCGAGGTAAGGGGTGGTCCTGGCGGCAATGCGGTTGCAGTGGCGGTGGTTGACATCCTCGGCAACCATCTCGCCGACGTACTTGCGCACGGCCTGGTAGACGACGGGATCGCCAATGAGACCACCGACCTTCTGGATCTGAGCGTCCAAGATCTTGCCAACATCCTCAGCGTGTGTACGCTCGATGACCTTGTCCTGGTCGCTACCCATGGCCTTGTCCATCACAGCGAGAGCGCGAGTGGCGATCTCACGGACCTCGGGAAGAGAGGCGCGGTCGACAACGCTCTTGATACCGGGCTGGAGCTTGGGAAGGAAGGTACGAGCCTCGATGGGGTCGTGGACGAGCTTGGTCAAGTTCTCGGTAATGACAACGGTCTGGCGAAGAACTTCCTGGGGAGTACCGGGGTTGTTGAGAGAGCGCTCCAAGAAGGGGGTGAGGAGGGCGAGGACGGGCGCAGTGACGATGGCGACGAAGGTGGTCATGGAAAGGGCGTGGATAGCCTTCTGGACAGTCGCGGCCGAGGGGTGCTGCATGGTCTCGATAAGGAGGGGAATGCGAGGAGCGACGTCGTCGTTGGAGAGAAGGGTGGTAAGAGCGTTCATTGTCTTGACAGCCTGCTTGGCGACCTCGTTCTTCATGTCGAGCATGCCGCCCTCGACGATGGGGATAAGGCGGGCGAGCTTTGTGCCCATAGCCTCACGGAGAACATCCTGCTCAGCAGCCTCCTCCTTGGTGGTACCGATTGTGATTTGGGCCTTGATGGAGATCTTTTCGATCAGCTGGTAGGCGCCAATGGTTCCCTGCCACTTGCCGGTGGGCTTCTCGAGGTAGGCGATGAGGGCCGGAAGAAGACCAACGACGAGAGCCTCGGGGCTCAGGTTGTTGTAGAGAGCATCGAGACCGTACTGAGCGGCCTCGCGGACAACGGCACCCTTATCGGAGAGGGCGTCGAGAGCGCAAGCGACAAGGCCGGCTTCGGGAGATGTGAGAAGGGTCTCGCTGGCGGGCTGGCGAGGAGGGAAGCGCTCGAAGATGGCACCGAGGAGGTTCTGGGCGCCCTCGCGCTTGAGACCGCTCTTCTTGTCGGCGGCGGCCTTCTTGAGATCGGCAAGGACACCGTAGAATTCGAGGCCACGGTAGCCGTAAGACTGGAGGAGGACTTCGCAGAGACCGTAGGCGGCGTCGATGGAGGCTTGCGACGTCTTTGCGTTGAAGACAGTGTCGAGGATAGAGGCAACGTCTTGCTGGCTGACGGGCGGCGCGGCGCCATCAGCGACCATGATAGGGACGGTCATGTCTGTGGTTTATTTTTTGGTTGGGTTTTCTGGTATAAAGAAAGAGGGGAGATTTGGGAGTAGTGTTAGAAGAGAACGGTCTCTGATAGGGACCGGGGCCGAAAAGAGATGCCCGTGACACAAGGCGGAGGGAGAAAGGGAAGCCTTGGTTGATGCTGTCGCAAAACGCAGACAGATCTGGTGATGGTGGGTGGATGGGTGGTTTGGAGGTGAAGCAAAAAGAGAAGAAGGAAAAGGGAAAGGGAAGAATGGAAAAAAGCAAAAGGCTAGCGGACACAATCCCACCGAATGCTGGCTGCAGTCGGAGTGAAGTGGACTAGTCTCCTGGTAGACTTGGACCGACTGGGAAGGCGGTGGCGGGTCCCTTTGCTGGGTGAAGCGGTGGGCAAACTCGGGGGGCACAGCACCTGTGTCGGTGTCTTTTTTGGCGTCTGGCAGGAAGAACCTTTCTGAACAATCGGACAGCGAAACACAAAAGAGCCCCACCAAAATTCTTTTTTTCTCCCCTTGACTTTGTCTTTTCGCATGGGTCAGCCGGATCTTATCAGTCGCTTATCAGCTTATCGCACATTTTGAAGTGTAGTCATTGGCCGATACGGTGTCCCTTGCTGACATAAGTGGATCCCGATTCGGTAAGCCAAGACTTTCTTTCAGGGACCTGTCTGCGCCCCTTGTCGGGCATGTGCTGGCAGTGTCAGTGCGCTCTGCAGCTGCCAGGGCGTCTGGCATGGATCAAAGCCATCAAGGTCCTCGAAGTTGGGAATAGCATCAACTTGTCGGGGTTAAAAAAATCGCAGAAAACGGACTGCGAGACTTCAACATCACAATGAGATGGATCTCACGCTTCTTCTTATGAGAGCCCTGCTCTTTCAGGTCCACTACCCACGTTGTTATTCAGGAATCGGAGAGTGTCCAACCTGACCTGAAAAAGAGAGGTCATAGATTTTTCTGGTCTGAAAATCTCAAGCCGCAACGATAGAATCCAAAGCTCTACAACAATAGACTCTATTCCAGCTACTTTATGATAAACTATTAGTTGACGGCTCCAACCAGTCTTGTCGTTTAGCACAACTTCCTTCCATGTATCTATCCGCCTGCCACCTTCATTATCCACTCTCATCCTGCTCCTTCCCTCGCAAACACTTCAACACCCCAACCAGGCCAACACCTTCCCCCACAAACAAACAAAACAACCCTTCATAAGCCCACCTTTCCGTCTAATTTTCCAACCAGAACAGAAGAGAAAAAAAACCTTACTGGTGTATCGGTTAACATGGCGGATTCTCAAACCAAGTTCTTCCGCAGCGCAGGGTTCGACTCCCTGGTAGGGTAAATCTTTTTGGTTCTTTTCTTTTTCTCTCCCATGTCTTACATACCACTTTTGCCCACTGCAACGTGCCATCTTCATTGACAATTCACGTCCGCAGCTGGTGTCCATAACTGGTACATTGAAGCATTGGATAACTACTCTGATCATTACACTTACAAGTTCTGGCGGGTCTCCCTTTCAGGCTGTTGGGCTGGGTAGATGATCACATGCCCCCAGCCCTGCAGCCCTATAGGGCTGATCAATCTGACTGACTTCCTTACCTCCAGTTGGAATTCAACACCGTAGTTGTGGACGGAGACGGGATGGGACACTGTAGTTTCCTGACACTAACTGGTTCTTTGTCGACACCGAAGCTGGATCACGCTGGTGCGTTTTAGGCCCTCCCGGTAGTTTGGAACTCGGACCGAATGCACTTGAGCCTCGCTGACCTCAACCAGTAGGGCTGTAGGGCTGCTATGGGAGTTAGTAAGCACCACTGGAGGTACTTCTCACCGCTTAGTTTACGTTATACAAGATTGGTCGAGGGCTAGTAAGCGCGAAATGTTACACAGAAGTTCAATAGTTGACATTTTGCCATGGTCAATAATGGGTTTCTGAAGCGGAGTGTATTCTGTAACTCAGTAACCATTAACTCCAACAGCTATGATATCCGCAAGGCACCCCATTTCCTTAGCCACTATCCCATTAATCCCCGAGAGTCATCCAGTTCGCAACAGACGCCTCTCTCATCTTCCCGAAATCCACGTGAAATCTATTGTAGCCTTTTGCACCTTGTCCGTATCCATGTCCATGTCCATTGAACGCCTTGTTGAAACTCGAGATATGCCTCATGTGAAGCTTTCTCAAGAGTGTTAGCTTGAATCTCTCGTCATTCTAAGAAGGCTGCTGTACGAACGGGATTTCGCATACCTCGACGGATTGAATCATTTCCTCGGCGTAGGCGGCGGAGTAGGCACGTTCGGCCTCGGCCTCAACGGTCCCGGTCTGGGTCCCGGCGGGGGCGTAGGCGGACGAGGTGGGTTGGGGAGAGTGGTGAAGGGAAGAAGTCGAAGAGCCTGAGGCATCATCTCGGAGGAGGCGTACTTCGTAAAGAACTCATCCTCGTCGGTGATCCAAATTGGTTGAAGGTTTACCGTAGGGAAGGGCAGATCGAAGACGGTGAAGTCGATTGATATCATTTTGGTTATGCTGGAAGAGTGGCGTTGAGGTTCAGGATGTGATATGGGAATAGCACTCAAGAGTAAGGAGAGAATTCATTCGGACAGTGAGGTCGCGACATCCTTTATACTCGGAGGTGTTATAACGTTGGCGATAGCAACAACACCAACAACCGTATAATCCATTGTCAACAATCCGGCGTTAAAGCCAATACAATACGGACCAACGCTCTTGCGCAAAACTAAGAAGCATTTTCTCGCAGCCCCCAACGATGATTTTGTTGCAGAGCCTCGGTGACCCAACACAACACGACACAACAAAGCCGCAAGGCACCAACGAGCCCATTAGTAGAGCCAAATATCGGTGAACCAGCATGGCAAAACTAAGCAGCGCTTCGTTGAAAGTAACTCCCCTATTTTCGTGAAGTCCTCGATTCGTCCTCCAACGAGCGCATAGCGGGTAACATGACTTACCCCCTGACCCCCCAGGCCACGAGACCACATCCAGGCACCATGCCCATCAATCATCATAGCTGGCCAAGCCGCGTTGAGCAGGGCAGGATCCGAGCCAGGCTCCTCGTAAGTGGTAAGGCTGCATGGTTCCTCGTTCCCGAACATGATACTATGTACCTTGGTGGGGAACCAGCGGCAGGAACCGTCTCGGGGAGTCCGGTAGGTGGGCATATATACCGTATTGGTAGGAAGGAGTATTGGTGAGCACAATTCAGTACTCATCGACACCTGTTCCCAGCAGCGGGCTGCCAAGCTATCAAAAGCGAGAAATCCGACGAACAGTAAGCAAAACAGATAAAAATCAACCCAGCGGGGGAGCAGAAAACCGTCCAGGATGATCTAACCCTCAATCCCAGATTAAGTTTTTGCGGCGCGCGAAGACTTCGCACCTCCGGGTGCTGCCTTGTGCATCTCGCACATTCGTTGTTCGTCATGTGCTCTGATGTTCTCAGCCAGGGGCAGAGGAGAGGGCAGGGTGTAAAGACACGTGGAAAATCGAAGACATGATGACATTGTCAGTAAGCGAAAGAAAGAAATGCCCCATTGAGAGATTAAAGGCCATTTGGCTGAAAGTGAGGAATCACTTTGTAGTTAGTTGTGACTTGCCACGCATACTGAGGCCGTTGTCAACAAGGTGATTGGACCCGTAGGCTTGGATGGGTTTGGCGTTTGTGGATGTAGATAGGAAAGGTAGGTATGTAGTTCGTTCAGTGATGCTCGGATTCGTACCACTACCACTACCACTACCACTACCAACCAGCCGCATCTCACCGACCCAACTTGACGGGACAGTAGGCGGGACAGTAGTAACCGTCCGAACAAGTGCCGGCTCGGTCTCTGGTCTCTGGTCGCATCGTGTGGCGCAATTCGCTTGTATCCGAGACTGTGAAATACTAGGATATTCCCCCAATCCCTAGATACGCGCGGCACATGACGGATGTTGCAGGGGAGCCTGGGAGCCTGGGGCTCACGGTCCACGTTTAGGGCTGACCGAACGTCTCGTTCCCCGGTCAAGTTCTTTCGAAGTTCGAGCCAGGGGTTATTAGCTCAGTCATCGCTGTTGCCGATCGTAATCGGGCCTGTTTCGTTGTTGAGGTAAGGGTAGAAAGCATCACGTAAACGAGCTTGGTAATCTTGGATGAGTGGATGAGGCTCTGGGCGGTGATATCTTCCCACTATGTTTGCAAGATCGTTGGTAAACTTTCGAAGGAGTCACCTCGAGAATTCCAAACAGGCAGGCAATAAGCTTGACGGTTTAACGGCGTTGCGAAGTTGCGCGTTCCCTTGGCGAGGGGAACACGAATCGCCGTTTGTGTCTAACGGGGGTTGTCTGGATGTTCGGTCAGCACACATGTCATTGGTCGGTTTATTGATGATGACATGCATCCAACGCGGAAGAGCAAAACTGGGTTGAGGATGTTACTTGGCGGTACTGTAACAAGCTTCTAACTTGGGACAGGGAGAGTACGAGATGGAACATCGGGTTGGTTCAACGAGCTTACACTTGGCCGCCGGTGAGGACAGATTATGGCTAGGTCGGAGAGAAGGAGAGAGCAGACCAAAATACGAAACACGATCCGAGCAAGGGAAAATAAATCACATACCACCACCAAGCATTGAGAACGGACGCCGAGGAACACCAATGTTGGAATCTTTGATGGTATCTTATTCTTCGTATTCATGTCTTCTTGGGACCAACGGCAGCGTTGCCGTCGTCGGGAACTATCTTGGGATATTCGATGGGATCGCGAGATGTTCGTCAGGCACCCTGTCCGATCGATGTAAGCTAACACGAGTAAACCCCCTTTTCCTACACTGTTCTTGGTACAATCCTCCCTTCAAAGGGAATAGCACTCACACCGCACCAGTTGTCGTCCGTTTTTTGCCCCCTCTGCCTTTTGTCTAACCACTCCCAATGCCTGATGGTCCCCTTGGCCCATTATTGTCGCCCACCAACACTTTGAGGTAAGAACCGCGAGGGCTGTAGTCGTAGCGCTCAATGTCGAAGTTATTCATTTGAGTTATGATCTTCCTCCGCCTTTATTTGACGATGCATGTTCCGCGTCCAAACTTGACGTCCAAATCTCCCGCTCCTTGCTCGTTGGACTCAAGGACACATGTACCGAATCGTGAAGTTGTATGTCTTTTAGTACCGATCCTCCTCCCCCTTGACGAAGCTTGTGCCAGCTAACTGTCTGCGCGAGGGGTGCACCTAGCGCCTATCCCAATCGCGACTGCGGCTGCGGCTTCTGCTCTTGCGATCGTAGCTGTCGTAACTAGCGCGGCTAGGACTCCTACGGCCTCTGTCATCCACGTCGTTTCTTCCACCTCCTCTACCGCCTCCACCTCTTCCACCACGTCCACCTCTCGGGCTAGGAGTGCGGCTTCGGGAAGACCAAGAGCGTGACCTAGACCGATACCTCCTGTTTCCTCCAGAGGCCGCTACAGGTGAGCGAGAACGAGATCGTGACCGTGACAGCGAGCGAGGTCGGTACGTATCCGAGCGATGCGCGTGACGGCCACCACGGGGAGATCTGTTGCGGCCGCCACGGTTGCCACGGCTGGGTCCTGGCGGGGGTTGGCGAGGGTCATAGTTGGCGCCCCTTCGAGCGGTAGGTGGAGAAGGAGAGAATTTGCGGCGGGGAAGAACGATGGAGACGTTGATGACGGCGCCGTCGAGCTGGGCTTCGTGCATGTGGGCGATGGCGGCTTCGGCGTCGGCTTCGTGGACGTAGAGGATGTAAGCTGTGCCGCGGTTTGTGCGGGCTGTTGTGGAGAGGTTAGCTCAGTTCAAAATCTGATGACGACAGGTGCAACGTACATGTCCTGTTCAAAGGTAGATCCAAATCCTCAATCTCTCCAAACTGGCCAAAGATTTCGCGAAGGTGGTTCTCGTTGATGTTTTTGGTCAAGCGCTCGACAACAATCTTGGTGCTCCTCACGGGCTGTTGTGGGCTCGGACTGCGGGTAATGCTTCGGGATCTCGAACGGCTGTCTCTTCCACGGCTGTAGCTCCTGTCGCGCGGGCTCAAGCTGCGACGACCACCACCGTTCCTGCGGGGTGGCGAGCGACCTCGTTCCCGGTCGAGGGAAGCATCTCTGGGTGAAGGTTCGCGGGAGTAGTCGCGGACAGAGCGAGGTGTGGGAGAACGGTTGCGGCGGGGTGTAGGAGATCGGGAGCGGTCATCGTAGCGGTCGACGGACCGGGACCTCGAGCGGGAGGCCATGATTATCTGCTGGTGGTGGGTGATGTAGCTGCCCTGTGCCTGGAGAAAGATATGATGTGGACGATCGCTACTCTGTTTCAAGAATACTGGATAGTTTTGGTTGCTTTAATAGGCGATCACACTTCTGAAGCTGTGCGGTCGTTGGTTGTATGGTGCGGATGAAGAAATGGGTGGTGATGATGTTTGGTGGAAGAATTGCTTTCCTTCTGTTTGCCAATTGCTTGAACTGAAAGTTGAAACCAATTGCTGAGTGCTGCAAAAGTCCCGACGCGCTCTTGCTTCAGTGGAGCTTCAAACCGCGGCGAGGATGCACGGACCAGCTGTCCAGCCTTGGTGGGGTCCGTAAGGCAGGATGTCGTTCACGTGATCCCCCGCATCGTCTTCCAAAGTCCCCACCGAAATTCTTAGCGCCATCGTTATGATCCACTTCACGTTTCTCTTGGCAACCTTATTTCCATGTTTTTGTTTTCGAGAATGTTTTGAAGCTTCCACGACATCATCGCGAGATCCAGGAAGGGATCAGCACCACGACTTTATGCATGACAACCATTGATCGTGTTCGTATCCCAGCACTGGCGAATTCTCTACGTTGACTACCACCGGCAAAACCTCGCTGAAGACTAGATTTGCTCGAGTGTCTCGATGCCCTGGAGAGTTGACGATGCACTCTGCGATTCCAATATGACCATGTTGTCTTTGCATCTTCTCTAATATTCAACGAGAAATAACGGAGCCAAGCCATCCAAGCCACAGTTGACCTCATACCGCGGCACAGACTTGGCAATGCTTGAATCACCAGTGCTGCGCAAAACGAGTGGTCTTCTGTGGCTGAAAAGCTTGAAAACAGGGAAACTTGGCAGGAAGCTTGTTCCCAAAAAGCATTCCACGCCGACTCACCTCACCTCAACCACCGATGATGGCATTCCCCGTGATAATGGTTCTAGGCCCGATACCCTGCATCGGATATTTACATTTTTTTGTCAGTCTCAGGGTCCTGTCCACCACGATTCAGGGTCTTGTTGGGCTGCCGGGCTGTTGCTACGCCCCGCCATCATCGTCATTTTTCGGCCTTCTCATTGGATCGCGTGTGTTTCAAGCCATTCAAAGGGTCCTGTCACCCTCCTTCACCAACATGATTTGACGTCATGTTTGGTATTGATCGTCACCAACGACGTCGTCGGCCGTCGTCGACATACATGCTGCAAAAGCAGGTTTGATGAGGTACACGAACGATGATGGATGGGGATGTGGAGGAATAGAAATACCAGCGAGTGTTGGCGTTTTCTGTGTCAAAGAACTTTATCTTCATCGACATCGATAACATCAACTCATACAAGTCAGAGCAGCATCTGAATATCCTCACCTCAACCAACTCCAACAACAACCACACACAACAGCAAACATGCCTCTCTTCTCCCGCCACGCCGAACCCGAGCCCGCCCCGGCTCCCGTCCACCACGAGCCCGCTCCCAAGAAGCACTCCCTCTTCGGCGGCTCCCACCACCGCTCTCCCTCTCCTCAATCACCCACCTACTCCAGCTCCTCATCAGACCGCCACCGCTCCACCAGCCGCGACTCCGGCACCGGTACCCAGCGCAAGGGCAGTCTCCTCTCACGCACCTTCGGCAACGGCCCCGGCACCAACCGCGACGTCGACCCATCCATCATGCAAGCCCGCGAGCGCGTCATGATGGCCGAAGCCGCCGAGCGCGATGCCGACCGCGCGTTGATGGCTGCCCGCGAAAGTGTCAGGCAGGCGAGGGAGCATGTCAGGGCTTTGGAGCTTGAGGCTCAGGAAGAGGCGAGGAGGGCAAAGATTAAGCAGTATCATGCTAAGGAGGTGTCGAAGATGGGGAAGAAGTTGGGTCGTAAGTACTCCTGTTCGTAGGCGAAGTGGTTCTGGAGATGTGCTAACGAGGTGATAGGCCATGGCGTCTAAACTTACTGCTCACTTCTCACCAAATGTTTCTGCTTTTTTTGGTCTTTGGGCCAAAGATGATAGATACCCACCACATCACATGGTTTCTTTTTCTTCACTTCACACTGTTTTAATACTGTTTAAGCCTTGTTATGATATCCACATGTACACGGAGAAGGAGTTACAGAGTTTTTTGTTTGAGACACTTGTCTAAAATGAGGAAGAAGTTGTCACGAGTAGCACAGCACAGCACAGCAGAGCATGAGCAATAACCATGGAGTTCAGTCATCTTGTCGTTCAATCCAATTCGATTTCATTCATTCCACGCTATGAAAACCACCCAAACTCCCTTCCGGAACCAAATGCCTCCTTTCTTCCACCCCGTCCTTGACCCCGAGCCGAACATTCGCTATCACAAACAACTTTCCACCTCTTGCTAACATCAAACCCCAACACAAACAACCTTCACAACCCCCTTCCACAAACCCTTCCACATCTTCAAAAAAATCTTTCCCTTCCCCTCCTCCTTCTTATGGTCAGTCTTCTTCAACCCAGCAATACCCAGATACATCTCCATCTTCATTATCTCCGTCACCATTTCTTGCTGCCTTTTTTTGTTGCCAACGGGGACGTAGGCGTCCATTCCGCCGGTTTCTTCTATCGTCGCAGCAGCCACCTTGGAATCTTTTGGTTCTCTGGTGATTGTGTCTTCTCCGATTACCGTGTCTTCTCCGATTACCGTGACGGTGTCGTCGAAGCGGACTTTCTTGTCGTTTTTCTCGTCGTTTTGTTCATTTTGTTCCTTTTGTGTGCTCTCTGGGGTGTGCGGCTCAACGGGAGTCGGGACAGGAGTGACCACATCCTTCTCCGGCCCCTTATCAACAACGGAAGCAGCAGAGAAAGGACTGTCGTTCTCGTTATCGTTGTCATTGTCATCTCGACGGACAAAAAGACAAGCACCCTCCCCCCCAAAGCACCTCTCCTCCCCAATGACATGCACCGTCACGTCATCAGCAAACCTAACCCCCTTCTTTTTCCCTTTCCCCTTCTGCTTTTTCTCTACCTCCTCCGGCCTGTACGGTGCAACAGTCCCACAAGCCACCACACCACTATCCCCCTCATCCCTTCCAGCATCCTTTCCAGCAGCAGCAGCAGCAGCTGAGGGGGAAGAAAAAGTGTCGACCGTGTCGTTATCCTCCCCGTCAAGAGAAGGAGGAAAAAGAGAAGGACTGTCGTCCCCGGCAAAAGAAGATCTGCCGTCACTCCCGAACTCAATCTCGTCCGCAAACGGATTGCCGATTGCGTAATCCACCAAGTGTCCACTGCCCAAAGATCTCACCATCAAGGGCCGATTAACCGCTAACGAGCTCTCGGTGTCGCTTCCGTTGGAGGAGCCCCGTCTGGACCTGGGACTCGAATCCGAAGAACTGTAGAGACTAGACGGGCTGGGACTAGACGGGCTGGGACTAGACGGGCTGGGACTAGACGGTACGGGGCTGGACGGCGTGATCCCGTCCTCGCCCTGCCCCGTCCCAGTGGTCCCACGCTCCCCGGGGTTTATGGCGATGGCCATCGTGATGGACTGGACCAGGTCTTCCCAGTTTTGCTGGGCTAAGGCCGTTCCGTGGCGAGTGTCGTGATCAAGACCGTTGATGGAGCTCAAGGAGAGGGAGGACCCTGTTGAGGAGGAGCAGTGGTAGAAGCCGGTTTTCGTCATGGTTGTTGTCGCCATGGTTGTTGTCGCCATGGTTGCTGTTGGCGGGGTGGGGGAAGTTTGCGGGCGAGTTGTCGGGGTTGTCGGGGGAGTAATGGGGTCGGTGGAGTTGTTGCTTGGATGGCCGGTTGGGAGGCCGGTGGGGAGGCCGGTGGTAAGGTCTGTTGGGAGGTCGGTGGTCACCCCTGGGTAAGGGGAGAGGGAGAGAGAGTGGGAGGCGTTTCTTCGTTGGAGAGGGGGACGAGGTCGGATGGGAGCACAAGTGGTGACGGAGTTGGAGGGGGTGGTTGGCATTTTGGATGGAGGTTGGGAGGTTGTTGTGTTTGTGCTTGTTTTCGTGGTGGTCGAGTGTTGAGTCGAGGGATGATGTGGTGAGCAGGCGAGTTGGATGATGGGAGAATAATGTTGGAAGATTGTCATTGCTTTTGGAGAGAAGGAAGAGATGTTATTTTATATGGAGTTCTCGAAGTCCCTCATAATCGAATATTCGTAGACTTTTATTGAGACTCTTGGCTGCCCAAAACCGATGCAAAAATGTTGCTGCTTGAGCGTTGTGCAATGCAGCTTTGCGAGTATTTCAAAGTTCAACTCTGCAGTTGGATGGTCGGTCGTTCTGTTGTCTCTTCACCTTCTTCTCCTTTCCCATATCACTACCCCCAAACCTTCTTCTATCGATGTCAGTTACTCATCTCGATCTCCTCAAAAGAACGGACGGCAACCTCTACGAGCTTGCTCTGTGTTCTTTTGGTGGTGGTGCCTCCCGTTGTTCTTCCACGCGATGTGATATGCACGAATGGCGTCCTGAAAAAACGGTGCATGAACGTCCAGCAAATGCATTTCTTGTTGGATTCTCCTCGTGAGACCATTCAAGTGGAAGTTTCTTGGCCCCTCCACGCAAGAGAGTGGGTGTTGCATGCCCAAGTCCCAGCCTCACACCACCCGCTCGCCGAAGATTGCATCCTATCATTCCCATGCCAGCCAGATTGATAAAGGTACCACTTCTGAATCTGCTTTCATCATCACCTCGGCGTCGCCGTTCCGCACAACCACAACTACAATTACCACACAATCACAAAGAGCCATCTTCAACACCACCCACCTAATACCATAAGATCAACAACAAGTCAACAACATCCCCCCCCTCAAACAAACCCACCCACCCCCTACAACGCACTCCATCCCAAACCCCCCCCCCTCTCACCTACCTACCCCCAAACCGCCAATCCCCCCGTATTCAAAACCCCTTGTTTGCCAATTACCATCAACCAGCCCTCACCAAATCAGGCACATCCTCCGTCATCATCCTCCTCCTCAACCTCCTTCGCTCACAACATCCGCACTTCATCGCCAGCCCTACACCCATCAGGAGGACCAAGAAGCCAAAGACTCCGACGACGATGAGGACGTCTGTTTGTGGTGGTTTGTGGGGTGGGTAGGTCGATGGTTTGGCGGTGGTGGTGGTGGTGGTGGTTTGGGGCCATTGGGGGGTGGACATGGTGGTGAGTTTTGTGGGTTGGGACTGGTTAGGAGTAGCGGGAATAGATAGCGAGCGATGCTGAGGACAACAGGGATGCATTTTGTAGACATTTCGGGGGGTTTAAATGCTTTGAATTGTGGAGTGTCCGAGATGACAAGAGGGTTGTTCATCACCGATGGTTGTGGGGATGCCTGTTCAGTGTTCACCAAGATATCGAGGTTGGTCACGAAGGTTACGCACTGTTCACCGAAAATCAGTATATGGATCACAGCGTGTTTTATAACGGTACAGCTATGCAACTACATAACCACTGATTCAGTTCGATCTGTTGAAGCCATTCACACGTCTTGGCATTCATTACATGTAGTGGATACGATTCACACATGGGATGGTGACACGGATTCCCTTGTATATATACCTCTCGCAACCCAGACTTCGTCCCCTTTTCCTCCTCTGCTTCCACGTCCTTACCAAGCCCCATCATATGATCCAGGTCCAGTCTGCATCGCATCCGCCCGTCCGTGCATCTCTTTCTCTATAAAATACGGAAAATAGCCAAGACCACCTTAGCAATTACATGCAAAACTTCCAAAAAAATCTCGACGCCACGGTTAGCGGTCCCCTCCATCTCGTCCACGTTGCTCACCATGGCCACGATGGCCGCCATGGCCGCCTCGCTGGCTGCCACGGCCACCTTATTATTATTATCTCCGTTGGCCGCCTTCTCCGCCATGGCCGTGACGGCCGCGATGGCCTCGTTGGCTGCCTTGGCCACCTTGTCCGCGCTGTCTGCGTCGTTGTTGTCTGCTTTGGCTACCTTGGCTGCCTTGTCCGCGATGGCGGTGATGGCCGCGATGGCTTGGTCGGCCGCCGTGGTTACCTCTTGCGCGCGGTCTGCGTTGTTGTCGTTGTTGTCTGCGTTGACTGCGTTGGCTACCTTGGCGGCGATGGCGGTGATGGCTTCTTTGGCTTCGTCGGCCGCGGCGGTTACCTCTTGTTGTGCGGCGCGGTCTGCGTTGTTGTCTGCGTTGGCTACCTTGGCGGCGATGGCTGCCTTGTCCACTATGTCTGTGATGGCTGCTTTGGCTTCGTCGGCTGCTTTGGTTATCTTGGCTACCTTGTCTGCCTTGTCTGAGTTGTTGTTTGTGTTGTCCGCGGGTTGGACGTCTTCGGTTGGGGGGGAGGAGGAGGAGGAGGAGGACTTGTCGTTGTCGTTGTCGGTGTCGCCACCGAGTCCTCTCTTACGCAGTGCAGTCCTTGAGCGGGAGCAGCCTGCCTTTTGGGACGGTTGCTCGGTGTACATGTCGGTGCCGTCGGTGGTGGTGTCGAACATGTTGGCGACGGCCCGGACGGGGGACATGGCTACTTCGAAGGTGGAGGCGAAAGCACTCTTGAAGGGGCCCATCTGGGGATGGGTGGTAGAGGTAGTCATACGACCATTGTCGTGGACATTATGGCCGATGACTTGGACAGTGGCCGGCTGCACATGGAACAAGGTCGGCAGAGCGGATGCCACCGAGACAAGACCCAGGAACGAGACGAGGGAGAGAGGGAAGAAGAGGATGGAAGGGAAGAGCGGGTGGGACTTCATCTTGACGACAGTGCAAAGTGTTTGGTCTTGTTGATCGATGGCTTGCTTTGTTGATGGGAGGTCGACGGAGTTGACAAGGTGAGTATTTATAAACAAATACAAGTAAAGGGCCGAGGTAGAAAAGGGGGCAGTGGTCGACACTCGCATACGTTGCTTCGAGCCCAGATTGGAAACATGTCCTCTTCTAATGGACCGGAAGTCTGGAACCACCTTGAAGCGGGCATCAAACGCCGTGAAGCGCCATGGCGATAATGCCATGGTGGTGAACAAGTAACATACATTTGGGAACGTACCCCACATGAATGTCCGAGATGTATCCCAGACGCGTGTATGGTCAATGGTGCACTCCTCCGCCTAACCGCCACACACTCACTTCGTCGAGGCCTCAACACTACATATGATTCCATCCATCACTACCGTACATACATGATGATGTTTGAGGCCATTCCCACTTTCCATCCCGCATGCATCTACCAGAAACGCCGAACCGGACTGTCCGTTTCCGGTCCGGACACGAACCCATCCTGCGCTGCAAAAGCATCACTAGTGTCATGTACACTTGACCGAGCGTCCCAACCTCCCGGGCATCTTGTCTTGAGCACGATCTGCATCCCCATCCCCAGTCTCTCCAACTCCGGTCCTGCTTCACGCGTCTCCAACTTTGCTCGACAACTCCGAATCCTTCTTCTTCCGCTTTCGAAGCTTGCAGCCATGCAAATAACAGAGGGTTACCACCCAGAGGACTGCACTTCCGAGGATGGCGGGAAGAAGAAATAAAGACTTGCTCCGGTTGGAGCTCTTTGTGGACAGCGCGTACAGGAACTGGAGTCTTACTAGAGGTATATATGCGGTTAAGTTGAATAAGTCGGACAATAATTGTTGTGGGATGAATGTCTTCAAGTTAAGGTCGATCGTGATAGCGGTCTTTCAAAATGGAGAGAGACCCAGGTGTTAGTGCATCCCACTAAAGTCTCAGATTACAGGGGTAACTCCTTAACAGCCAGCCAACCATTTTCCAAAGGCAACTAACAAGGACCAAGTCTCCAACACCAGGGTCCAGCCCCCATCACGACCTCCATCTTCAAAACAGACCAAGGCCCCTTTCGTGAAAGTGACACCATATTACTCCCAAGATCCCGAAACGAGACACTAATACTAACAAATACACGCTAGACTGTTTCCGCCTCAACAAGAACAAGCGTGTTGGTGGGTGTTAGTGCCAATGCGCTATAACCGCATCAATTAGCAGCGGTAGCTAAGTGACATGACCAATCCTTGTCCCGAACAACAACCTCGTAACAAAGCTCGCCTTTTGGACCGTGCGCTCAGGCGCACGGACCATATACACTCGTATTTATCCGTGAGACACCGTTAGTTTCCCATAGTTATCTCAGTCAACCAATCAAATACACTCATTTATACCCTAAAAATCCGTATCCTACGGTTATATACCGCATTTCATTAGCGATCCACTTAGGGGGGTACTATATTAATTAAGGGGGATACCCTAAAAAAGGCAATTTATTTATATTACAACCGCGCAGCGTGCGAAATCCTTACCAAAATAATAAAATTAATTAATATTGTAATAACGAATAAAGGGATTAATAAATACCGTTAGGTATTAAAACGAATACGTTAACGGTAACGGAAACTTTAATAAAATTAATCGGTATAATTAATAAGTAATGGGACCGTCGGAACGTAATTCGGGACCGATAATTATATAATATTATCGAGTACCTTCTTAAATAATAGCGAGAGCGGATATAATAATACGATAAGAATTTAATTAGGATTAAGGACTTACCGAAATAAAAGTAGAGAGTAGGGTACTTATTTAGAAAGTATATTAGAATTTTAATAAAGTTAGAGTATAATTTACATTCGTATTTACTTAATATAGAAATATTAATTAATATTAGGAAGGTATTATAAATATAATATTATTATTAAAATTAATTAATAATAATTTAAACCGCCTACTTTTTATCGGGTTAAATCCCTCCTTTTTCTCCTTTTCCTCCTTTTCTCTTATTATTATTATAATAATATAAAATAATTATTAATAATAATAATAATATATAATTAACTATTTAATAAGTTTTAACGTATTAATATTATAACCTTAATATTGGATTACTAACGGCGATTTATAAAAACCCTATATAAGAAACTATAACGATTTAATTTAATTATTATTAATATAGAAAATTATTATTTATCGTATACGTAATATTAGTATTAACGTTATTATAATTTAAAAAGTATTTATATAATTATCTATTAATATAGGAATCGATATTAAATAAATATTATTTATATTTCTATTCTCTATTTTCCCCCGTCTAAAAATTTTAGACGACGTAATCTCTTTTATTACCGATAGTATATTAATATTATTAAACGCTATTTTTACTTTAAAGTTTTATATTTTAACTCCGCTATTATTATAAATGTTTATAGCGATAAAAGAATTTATAGGTACGTTTTTAAGCTTACCGGAAAAAAATCCAAAAAAGTATTTAAAAAATATTAAAATTTATATTAACCGGTTAAAATTCAATAGCGAAATTAAAAGGATTCGGAAGAGCTGTACTATATTCCGTCGAAGATTGCGAAGTATTGCGAAGGAAAATTAATACTTTAAATTATTAAAAACTAATTACGAATAGGAATTATTAAAGAGGTAATTCTTTATTAAATTTAAATTATATATTATTAAATACAATTAGAAAATAAAATATTAAATTAATTTATTTAATTATAAAAAGGGAGAAAGTATTAAAAATTATATAAAGAGGGTAACCCAATTATTAGATAAATATATAAAATTATAAATAAAAGAATTTCGAAATTGATTATATATATATATAGCGGATAGTAGGGAAGTTGACGATATTCGAATAATAGAAAGAATTAAAAGTTATTTTTATAAAGTAGGGAAGATTAATATGGGATATTAATTAACGAACGATATTATTTTTAACGATATAAAGGAAATTATTATCGGATATATTATTCGATTGGGTAACGAAAAAAGCCTATTCCTAAAAGAGCCGAAATTAGAGGTAAAGGCTAATTAAATATTTATTATAGAAGGATTTGCGAAAATTTTAGCGGAAATATTAAGAGGATATTTATCGATAGCCTCTAAATCCGCGAATTGCTAATTTAAATCGGGGATATATAGTAGAATAGCGAATTACGATTAAATATTAATAAACCATTAATATTATCTTCTAATATAATTATAAATAATATTTATAGGATAAATACCGATAGAATAAGTAAATATTAATTAAATAATAAGTATATTATACTATTCCGTATATATTTAGGGATAAATATTTATAAAATTAATTTAAAAATAATTGTAATAATAAATTAATTTTATTAACGGTAATAAATTAATGAGTAATTAATAGGGATATAGTAATAATACCCAAAATATTACAATTTATAACGCCGAAGGATATAATACGCGTAGGCGAACCGGATTTAAATACTTTAATTATTTAGGGGTATATATAATTCGGGAATATATTTCGCCTCGTTGGCCTTAATACGAAATCGATTAAATTATAAAGTACGTCCGAAATAATAAATTAATTTTAATAAACTTTAATTATAATCTAGCGGATAAAGTGGGGGATAATAAAGGGTAAAGATTTAAGGTAATAATTTCGGTAAATAAAATTAAAAATATTATTAACGAAATAGAATAAGAATTAAAAGTTTAGGGTATAATTATATTAATTAAATAAATTTAATTATTAATAATATTATTAACGGAGCCTAATAAAAAAAGGTACCGGGGAATCGAATTCGCTAATAAAAATATTAATATATATAAAATTAATATAAAATAAAATACTATACGGAATTCGGATAAGGAGCGACGTAACCGGTCCCCGATATTAACCCCGAAGAGATTAAGAATAAAATAGAAGGAAGAATTAAAAAAAGATTATAAAAAATTAGAAATATTATATATTAAAAGTCGGCGAATATAGCGTAATACGATTCTTATCCATAATATTGGTATTAATTTGGCGGATTGTTAGGACGTTAAATATTAAATAAAAACGAATATAATTAAATTAGATTATTTATTTATATAAATATATAATCGATTATTGTAAATCCGAATTTAAATTGTATAATTATTTAATTTATAATATATTACGTAATATAAACGACGGGTCGCGATATAAGTATAGTCGTTTATAATTAATAAATAATAAGGATTTAGGGAGATTATTAATATTAGTAAACGTAAAGATTTAATTTTAAACGAATTATTATTAAAATATTTTAAAGGTTATATAGGAAAAAAAGAAGTAAATAGGTATTTAATTAATATAAGTGCGTTAATAAATATAATTAATAAATATATTATAAAACGGCTAAATATAATTACTAAGCCTATTAAAATTCTATATAATATTATAGTCGTTAATAGCCGGTATATTTAAATATTTAAATATATATTCTTCCTTTTAATAATCGAAAGATTAGTAATATAAATTATAGCGTTTATAATCCTAGGATAAAACCCTATTTATAATTTACTCTTTAGTAATATTTAAATTTATTACGTTAAAAGGGTTATCGACGTTTATTATTATATTATTATTATATAAAAAAAAGCGGGCGCTTAGAGGGTAATAATATTATTAAATAAAAACGGTAATATATAGGAAATCCCGGATAATAATAACGATAATAAATATAATAAGGATATTTAGGAATATAATAATAAGGGGGACGATTTCGAAATAAACCTCAAAATCGCTTACGTATTATTTATAAATAAGAAAGTAATTATAGCGGAATATGAAAAGGAATATATAAAAAACGTAATACGGGTTTAAGCCTAAGGTAAATTTACGACGATTAATAATAATACCCGGGAGGAAACGGTATAGTATTAATATTATACCCTGTAATAGGGAAGGTTAGATAGTAAATCGTTATATATATATTAGAATATATTATAATAAAGGTATTAATTAGACGGAGTATTTTAAAAATAAATTTATAGGTCGTAAATAGATTACTACTAATAGGGAAATAAAAATTCTGGGAAGGATACGCATTTAGACTACTTAATACGGCGGAAGACGGGATTCTATATTAAATACCGCCGCTTATAATATTAGTAAATAAAGAAAGATTAATATTAAGGAATTATAACGGATTTTATATATTATTTTTAATTATAGAAATACTTTATAATATTAATAATTTATTTATATTCGATAATTAAAGAATAATTATACTACTATTAACGGGGAATAATAGGCATTTTATATTAGAAATATTAACCGAAGAAAAGGATAGAATATAATTTAAGAAATAGGGTTTAAGAATAATAATAAAAGTAGAATAGAAGTAACGGAAAAATATATATTATAAAAAATAATATAAAAATAAAAATATAGGTAAGGATTAAGGAAATATAATTATTTATAGTAAAATAATAAATCGGGTATATATAGCGAAGTAAATTAAAGAAGGTTATATAATTAATTAAGAGGTTAGGAAGGACGTAGGACGGTAATTAATTATTTGCGATATTATTACCGAACCGATAAAGAAGATTTAAGAATAAATTGAAGAAATAGGGGTATAATTAAGGGATAATTATATTATAAAAGAGTAGAAAGAAAAAGTAATACGATTAGCGTTTATATATAAAAATATTTTCGCAATAGAATTCGCTAATATTAAATAAACCGACTTTATTTAATATATTATCGATATATATTTTAATATTATTTTATATCGATTAAAGTAATTATAATATATATTACGGATAAAGGAATTTATAAAACGGTTATTATTATAAATAGAGGCGGTCGGTTAAATTATATTAAGAATTAATATATAGGGTACGTATATTAAATTTCTATTAAAGAATAATAGCGATTTAAAAGTAGTAATAAATTACCGCCCGATTAACGGGGTTATAATAAAATTATAATAGCCTATATACAATTAATTAAAATTATTTAAATATATTATAATAAGGGAATATAATATTTTCTTTTAAGTAAATAGAGTTTATAATTATTAAAGAATCCTTATAATTAAAGGGTATAAAAATGAAATAGCCTTTATTACGCTTAATACCTAATATTAGAACTTACGAATATTATAGAGAATAACGGGATCCCTATACATTTATTATATATTTACTAATATAGGTTTCGGAATATAACCGCTTTAAAATAGGACTTTCGGTCTTAAATTATTAAATTTATTCGGCTATTATTTAAAATAGGGTATATTATTCGATTATTTTATAAATAATTATAATATATCCGTAATAAATTTTAACGTACTATATAACTTCCTTAAATACTATTACTTCTTGCGAATTGTATTTATATTTATTAATATATTACTAAAGAAAATAATCCTATTCGCTATTAAAATTACTATAATAGGATTCGAATTCGAAAAGGGATAACGGCGATTAGTAGCGAAATACCGCAAACGGTTTATAAAATAGGTAAAGCTTAAAAATTACCCCAAAAATAAAAAGGAATTATTAATTACTCTTTATTTATTATTTTATTTACGGGAATATATACTAAATTAGACGGATTATATACGGATTTTAAAATAAATATATATAAAATAAATTTAATAATAAATAATTATAGGGAAATAATTTATTTAATAATATTAAATCCTATACGAATAAAATTAAGGGTTAGAGTAGGTAAAATTATTTAAATATTTATATAGCGAAATATAAACCCAAATTATTAAAACTATTCTATTAAATATACAATTTCATTTCGGATATAATATATTTAATATTAATATTAAAGTAATATTAGTATAATTTATAATTAAGATTATTAAAACCGAAATTACGGACCGGAATATAAAAGATATTAACCTTTTATCGTTTATATTATAATTTTTATCGGACGTAGAAATTAAATATTATATAAACGAAAGAAAAATATTAAGTATTTTATAAATATTAATTAAATATCGGAATATCCTCTTTAAATCTATTTATTTAATTATTATTTATATTAATTATAAGGATTTATTATAAATTCTCAATATTAAAAGGGAATTTACTAACCATATTATTAAATAAATTAATCGGCTAGGAAAATACTATATTAAAATCGTATATTGGCCTAGTAAATCGTAATTTATAAGTATCGTTACTAGTCTTTCGCAATTATTTAAAGATATAATTACTTAATTAAATCAAATAAACGAGGAAATACGGCCGTTTTTTTAACCGAAGAAATCCGCGCTAATATATTTAATATAATTAAAAATAATTATTTATATACTATCGGTTATATATACGGTTATAATTTTCAAAATATTAAGAATAATAATAAATAATTTAAACCTAAACCTATTAAACGAGCCGTAATATATTAATATTATTGCGTTTTTATTATACGGGAAAGTGGGGATTAATAATTTAAATAATATTAAAAAACGGAATATTATTCGAAAGTTTATAAAATTCTAGTTAATCGATAGGCAATTTACGTATTTAGAAGCGTAAGGAGAAAATATATCGCTAATATAGTACGTATTCCCTAAGGAGGTATAATAAATTATCGGGCAAGTATATAATTACTACGGGTATTATTCTATAGGTATTACCTTAAGGAAATTCCGTATAAAATATTAATAGCCTAATAAATTAAAGGATATAGTAATATATATAATAGGGTATTCGATATACGCAACCGTAGGACTAAAATTATTGAAAATTATTAAATTAATATTAATATTATTATTAATACTATAGTCGGTAATTAGCACGGATTATATTAGAATTATTATACTACGAAATAGGGCCGGATAATTTTATATATATTTATGAATTTATTATTTCTTATAATTTATTATTATAACTTTAATAATAGAATTAATTAATTTCGGAATAATTTAAGCGTAGAAGAGGATTACCCCTGTATTAAATTGGCCGGTAGAGGTATATAATAATAATATATCCTACTTCTTATCGGTAATAGTAAGGCGATATTTTAGGGATTATAATATTAAAGTTACTTACGGGCTAATATATAATTTATAATTTTATAAATTAACCGAATTATTAATTGAATTATTAAAGGCAAAAATGAGAAAATGGGTACGATTATATAATTACCAAAATCTAGAAAATTAGCTATTAGTATTAGAAGAGTTCGTAATTAATTTTAATAGCCGGATTCGAAAAAGGTATAAATATAACGTATCGTAATTATTATTAAAATAGTAAATAAAATAGCGATTAATAATAATAAATAGGGGAATAGTAAATAATATAGGAAGGATTTTAAATTTTATAAAAAATAACGAAGGATTAAAAAAGAATAATATAAAAGGATAGAGGATAAATAAAGTAAAAGAGATAAAAAAGGATTAGAATTAAATAAAGGTAGAAAAATATAAAGAAATAACGTTTAATAATCTTTATTTAATAAGAAATATAATATAAGAATTAATTATAATAATACGGAATATAAAACTAAAATATATTAAATAAAAAGATAAAAATAAATAGGGGGTAGAAAATAAGAAATGAACGCCGGTATTTATACCGAAGTAAATAAACCCTTAAGAAATAATAGAAATAATATTACTAATATCGATTAGGGTAGTAAATTTAATAATACGTATAAAGAAAAGAAAAATATATATTAATAATATTAAATTATAAATAGTAAATAAAGTAAAAAAAAAAGACTTATTAAAGGAAATAGAAGTAAATCGGGGTAAACGGTTAATAACGGAGGCGGATTAAATTAAAAAAATAATAACGGTAAATTTAAAGGAGATTAATTTATAAAAAAGGATTAATATTATTAAAAATAATTGGGAAAATAAATATATAAAATTATAAAATAGAATAAAAGGAATAGGTTTAAGAGATATTAAAATTTAGAAGGGCGAGGACTAAGACGAAATAAATAAATAAAAAAAAAAAAAAAAAGGAATATAAAAGGAATAAAAATTAAATAGAAAAGTAATGGAAAAAGTAATAATTAAAAAGGAAAAGAATAAATATAATAGCAAATTGGAATTTAGTTTAATTTTCAATTCTAAATTAATTACTACTTTAATAATAATAATTTCTTACTAATATATAGGTATAAGAATTAAATAATAAAATATTAAGGGTTAATATATTAAGTATTCGGTTTTATTCTCTTTAATTACGATTATATTATTTATATAGTTACGATAAATATAATATAAGCGTATTATTATTATTTACGGGGAAATAACTTTTATAATAATTACGACGCTTATATATATTTAAAATCGGCGAATTATAGTAATTAAGCGCGAATAACCGTTACTACTTTATTAATTAAATATATTATACGATTTATAAATATATAGTCCGGAAATAATTATAAAGAATTATTAGGTTAAATTAATAGCCCCGGATAGAATTAATAATTATTTATTTTAGGAACGTTATATTAACGATTTACTATTTAAAAATTTTAATTGGCCTAATGTCTATTCGGGTAGCCTATATATTAATTAGCGGACTATTCCGGCTTAAAGTAATTTAATACTAATTAAAATACTTTTAAAAGGCGAATTCTATATATATAAACGAATAATTATTTTAATTACGTATTAATAACTATAATATAAACCGGTAATAATATAGGAAATAAAGTATTTAATAATATTATATATTAATTTACGGATTTTATTAAAAGTCCGGATTATATTGGAAAAGTATATCCGAAACGTAAATTTCTTTATCCTACCTTTTAAATAGCCGTTATACCGGATTTAATTATCCCCCCGGATTCGACTTCAAATTTATATAATTATAGTAATAATAAATTATATATATTTTTTCCGTATTAAAAAGATATATAAATTAGTAAAAAATATTAAATTATAATAAATATAATTTATTATAATCGAATAGAACGAGGATAATACCGTAATCCGAATATTGGGTACGTAAGAATAAAAGTTAATTGAAATTTTAAAAGTCGTAGAAAGGAAGAAGTCCACTATTAAATTACCCCTATATAAATAACCGATATATATTATATATTATAATAATACCGTTATAATAAAATATCCCCTCTTTAATAATATAGAATTTATTTCGAATATTTAAAAATATTATAATTATTTAGACCGGCGTTAATATAACGGATAGGGAAATTTAATATTTATAAAATTAATCCGGGATAAATTAATTAAAATTATTAAAGAGTTTTATAAGGGATTAATATATATAAATAAAAGTGATTTATTATTCCTAGGCGAATTTAAAATATTAAAAGAAATAAATAATTAGGATAAATTAAATTACGCTATATACTGTATAAAATAATTATTATTTATTATTAGAAACGGAGCGATAAACGATAATAATAATATAAATAATAATAATTATACCGACCCTACTTCGGAACCGGAATTTCTTATAGAGAATTAGGAAGTTAGATATAATATATTAATTTAATACGTTTTAAAATTCATTAGTATAAATATTCGTAGGATTATAAAAGGTATATAGAAAATTATTTAAATAGGATTTATAATTATAAGAATTTTTATCGGCTTAGTCTTAATACGTATTATAATCGTTAATAAAGTAATATCCCGGGAATATTTATAAGATTATTAATTATATACCGTTATAAATTAGTTCGATTAGGGAATTTAATATATTTTTATATATTTTATTAATTTCGATTTCGACGATATTTAGGTAGGTTTGAGATTATAATTAACCTTTATATAATATATAATTTAATAATAAATGTAAAAAAGTCGGTTCTTTAGGTTTTTATAAGCGTAAGGGGATTTAGTAAAGGATATTTTAGGATTTTAAGTTAGGAAGTTATAAGAAATAGAATTGTAATAAATTAATATATAGGGGGAATGGGCAATTAATTTAGTAGGGCGACCGGATATTAATTTAGTAGGTATACAGTAATACCCTTAGGGAAGGGAGGAAATATAGTAGACCGTACGCTCAGGCGTACGGACTATATATACTCGTATTTATCCGTAAAATACCGTTAGTTTCCTATAGTTATCTTAGTCAACTAATTAAGCACACTCATTTGTACCCCAAAGATCCGTGTCCCACGGTTGCATACCGCATTTCACTTTCTATGCCGGAATAAAGTCCCAACTCCATGAAATCATATTAATCATCGGCCGGACATGCCACTGAAATTTTTTTGGATAAGTTAATACACCGTGTCAAGGCTTCTCGACTCGGAATCATTGTGAAGCTGATGAAGAAGCAACACCGCGAGATGCCTGACATCGTCACATTGGGCTTGGCACTTGCTTTTCTATACCTACTAGGTAGAGCAAAGCCGTTTGTCCCCACCTATTGATCACCTCAGAGTCTTGGGGGACATATCAAAAATAGGGTTTATGCCATCTGCAACCATGGAAACTCTTGTTACGGGAGCTGGCAATGGTCAACGGGGCCAGTTCACCCTTCGAGCGGCTTGCTCACTCAGCTCTACGTTCTCGAGTCCGAGTAATGGAAGAAGATGGTTAAAGAGCTTCCAAAAGTCCAGTTCGGGGTACAAGTAGAAGAGATTCCTTCCCTTTCTACATAATAGACTCAACTGTCAACCCAGAGTTTTACAGGATATCACAAAAGATCCACGAAGTACAGCAGGCCGCCTTGACCCATCACGCTAAACTCCGAGAAGATGAAGCAACATCTGGTTCTCTCCCTTACGCTCTCCGCACTAGTCGGAAGCTCAATCGCATCCGTCATCAAACCCCCGGCGCCTTCAGACCAGCCCGTATCCGTTTCCATAGACTCAGCCATCAACACGACAGAGGCTTCAGCAGGCCAGGCCTCAGACTATACTGCCAGTGCAATAATCCATCTAGCAAGCGCACTAGCAGCCGACAACCCCGTACCAGCCCCCGAAGATGGACATCTCACCGGAGATGAACAAGAAGGGAAAGACCTACCCATAGAAATAAAACAAGACACCCCAATCCAAACAGCACCCCCCATCGACCCCGAAGCACCCAACCAACCACCACCCCAAGAACCACCCCAAGAACCCCAACAACCACACCACCCCCACGTCACCCACGACCCCCTCCCCACCGAGACCATTGAGGAGCCACCATCAAACAACAACAACAACGGCAGCGGTGGTGGTGGAGGTCTCAGCGGCGGCGAGATAGGAGGCATCATCGGAGGCGTCATGGCGGGTATCTTTGGAATCTGGGGGATCTGGAAGGTGTTTACGGATAGAGGAGCTAGACACGCGGACCGGGTAAGGAGTGATGAGGAGTATGAGATGAGACATCAAAGGAGGAGGGAGAGGAGGGGTGGGGGGAGGTCTGTGTGGTGATTGAGACGGGGTCACTGGAAGAGGACTGGGGGTTGGGAAAAATGGATGGATGGATCGATGGATCGATGGTAGAAGAGGGAAAGTAAGGTAACTGCCCGGAAAAAATGTGTAAGGGGGGATGTGTTGGAAACCGTGTGAGAAGGTAGATAGAGGTAAGAGCGGCTATTTGGAATATGATGAACAATGGCATTGACATACCGAGGTTTGGATATTGGGTGTGCCATGGAGTAGTTTCCGAGAGTGTGATGCGTTGACAATGGTTATTGTGTGACGCGGTGCAAGAGGTAAATGATATAATGAAGAAGCCGCTAGGTCGCGTTCATAGAACGAAAGTCGTCTGTTTTCGCCTTCTTTTGGCAGTCGTTAACGATGCACTTTTTACACCTGCCGAGTGGGCAATGAACTCGAACAATCGAATGTGCCGACTCGAAGGACAACTGAAACAAACCAGCCGCCCATGCGACATAGCACCCTGCTTGCTTTGGGGTTGTTGGTTCCTTCCTCAATGTCCTTTGTTCAAATGCAAGGAAGAAGGAACGTACCATGTCCACGTCCCGTCATTCCTTTCTCGTGCGACCAAAGAAGTCCGTTGGTTAAGTAGATCATCTCGCCGCCAAGCTCCCAACCATGATGTAGCTCATCATCGTCATTTAGAACACACCCTTATTAAAGTATCTTTATTGCAAACGAGCTTCAACCACCATGAAACCACATCTTCTTCGGCACTTCTTGGTCTCAACCTTCCTCCTTGGCCTTGCAGCCGCATCAGCCCTCAGAGATCCAAACGCTCCTCGAGATCAACCTCTTTCCAACGAAATCTCACGCCAAACGGCTAGCCCAACAGTCGGCGTCAACCAAGAAGGTAAGACAAACGTCGCTATAACCCAGAAGGACGAGGAATAGAACACCTCTCTCCAACTGGCAAAAAGACAAGAACAACAAGACGGGCAGCCTTATCACGACCCCCTCCCACCCCATCCGCCGAGTGATGATGATAAGAAAAACAAACACCCCAACACGGGCGAGATTGTGGGATACTCAATCCTGGGCTTGGTTGGTCTGGCGGCCGTCGTTGGTGTTTGGATTGGCCTCAGAAAAGTCGGACGCATGCGGGCGCAGACTGAGGAGATTGAGATGAGTAACAGGAGGAGGAGGAACTACTACTACTAGTGGAGTCTTGATATGATTCGGAATGCCTCCGGGTATGCTTGAGAAGGGAAAAAAAAAGAGATAATGAGCCCGAAGATGGACATGGAACCTGATGGATGGTATAGGTCAGCCAACCGAGATAGGAATAGTAGTGCTAACGTTTTTGAGTTTCAATAGTACCTGTCCCCCTCATTAGGCATGACACGAGTGACATCGAGAAGAAGCGTTCCCACGTAATCTTGGACGGCGATGAGTCGAGGCAAGGCGAGGAAAGATCGGATGACAGGATTCTTCAAGCACGAACAGCGACGTCGTCACCGACCTCAACATCAACATCAACATCAACATCAACCCCAACCATAACCACCCTCAAAAAACCCTGGCTAGCCCTCGCCACCTCCACCTCCACACCAACACCCACCCCGACCTCAACCACCTCCAAACTAACCCAATCCGCCAAATCCCACGCCAAAACCATCGCCCTCGCCATTTTTCTTCCTATCCTCCTCCTTTTCTCAGTCTGGATAGCCTGGGTAACCAACGGCCTCGCCTGCGGAGGATGGGACGAAGAGAGGCAAGAGAAATTCAAAGACAGTCTGGCTTCGTGCTGTAATTGTGGTGGTTGTGGTGGTGGAGGGAATTACGGTGGTACCTGGACGTTGGGATGTTATCCTTATGATAGTAGCCTCGCAGGGTGTATGGGGGATTGTTGTGGGGAGTGTTGTTGTTGTTGTTGTTGTGATGGTGATTGTTAAAGGTGGGTTGTGGGTGGAGAGGTTGGTGTTGAGGATGGAGATGCGGTGATGCGGTGATTGGAGGGGTGGCAGGGCAGGGTAAGAGCTGTTAGTGTAGATGCGCTGTTGTGGGCGGGGATTAGGGGTTGGACTAACAGCATTCAGGACGTGGCACGGATAGGTCATAGAAGGGCGTTACGCAAATGGGGAGGGGTCTCGGGGTTTTGGACGTCGGCAACCTTTTTATTAATATAGAGTATAGATTCAGCTTTTGGAGGTGCGATCTAGGTCGAACCGATCTGAGTGTTCGTTGTACGGTCATCAGAGGTTGTGAAACTCGAATGGACGTTGACGGTTTTGCCCAATATGTCAAGACTGCGGGGGGCATTCGGCCAGGGGTGTTCACGACACTGTACGAGTCCCCTGATTGGCCAAACAAGCGCGATCATCGCTTAACGGCCGATGCCGACTCCATTTTCAACGACATTCCCTCCGTGTCATCAATGATATCCGCTAAGCCTCCACGAAAACCTTTCAACGGGGTATATAGGGTTGGCTGCGAAGGGGTCTTTCACCAACAACTAGCTGGCGAATGGCCCAGTGGTGTAACGGCAGCACATGTGACAGAAGCAACGACCTGCAACACAGGCGGGGTGAAACAGACACGTCCGTGGTTCGACTCCCGGCAGTGGTTCAACATTTGACAGCACTCAATTTTTTGCCTTTTTTGTTCTTTCTTTCTTTTGCTCTTATTTCAGGTGGGTATTGTCACTTTCGCTTGTGCAGTTTTGCCATTTTTGAGTCCAACAATTCAATCTCGACCGGAAAACGCCAAGAAGGTCAAGCGTCCAGCGGTCCAGGGGGCCGGAACAGTCACAAAGAGACGAGCCTGGGACCGGGGTCCCTTTGTCACTTTCAGGTATACATTATGGGAGCAGCCAACAGATTTGTTGGTGGTGCGAAAGATGGACCGGCGAGCAGTACAACAAAGCGACTGTTCTGCCTGAGGTGGGTAACGCCGCGGGAAATTCGCAGTTGGCGGAATGGTATTCAAGAGTGTACCAGTTTGCGACAAAGTAGAGGAAGATGGACACAGTCGATGGGACCAACGACTTGATCCAAGATGGGGTGGAAAAAGAAAGCGAATTATGGTAGGAGTCTTCAACCCCCGAATATTTTCCTTTTCAATCTTCTTCTGCTCGGTTTCTAACCATCAAGATTGACAGAATGCGGACAAGAATTATTCCTCGAATGCTTTTGTTAGCCTTTCTGGGCGTCTCGGTGGCAGCGATCATCACGCCACCGATTCCGAGAGAGTACCGAATTCTCGCCCGCGATGATTCAAGCTCCGAGCCTGCTGTGACCAGAGGCCTTCACGGACGAGACGAGGTCTCGCCGGTCACAAACACCTTGACGGGTACCCCCCGTTACCTGGGCCGTGGCCGTTCATACGATGACTTCGACCAAAGGCACGCCAAAGACGTTACCTCTAGTCTGAGAGCCCGGGATACGCATCAAGGAGAGAGTGATCCCACGTTAGACGTGGACCACAAACTACGAAACAGCAACAAAAGAGGTTCGTCCCCCCCCCCCCATCTCCTCGCTTCCTTCCCTATCCTCTCCTTTATTTCCCAGTGGACAAACTCCCAAACCCAAGCTGACACCTCCCCCGCGCCCACCGTTAGACCCTATCCCCACTCTACCCACCCTACCCTCTCCCAACATAACCCCCTCAGGTCTGAAATGCCTCAGCGAGATGCAAATCCTCGAAGATGGCTCTCTCAAGATCGGCAACATGATATTTTACGAAAAACCTATATGCCCCCCTGGGAAGTACTGTTTCAGTGATGCTGAGCTAGCGGGTATCATTGTTGGCCCTATATGCGCTGTTTTTCTCATATGTGTGGTTGTTTCAGCGCTTCTTGCTTGCAAGGCAGTATTTTGGATGTTTGATAATTAATGATTCGGGGCGAGAGAGAGAATGTTGGATATGGGGTGTGCTACTGATACCTCTACTTTGTCAGATGTGCTTTACGATGCTGAGACAACGCACTCTCCTCCGACGGCGAGAGAAAATGGTACCAGGGATGGCCGTGATCCCCAGAAGGAGGAGACTGGAGACACTCCATCCAAGCGAGGGGTTCTTGCGGTTCAAATTATGTTTGTCACATTTGTTGTTGTTGCGGTTGTCGGGTTGCTTTGGACTTGCTTGAAGGATGGTTGTGCGGGTGGGGGAAACTCTCTTGTGTGTCTTTGCTAGTTTTGAGTTTCCAAAGGGACCTAGTCTATGAGGTTGGAAGGATCGGAAGGTCATTAGGTGGTGATGTTTCTGAGTTGAGCTGGTTCGTAAAGGGCTGGACCTTGGCGTTGAATATTTCCTCATCGGGTTCTATTTGGTTAAGGCTTGGCATCCTGGAGTTGTTAAGGCGTAGTCACTATTCACACGTATTCTGGGGGCTAGCACTATCACTTGCACTCCCGCACTACTTGTCCCGGCAGATAGAGGCGAGCTTTACTGCGAGGTTCGGGGCAAGGATTAGTCATGTCAGTTAGCTGCCGCTACTGATTGATGCGGTTACAGCGCATTGACACTAACATCCACCAACACGTTACCCGTGCCCACAGTCAAAATCGCACCTCAGTTGTTGAAATATGATAAGTGGAACAATCTCTTTGACAACCGAACGAAAACCAACCAAAGAAAATATGATAGAATGTCTATTTTACCGGCCATGTCATTCTTTCTTCCTTCAACAACAGTTTTCTGAGCCTAGATGGTAGTCAACGGTGCTTCTATTGGGCCTGGCAACCCTCCATCGCCGGCTTTGCAATGTCTACTTGGTTCCCTCCTGGCCTCCTAACACCCTTTTGAAAGACCTCTCCCTCTCCCTATCAACTGTAGTGTCGGACAGCCGCCGTCCGACCATTGCATACGAAGCGCATGATCATGATGTACGTGAATAGAATAAAAGAAACGGCCCCAAAGGTGACAAGGGCGACGAAAACTGCCATCGGCATGCCTGCCACGTCTCCACGCTGAAGGCTCCTCCCTGCTTCGAAGTGGCCGTCCGTTGTGCTGGTGTACTTGTCCTGACCGTCGCTGTTATGATCTTGCTCGATGCGTACGGGCTCTTGACGGGGGAAGTACATCGTAGAAGCCGGTGCAGTAGGAGGCGGCTGGACAATGTTGCGTGTATTAGCGCGCCTTTCGTAGATTGACGGAGTTGCTCCTAGGCCCGTGAAGGGGTCGGGTACGACGAAAGCCGAGGTGATCACGGCTCCAAGGAGGAGGGTGAGAGCGAAGCGGAGGAGATGCTGCGGGTGCATCGTGTGTTTTTCTTGCTGCAAATCTCTGAGTTTTCTCCGAAAGGCTATGCTGGTGAGCAAATATGGGTTAGTCAGTGAGAGGTGATGGGGTATCGTGGGATGCGAATGTTACCGAGTATTCTCAATGTCCTGAATCAACGGAGCGCGGACGTGTTGTGCGACGGCAAGTTCGCGACACCTTTCTCTACTTGCGAAGGACGCGAGAAAGGTTGTTCGTGTTAGGATTTCCCATGGACGACTCTCAAGAGTCGCCGCTGGTTCTCGTCGTCGTTGCGTTTGTTGGTCGTGGTTCTTTCATCTCAACCGAGGATGCCCCAATAAACCAGCGCTAGAAACAAGTCAAGTAAGAGGTCATACTTACTTATACTTATTTAAGTGGTTGTTGTTGTTGTTGTTGTTATTGTTAACGTCTGCTTCCGCCTCCCGAAGGGCATGAGACGTGCCACAGCAGCGTATTTATAGAGTTATATACACAAGTAAGGAGAGGATTTATATATAGTAGCGCCCTGGAAAAACCTGAGGGCAAATTATATAATTTTACGATCCTACTAGGTTACGTACTACCTATTGCGTAAACGCGGCCTAATATTTTAATTAAATTCCTATAAGAGTAAAAACCGTAGACTGAGGGTTATTTACCCCCGATTACCTTTCTTCTTTAAAATCTTCCTCTTCTTCTTCCTCCTTAAAATCCTCCTCTTCTTCCTCCCCTTCGTTTAAAAGCGCTTTTAATACCCTTTCCTTACGTTAGATCCGGTATATTTTTTAATTTAATTAATCTTTTATTATATTAATACCGTTATTAACCTCCTTACCGATTATTACCCCCTTTTCCTTTAAAAACGTAGAAAAGCTATTTATAGTTCTTCCGTTATTTATATATTATTATTAGAAAATTTAGCGAATATCCCTCCTTATATAAATTTACGAAAAAAAATATAAAATTTATACCCTCGCTACGAAACGTTTTTAAAAAATTCCTAATATTAATATTAAATTTTTAAATATAATAGTTTCTTTAGGAAGGAAAGGGGATATAGCGTATCTTTTATAATAATAAAAAATATAATATAAAGTTTTCCAATTATTATAATAGTATTTTATTACTACGTTTTCGTATTTGAAACGTTCGTAATAATTTTTAAAATCGCTATAGTCGGACTTTACAGCTAAAAAGTAATATAAAGTACTACGGTTAAATTCGAATTTTTTATTAAATTTTAACGAAGTTTTAAAATTAAAGTTTTAATAGGAGGGGGGGGTATTTTTAATTTATTACGTCCGGAAGTCCCGTTATATTTTTATTTTAATTATATATTTAAAATAAATTAATATAATTATTTTAAGGTTAATTATTTTACTTCCAATAATCCTAAATTTCATTAATTCGTTAATAATTTTATTATTAATAATTCCTATATATCCGGGGATTTATTTTACTTTTATTTTATTATAATAAAATAGGATTATCCGTTAAAATTTTTTAAATATTAATTATAACGATAGGGAAAGTATATTTCGGAGGTTTCGAATTACCGAAATATTATCGAAATAAATTGTAATAAAGTTAATATAACCGTATAGGAAAGTTATTATAACCGCTTTAAAGCCGTATTTAACCCCTTCTATTTTTACGTTAAAGATTTCCATTTATTTAAATTATTCGAAATTATAATAAAATTCTTCCTTCCTCTTAAAAATAATATAACCGAATTTTACGGCTTTATTATTAAATTCGTTATCCGCCTTTAAATCTTCGATATAATTTTCCGCACCAATTTATTTAATTAATATAAATTTATCGATATATATTACTATTTTTAAAAGGGAAAATTAAAAGAATTAATTTTCGAATTCTACGGCGGCTTTTTTTTTAGAGAATATAATAGAGGGTAAATACGTTATTCCATTATAAATTGGAATTTAGAAATTAAATTAAGGAATAAATAAAGTAAATTAAAAAATAATTTATAAGGTCGTAAATTTCCTAGGAAGGTTTCGTAATATCCTCCTATCCTATTCTATTCGCTAAATTGATAGGTAATTTAAATTTAGGAATAAAAAGTAAACGGTATAATAGTAGTAAACGGTTTCGAAGAGAAATAATATAGGGGGGAAGTTAATTTCGTAGTAAAGGATTATAAAGTATATAATACGCTAAATTAAAAACGTTAATTTAACGGCTAAATTAATAATTATTTGGATTTTTTTTAATTTAATTATTTAAATTATTACCGATTAAAAGAAATTCCTTATTTTTACGGATTTAATTATATTTTTTATAGTTGGACTATTAAATTTTAAAATTAAAAAGGGCTTTAAAGAAGATAATAATTTTTATAATTTTAATTATAAATTTAGGCGGGGCGTTTTTATATACCCTATTAAGCCTATTAATATATTATACGACTTATTTAGCCGACGCGAATTAATATTCGATATAATTTTTTTAATTAAATTTATTATAGAATTAAATTCCGAATTAATATATAGCCGGCTAGGCCTCTATTATTACCCCTACGTATTAAATAGAAGGGGGGGGACGGTAGTATAATTTTTCGAAAAGAATTAAATTTTTATTTTTTTTAAAGAAAATTTAATAGTATTAACCGAACCCTATTTAATTATATAATCGAATTTTTCCTACGTTTATTGGGCTATTTCCTTTAAAGTAGGGCCCGAAATTAAAATCGTATAATTGTCGGTATATTCGAAATATTTAATTTTATTATTAAAATAATATACCGGTTTAATATAAAAGAAGTAGAAGATAAATAAAATAAAGGATTTTTAAAGAAGTTTGTATTTTAAGCTTTCTATTAATATTATAACGTTAAGGTAGCGGATATTAATTATTCTTTTTAATATAAAAGATTTTATTTATTAGACTACGTAAGCCGGTTAATTTGATTCCTTTAAATATAAAATTAAATAATTAATTAAAATAGTATTAAAAGCGCCCTTTACGTCGAAGGTAATTAACGTAGCGAATAACCCGTATTTTAGGAAATTTTTAATATTATAAACGACGGAACCGATAATATTAATAGCGGACCTTTTAAATAAAGTTCCTACCTATCAAGGGTTAAATACCCTATATTTAACTGTAAATTATATTATTCTACGGTTAATTAAATATTTAATCCTTTTATTTAAATAAAAGAGGAGGGAAATTAGGCGTTAGCTTTTAATTATTAATTTATCTCTTCTAAATTTAAGGATTATAATAATTTTTACCTTTTAGAAAATTTTAGGGTAATAATTTTAAAATACGTAACCTTAATATAAATAATATATAGGTTCTTTAATCGATTTTTAAATAGCCTTTAATATTTATATTATAATACTATCGGCCCCGGGTAAAATATTATTAATATTATAGAAAATTTTATATACTTTATTGATATAAATATTAATTTCTTAAAGTATTTAATATATTAGGGTAATAAAAATTTAGCCGGTATTTAAATTATCCGTTTTACTTATCCGTTCGAAAATAATTTTATAGAATACTTTAACCTTTTTAATTAATTCGACGAACGTTTTTCCGTTTATAATAAGGGGTAAAATTTTTAATTAGTCCCTAAATTTATATTATATAATAATATAAAAAATATCCTTATTGTCCTTAATTAATCCAATAATATTATCGATAAAATCCTTTTTAGCGTTCTAAACGGCTTTCTTAAACTTTTAACGCAATTTTTCAACCTAATAAAAGCGGGGGGACGGGTTATTATACTTATAATTACGGAAAAGACGTATAATATATAAATAAATTTTATTCTACTATTTAATATTCTTTTCGGGCTTAATTAATTTATTAATAAGCTTTAAAGCGTTTTATAGGGTTATATATAGGGCTTCGGCTAGGTTATCGAATTCCTATTCTATTACTTCGCTTATAAAGAATATAAAAACGAAATTTATAAAGAAGGAAATATTTTCGCTAAAGAATTTAATTACTTTGGGGTTTTTTTAGAAAATAAAGCGGCGGCGTAAAGGTTTTACCCGGTTAATAAGGATATTAGTAAGGATAATTTAATAATCCGAATTATAATCCTATTCGTAAATAATTTAAAAAGAATAAAATAAAATATTTACGAAAATAAAATCGATTATATTCCTAAAATTATAATTTAGGATACTAAATTCGGTTAAAAAATTTAAATTATATTCTTCGACGTAGGCCGTAATTTTTATTATACCTTTTAAAATTTCTGCCTCAAATTGCTACGAATAATATTTAGCGTTAAAATCTCCTACAATAATTATTTTCAAAGAGGGACGCTATTTAACTAATTATTCGAAGGCAAAATAATCGCCAAACCGTTAATATATATTAATAATAGTAATCCCTCTTACCTAAATTTAAAAGAGGTTTTATATCTCCCTAACGGTATAATATACGGTTAATAATCTTTAACGGACGTAAATTACTACGTAGGGGTATATAACCGTTTTATTTATTTAATTTTAATAAGGAATATAAATATTAAAAGTGTAATATTTAAATAGCTTGATTTTTTTATTATATATTTATATTTTAAATTCTTAAATTAAAATTATATTTATTTTAACCTTATTAATAATTTAAAGGGTAATAAAATTTATATTTCTCGTACGCGCTATATTTATTTAGAAAATACGCAATTTTAAAGTATTTAAATCGTACGGGGTTTAATTTATATTTATAAATTAACGGCCCTTTATAAGGGCGTTTTATAGCGGGTAAAATAATGGAAAGAGGATTTAGAAGAGGAAGTTTCGCTAAATTAAATTTTAATAAGTATTATAATATCGTTAGCGGAAGGTTAAAATTCGGAATTATTAAAGCCGGAGGGGGTAGACTTATAATTAAAGAAATCGGAAAAGTTAGAAGGGCCTTCTTTATAATTATCTTCGGGGGTAAATTATTTATAAACTTTTTAAAAAAATTTATAACCCTTTTAATAAATTAAAAAATAATCGGCGTAAAAAGGGCGGACGATAATATTTCCCTTATAATAGGGGTATATTAAATAATCAAAATAACGGAAATCGAAGGGGCCCTAATAATTAATATATTAAATAGGTTTTCGGTATTCGCTATAATTAATATAATTATACCGGTAATATTATAAAAAATAGGGGTAAGGTTAATTATTATATTAATTAAAATAGAAATTATATTAAAAAATATAATAGTATTTATAAATAAAGCGGGTAAAATTACTCTTATTGAATAGACGGAAGGGTTTATAAATTAACGTTTTGAAAAAAATTAATTAAAAAGCGTAAACGGAATTAAAAACGTAATTTTAAATATAGCGAAAGGATATAAGGGTTTTAAAAATTTAATTAATAACTTCGTTACGGATCGAAGTATTTATATTAATAAGGACGATATTAATACGTATTATTATAAATATATTTTCGATTATATAAATATATTATTTCTTAAGGTTTTTAATTTTAAAGTATTTAAAGCGGGACCCGATTTTATTAATTTTATTAAGGAATTTCTAACGGATTTTAACGGTATAGGGATAAAAAGCGAAACCGGTAAGGATTTTTTAAAAATTAATAATATTAGTAAATATTAAATATAAAAGGTTTTATACTTCTTTACGGATAATAAAAGTATTATTATTATTAAAAGGAAAATTCCTATTAAAGTGGAAAAAAACGTAGCCGTTATTTTAAAATATAATTAAGGGGGGAAGTAGGGCCGTAGTAAATTTATTACGGGAATAAAAGTAGGAAAAAGTATAGGAAATAAAATTAAAAAATAAAGGGATAAATTTTATAATTTTATAAATAATATTAGCGAAAATAATAACTTAATTACTTACCGTAGGGGTAAATTATAAAAATTTAGAATTTTCGAAAATAATTTTAATAATCCGTACGAGCTTAGAAGCTTTATAAAAATAAATAAGAAAGAAAGAGAAGAAGCGGTTAAATTAGCCGTCGAAGGCGGCGGAAAAGGCTTTAAGGATTTTAATTCTAATTTTAATATTATTAACGTTCGAATTAATTATTTTTTTAAAGAAATTAAAGGCGATAAAACCGGGGGCGGAAGGAGATTATTAAAGGGCGGAATAGCCTTTTTCGTTTATAATATAAGCCTTTTTAACCGATTATACCGTTATAATAAGTAAGGTAAGCGTATAAACCAATACTTACAGTAAAGCCGTATAAAATATTACAGGCGGATTTATTTTGGGGGCCCCGGAGGGCGTAGGCGTAGATATTTCGTTATTATCGTTATTAAAGAATCGACTAGAAAACGGTGATTTTCGGGGGTGTTAAGGTTTTTGCGGGCGGCCGTAGCGTTAGGATTAATACTTAGCGCTAAGACTTTGGGTTGTAGGAGGAAGGATATACTTATTTAAGTGGGTCAAATAAGGCTTCGTACTTACTTGTACTTACTTATACTTACTTACTTAACAATACTTAATTCTTCTTATCGGGGGTCTTATCGGTCGTTATCAATCGTTATTAATCGTTATCGCCCGTTTTTTTTTTTCGTATTCGTATTTTATTACCGTTCCTAATCGAAATTTTGGTACCAAAAGTTATGCCAAGAAGCTCGTCAAATATCCTCAAATAAGTATCAAACTTTACTTACTTGCTAAATATAAATATAGACCTTTACTTACTTACTTACTTACTTATACTTACTTATACTTGACTAGAATACTTGACTTGTTTCTGGCGCTGCAACAAACCCGTTGGTGGCATGTCGAGCATTGCCCACAAGACCGGCCACCTTAGAGGGAACCCCGAGGTTTTAAACATGGCCTCCTAAGGTATAAAAACAGAGTGTTTCGCTATTTATACAGTGTTTTCCCCACTAAGTGTCAATTGATTATAGTAGAAAAACAGACTTTAACGGCCTTTCATAATATTCTCGCGAATAGTAGAAAAGACGCTGCAAACAGCCAAAAATTTGGCTCATTTGGCCATCTTGAGAGTTGAAGCCAAATAGCTACTAAAGAGCTTTGGATCGTTGCATTTGGACGATATCATCATGAGTGAAATTTTGAGAGAAATTCAATGCTCCAATCCGTTTCCTTTGAATGTTGGAAAATGGGAAAATGACAATTTGGAAACGGAGGTCAAAGCGAACAGCCTATTTTGGCTAAAATCCCTGTTCAGAATTTCTGTTGTGTTCATTTTTGCTATTGTCTATTGACACTTAGCAAAAACGGCACCATGTTTAAAACCTCGGGGTTCCCTCTAAGGCATGAGAACTGGGTGAAGCTGTCGGTTCATAGTACTCTGACCAGTGTGTCCCGTAGCGTCTGGTTGGCAAGCATCGTAAAATGGCAACATGAGTGCTTAGTGCGCCAGATTTGCGATCGTTGGACAATGAAGATAGCACAGCTGGCGGGAAAGGAGAAAAAAGAATTGCAGGCGGGACAAATTCCAGGAACAGGTCGGAACAGTGCGGCGCTAAGGGCGGGGCATTTCCCAATCGGGATGTCTAAAGCAATTTGATTGGTCACTTCTTTTTTCAAATAACGATTAGATAAGCATGACCCTCTGGCTTTGCTAGCCGACAACCAAACACGACCGCACCAGAAAAGAAAATGCTCAGAATTCTCGAAAAAACAAAACGAGAGAAACAGAGAAAATTGCACCCTTCAACCTCAGTAACCTCCCTACCCTACACCCTCGCTGTACCCGTCTCAAGCGCCTCTGACTCTCCACCTTCGACCTTGGGAGCTGCCTTCTTTGGGCCAAGCAAGCAGCCGAAGTGAATAGCCAGGTAGCCAACTAAAACGACGCCTGCTACAAGAAATACGGGTATCAAAATTGCATGAATCGGGGGTCCGTCATCCGGCTGTTTTTTCTTTCCGCCTTTTAGAGTTTCCGAATCTCTCTCCATAGCCCTCGAATCCCGGATACGGTGTCCCTTGGTGTCTTCGTCACCATCGGTACCAGAGCTGACCCCTTCGACGGCGTGGGGGGAGGTTGTAGCTTGTTCTGTGAATACAAGACATGGTTAGAAATCGGATACCTGAGGGAGTGTAAGACGCTCCGTTCGCGCTAGATGGAGCTCCTGTCAATCGTACGGTTCGTACCATGTATGTCTTCGTGACCTTCGTCTCTGGCTTTGTTTCGACGCGCAAAGACCGTCCAGCTGTCCTTCATGGATAAACTCTTCCTCGGCATCTTCATTTCTGACACCGCATTTTCCATAGATTCGACGGAGGACATCGTGGAGCGAACCGCACGGACATGGACAGTGACCGTTGCTGGCTGACAGACCGACGTCGTGTTCAATGGCCGAGTGCCGGTTACTGCATTCGCGCTGTTGACAAGCTCGGTGACGTTTCGGGTGAGTAGTCCGGGCCACGGAGCGACGACTGCGGCGCAGCTGCCGAGGAAGACGGCGAGGGCACAATGTAGTAGTGGGGATTTCATCCTTAGTTTTGGGGAGATCGCTTGAGTGATAGATCTAGGACGGTAAATCATTTATCCATCACGGGTTTCCAACATTGACATCTACCTTTTATACTACTACTCAATCTCCTTCCTTTTGCTCTCTCGGCACTTGCAGGCCGCTGCATGTTGACCGTTGAGGACTTGAGGTTGTCAGGGGCATAATCCAGCCGGATGATCAGCGTTTAAACACCTTGAGAACACGCCGGTCTTGATTGCGGACAGACAATTCTTCCACTTGCCCAGTCAAAGGATACCCCTTTACCTCATCAAGCGGCTAGCAATGAGATAATCACTATGAACATCCGGCGCTTCTAGACAATAGTCCAGATACGACGCGTTAATTCACCCGTCCATACATCCTTTGTGTATGGCATCCTTAGCTACAACTCTAGTGTAGTGAAGTAGTTGGAAGTCGTGGCACATTTGCGATCTTCCTTCTTCCTATTGACGGATGCGGCGCTTGTCAAGTGATGAAATGGAAGAAGCCAACAATGGCAAAGGAGGATGTCGATTTTTCATTTTGCCCAAGCGAGCAGGACCGGGATTGTGATTGCCCGCAGGGTCAAGAGAATGTGGGGTAATTAGGCTCTTTGCACATTTGACCCAATTTGATTGATCGACCGCAACACCATGAGAAGTCATGAAGAACATTGTATTTCCTCTTTTCCATTAATTCATTTGACTCCATGAGAAAAAACTGACAATGACCTAGAAGATTGAAATACACCCGCACTCATATCTCTAAAGCAACATCCCGGACCCGCCGGATCTCCTCCCCCCATCCCTATCCCACTCATCTTTTCCTCACCCCGAACCTTGCGGCGCTTGCCCAACTTGCACAACCTGCCCTTCCTTCGCCCCGCCATCCCCCTTCCTATCCTTCTTCCCCAAACACAACCTAACAACCCACTTCCTAAACCGCGGCATTGTAAAAACCAAGTACAATATTGCAAATGCCAAAGCACAGCAAAAGGCGATCAACCCAATTTTTAGTCCGTTATTCTGTGCCTCCCTGGGGTCGCCGTCGCCCGAGGACAACCATCCATTCTTTTGCAGTAGGTGTGGTGGTTGCTTCCAAGCTTCACTTTCTCTCTTCAAGTGATTCACAACACCTGATGCCACCTCTAGACCGTTTTGGTTTCTGATCCCTAAGATGCCTGCTTCCCGAGGATTGTCGTTTGGGGGGTCTGGTGCAGGCCGAAGGCAAGATGATCTGGAGCTTAATGGGTGAGAGTCGTCAGAGTCGATGCAGGTGACGATGCTTGTGTGGGGATCCGACGGGGTGGCTGTGTTCAAAGAATGAATGTATTCCGAGTTAGCGAGGGACTGGGTGTATCAAACATAGGTCGGCGCTTTAATTCTAAAGCTTCAAGGGCCGAATGGCCGATGTACACGCTTACGCACCTTGATAATATCTTCCGTCCAATTTGATCGAACGGTCTGCGGGAGTTTCCGAGTTTGGAATCGTGAGCGCGATGGCAATATCCAAGAGGGTGCTGCTAGCAACAAAGTAAAAGACTAGCTGGGGCTTCATCTTCAAGAACGGAGGTAGTTTGATGGCGAAGGTTTGGTAGGCTAGGTTTGTAAAGTGCTTAATATCCGGATCTATGTCGCTGCTAAGTTGCGTCAATAAGTAATGATGTTTACGAATGACCTAGTGGGTATTGCGAATACTTGTAGTCTACCTCTAACCTCCCAAGACATTTACTTACTCTACATTCCAAATCACAACAAGCGGCTTCTTTGATGTTGATACCGGTGCAACGAAAATCCTGCTGTTTCTCACTGCCGGGTTCAATTTGCTGTTGGTCTTGAACTCGTGATGTTGGTGATTGGCCTTTTTCCACATCCAACATCAAACGGAAAGACCCGTCTTCTCTTTGTATACAAAGGGTATAGTAGTGGGCCGCGCAGACAATGTATTGTTAAATTAACAGTGGGAATCATGGATTTTAAAGGTGGCGGTGGCTTACCTCTATGCCGTCCTGATCGCTGCACCTTTGTTCTCTGTTGTCCTGTTCGTTTTGCGTACAACCGGCGCTTTGGTGCTGTGCCCGTGTACGACCGTTCTAAATAGTACTCCAATGTCTTTTCAGTGAAGGTGAATCGTACAATGCAAAATTGAGGTCACTTATAGTCGTGAGGTAGTTTTATTTGGGTGGTTGATCATGCGTACGGGAGATGATGTCGAACCGAAGTTCAGTCGAACCATATCTTACCACACCACGTTGTCTTTCCAGCATTTTTGCGCTGGCATATATTCTCATAGAATGCACGGTCGTAGATATGGAAAGTTCAGAACTAGCGGTGTTGCCGGCATACTTTAGACAAGCAAAGGAAGAAAACACATTCCATTTTCTTACGATAGTCAATATCCCACCAAGACAAGCATGCATCAAAGACTGCAAACATGAAATATCCTTCCCTCCCCAGTGACCTAGTCCTCACCAAGCCCCCCATCTACACCGGTATCTGCTTCGAACTCGCATTCGGCTTCGGTTTGTAGCACCAGAAAAACAATAGTATACAGATGCCCACTAGACCGATAACACCGAGAACACATCCTAAAACGATCCATATTCGCTTCTTCGCCCTCTGTTGCTTCTCATGCCTGTCCTTCCAATATGCATTTGCTGCCTCCAGCGATGCGTCTTCCGTTTTCTCCCTCTTGCCAACCGCCTCGGATACTCGTTCGTCGGGGAGTTTGACGGCCGTAGGACTACCGGCTCTCTGCCAGGTTGTATAATCTTCGGGGCATTGGCCTTGGGGCAGGTCGGTGCAGGGGAGTGACGTCTCGGTGGATCTTGGAGCTAGGTGGGAAGTGACGACTGTTATCCAGAGAGGGTATCGGTTAGTAAGAGAAGATGATCAAGACTGAAAAGGTGGGTGCACAACGTACCTTGTGTAGTTTCGCGGGACTCTATCCGCTGGTGCGCGAGATCCCTCAAGTTAGGGAGACTGACGGCGGTAGCAACGCCCACGAGGGCGCTGATAATAAAGTGAAGGATGAGTTGAGGTCTCATTTTGGCCTTGGTCAAGGTCGAGTGCTTGAGAGCTTTGCTAGTAATGTCGAGCGGGGTTTGTACCAGCGCTTGATGTGGTGATCCAAGGGACAATCAGAATATTTGTAGTCCATCATTTCATTCATTTCACCCGGCGGCCTGAGGCTGAGCGTGCCGTTCCATTGATATCAAGAAGTGTGACGGGACGCCTTCGCTGACATGCCGGTCCTATTGTTGGTCATGGACTCCAGGACCCGTGACGTTGGCAACTGGCTTGCTGCCCGTCCGCGATCGAATGGTACAACGTGTTGTCTGGAAGGGACGGTTGGGCGACTCGATCAAACAATTGATTGTTCAACTAAGCGCCAGGTTCCCTTTGACAGATGGAGTTGGGGTTGCTCGTCCTTGTTGCGGCATCTTTGTCCTATTCCGCCATCTTCGTTTTGCACGGCCGGCGCACAAATCCACTGTACAGTGGACAGCCACAGGCGGCCTGGAACACACGCATTGGAGCTCTCGAGGGTTGTATTTGGCAACTCGAAGTCTCGATTCATTTTCGTATCGAGCGGAAGGGTGCGGGCGTTGGTCCCTATGGCGTTGTCGTCGAGAAGAATCTATGCAGAAAAGAAAAGGACAGACGCGAGGAGGAGGAAAGTTTTGAGTCGACGGTCAACCGCGCGGGGTTAACAGGCGCGCAAGTTGTCAGATTGGCCACTACCCCATACCAGCAAAATATGAGCGCTCCTTATAAGGAGCAGTGGTTACAATCGTCCTTTAGTTCTGACACAAGTTGCGCAACACAAGGCAGGGGCAGCCCAAGCGTCGTGGGCGCCAATGGCGGGGTACTTCCGCATTGGGACACCAGCCAGAATTTAATTGGTCAATACCCCTTATCAGAGTCCTTATCACAACATTTTCTTTTCCACTTCCCACCCAGCAGCCGTTGAGGTCCCTCCATCACGGCGCATCTTGCTTCAACCAACAAGATTGGCAGTTCATAATTTCATGAATATCCAGAAGCCTGCAAATTGGAAACTTGTTTCTTCTATGGTGTCATTAATTCCCTATTTCGTTTCCGGGGCACTCTCGATGTCCCTGGGCCTCCAAGCCCCCCTCAATTCCTCCACCCCGTTAGCCCTCCGCCCGTCTTCCTCCTTCCTTTTAGACCTGCGGAGCCGGGATATTCCTCAAAGCCCATGAGCCTTGCGCCAGATAATAACGCCACCGATCAAAAAACCAACAACAAGAACAGGGACAATGGCATAGATGGCGGTCATGCCTCCGTCCCTCTTGTAAAGCCTGGGATGTCCCTCCTCCGTGCTGTCGCGGGCAGTAACCTTGGGTCCCTCCGCCATGGGAACGACATGGAAAGGCGACTCTTGAGAGTCTTGCTCTTCCCGTTTCTGCTTTCTGGCCAGCTGGGAGGAGATGTCAGGACTGCACTGATAGACTGGAACGCTAGCGGGGCGCGCTTTGATGATGTCCGAGTCGAGCTTGGTCGCCTTCGTGATGTCTCGTGGAAGGGGGTTTGGCTCGGGTAGGACGTAGGCGGTTGTGACTCCGAGGAGCAAGACCACGAAGAGGCGAAAGAGAAGTGGGGAGTGCATCGCGATTGGGGGTTTTTGTGCGTTGAGTTTGGGGAGATTGAAGGTTTTGCCGCGGGTGGTGATGATGAAGATTATATGGGGATCTTTTGTGGCTTTGCTCATTGTTGGTTGTTGACTGGTTTCTGGCGTTCGAGGTCAAGGAGGGGGCGGTATTTGTATTTCTGGAAAAACGGTCTTTTGTGCCGTTGCATCACCGTCCGTTAAGTGTGGGCTGGCTTGTCAGGCGCAAGATTGGTCTGCAATGCTCAAGGCAGTAGGCGTTCGTGATGCATCTATCTAGGCAACTTGTTTGCCAGCATCCAGTGAACCCAAAGACGCCAGTCCTTCAAGACGCGGCGCTGATGTTTTGGTGAAGGGCTTTCCACCAACTCGTCTAGAACGTGAATCTCTGCCTCAACATACACCAGGACAGTATCACCGATACCATAATAACGCTTACACGGCGTTTTTCTTTTTTGGGTTCACAGTTCCAGCTACCAGCTACCAGCTTCACACCTTTCAAAGCCTCCCCATATTGCCCACGGCTTGTCACTCTTCCATCACACCTAAACCTTCCGTTGTCAACCATTTGTTAACCCCAGCCTTCATCGGCCCAGCAACCACATCATGAACCAAGTAAGGGCACCCCAGATCAATACAACCAAGAGCGCGAATCCCCCAATCGCCCCCAACACAATCCCAGCGATTTCACCTTTAGAAAACTTCTTTTTCTCCTTTTTCGGAGCTTCCAAGGGTGGGCATTGACATGGACAGGAACATGTCTGCTCGTCAGTCTTGGTGTTGTTTTTCTCTCTCTTCATGAGCCCCATGTCCGTATTCTGCCCTGCGAACCCATGTCCGTTTCTCTCTACCGGAGCGGTTGCAGCAGCCTCGATGTCTTCTTTGGGTACGATTGCTGCGGCGGGAGTCGGCGCTGAGCGCACTCGTCGTAGGTTGTTTTCGACAAAACCGGGGTAGTAGATGGTAGTTTCTGTGTTGCCGGCTAGATGAGTGGAGTTGGAGGAGGTGTCGATGGGAAACGCTCGCGGCTTTTGGGGGTTTGGAACAACCACCGCAGTAGTGGCGGTGGTAAGAACTGTCCATAGGACGACGAGCATGAAGACGTTTGCTTGCATTTTGTTGTGCAGATTAGTTTTGTCGGCGTTGGATCTCTTTGTGTTTGACTAGAGTTGGGGATTATGGTGGAAAATCCTGGGCACTTGATAGGGGCTTCGAGGGAGCCCTTGAGAAGATGCAGTATTTGAGAAGAGCCTGTTGAAGGCTGTGTTTAAAGTTATTCCTCTTTTTACGCTGGTTCTTCGACCAAGACGCTGTTGGTTTCTGTCTCCATTGTCTTCGCCTAGCCGCTGAATCGACCAACGAGTTGCTGATGCGTTGCTGTGAGGTCCATTGTTGCAAGTACTCTAAAGTACTGGCGCGAATGTTACGGCGAAAGAGAAAGGGCAAGATGGACAACGAAGTGTTGGGGTTGGTCGTTGGAAAGGGTGAAGTTTTCGAAATGCGGCCCACCCGACGATGTGTTGCGGAAATTGTAGGAAATGGAGCCGGGGTGCAGCAATGGGCAAGAAAAGATATGAGTATCGTGCCACTAACAGAACCGGCACCCTCTGTGTTGATACACCCACAGGGCCTGGTTGATTTCTGTTAACAGTGGGTTATCCCTTGCATCCATACACGGGTCATATGTTGGTCGGGTGGCCTGCACCAGCGCCCGGACCACGAGTTTTCCAGCTTCCCAAGTCTCAACTCAATTTCCTATACCATCTCTCTTTATAGAGGTATGGATGGCCGCCAGATATTGTGACAGGCAAGCCCCAGAAGAGGAAACTTGATTTCAACTGTTTTATTCCGAGTCATTTGAAACACGGTGTACGTATGGCGAAGACCCGGTTCTGAGTTTGTCCTTCCAAGTACTGCCTGCCGAGTACGACACAAACACCAGGCAACTCGTACGAGAGCAAGACTTGTGACACTTTCTTTACTCTTCTGGGTAAACCATCATGAGGCGTGGAGGATCTACCTCCCCCAGGATTGCTAGGAGCGAACAGGTATAAATACTCCAACGTCCTCAGTTGGTACCTTTACAATCTTTTCCCAAGATGCAGTCCCAACTGGATCACCTCGTTCGCTGTTTGGTAGGTCCATACACCGTCTCGCGACATACACATTCTGACAGATTTTTGAGTAGTTGAATGCCTCTAGAATATCAACAGCCGAGCCCTACAACAAAGGGGGCCAAAGAAACACCATGGTCCAGCTGTCAGGTGAATGGACCGCCGGCGACATCATTGTCGTTGTCCTGATCGTGGTCTGTATCCTCGCCTTAGGGTACCTCTTCGGCAGAATGCCTTCACGGAAGAGGATGCAAAACCAACAAGCGGGCCCGGAAAACCAGAAGCGTGGGTTTTTCTCGAGACTTTGTGGAAGCGGGCATGGCGGTGGGGGTGGTCATGGCGGCGGCGGCGATGATGGACCTAGCTATACGGGAGGCGATGTAAATACCGGGCCAGGGATTGATGTTGGCACAAATACCGGGCCGACGATGGGCGGCGATAGCGGTGGTGGTGGAGGAGGGGGGGTTTGTTCAGGTCCCAGCTAGAACTCGTCTTTGGGAGTATAGGAGTTGTTGTTATCATGGTTGGGGGATGTAAAGAGGATTAAAAGCGTAATACTAATTGAGTAGAGGGTTCAAAGGCGGGGCGTGAGGTTGACGACAGAGGCCGGGGTTTGAAAAGACCGAAGATTTGACATCGAAGCTCCTAGGCACAATGAGGGAGAGAAGGTCCAAAACGGGGCCGAAAAGGGGCATATGCGGATGTAAAATACCAAAGGGGGTTTATAAGGTCTGGTTCCTGTGTTTCTTAACGTGTGGTCCGTTGGTGTAATGGTTAACACTTCTTAACACTATGGTTACGCATGCAGAAAGAGTGGAAGAAGCTACCGGTTCAAATCCGGTACGGTGCCACACACACTCTCTTTTTTTTGACGCTTATGTCACCTGTTACTCTTTTTCTTTGCTTTTCCTCTTTTCCTTTGCTTTTCCTCTTTTCTTTTTTTCTTTTTCTGCAGAATTTAGAAATCTGGTTGCGAGGATTGACTCCGGAAGAAAGCCTGCCTGCCCACAACAAAGCATAAACTAGGTGGAGGTTCCCTGGGGGTGGCTTTCTACGAGTAAGTGCTTGCTAGGAGGACATCCGGCCTTGAGATTTTACTAGGCTTGCTTAATACGTGTTTGCTGAAGCGGAAAAATTTCATTGAATCCTGGAAGCATTTAGTGGTTCTGAGGCATTCATGCCCATTAATGGAAGGAAAGGGGGCAGGTGAAAAGAAATTTCCCAGTTCTCTTGATGTCAATGGGAACTTGGGAGGTGCGGGGCAAGGAGGGGTAGAAGTGCGATGAGAAAGAGTACCTGGTACTTGCCTTATGCGGACGTGGGATGACGAATGATTGGCTGGTCATTCCTTGTCTGTGGGTTTTCGTCGGATGGTGGGATCCACTTTCAACTTCACACTTTCTGTCATCCGATGTCTCGACCGACAAACTCTTCCGACTTGACAACTTCTTCCAGACAACACAAAAGTGAACCAAAGCGAACTACAAAAGGCCGAGCATATTCCGGAACCTCGATCAAGGAAAACATTTCAGACAGCGGATTTATCATCATCTCCGGCTCATGAAAGTCGTCTTGACTGTTGATCTGGGATTGTTCTTCTCGACAGCGACACCAACGGCGACCGAATTCGCGATAGGAACAGATATTAATAAGATCGGAGCTCCGAGGCAAAGACCATGATCGCGACAAAAGCATACAAATCCATTTTGCGTGCGCAATCAAGGGCTACTCCGCGACAACGAACGCGCCGTTCCTCTGGCCCTTGTCTCAATACCAGCCTACCAATGCCGTACACATGGTCGTCGTCAACGTCAAGCAAGTCAGAGGACATTTTTGGTAAGTTTACCAAAACCCATTCCCGTCTTGCCCTCGTCAAACCATGATCAGGCAACCTGGTCGTTGGCAGAATAGGGTGGTCGGTTTGATGTTAGCGCCAGCCCCTAGAACTCGTGTACATAGCGCTAAGCCGCTAACAGATCGCAGTCACCAGCAAATGCCTTCTGTCACTGGCAAGAGCGCGAATGACCTCAACAGACATATCACGCGAACCGAAATCAAGACTCTGGCAAATGGCGGCTTTCACGAACATTTCGGAGCCTTGAAATTGTTGGAAGTTGTTACATTAAGCAGGAATCAAAACAGAAGCGCCCAGCTAGCACAGGATTCGAACCTGTCAGCAAGGGAGATTTCTACTTCCACGTCCGCAAGGTATCACCCAGAACGCCGCTCGGAATCGCCTTCTCTCAACACCAACACCTATAAACCCCAAACACAAAGCTTGGATATCCATTAAATCAACAAATCGAACTCGAAGTGAATCAAGGATGGGTTTCATCCAAATTCCAAAAGCCTTGGTTCTTCCGACGACAAAGACAACAGTACTCGATACACCTTTTTCCCAGTAGAGACTCTCCCCCCATATCTCTTCCAAACTCACAACTCCAAACACCATGCAAAACGAAAACAAACTCAACGGTCCACACGTGAATCAACGTTGACCCCCTTCTCTAGCAGCACGAATGTCCTCACGCAGCAGATCCAGAATGCCGTCCCTTTCCTAAAGGGGCACCCTTTCCTGACCAAAGTCCACCAGCACCCTGTCCTCCTCCTGCCACGCCCCCGCCGCAGCATCCGCCAACCCTGGTCCCAACGCGCAGCAACGCTTGTTCCAGAAGAGCCTGACGTTGCAGCCCTTGTCTTTCAGGTAGTGGCTCATCCAGATGATGGCCCTGATAAGAGGGTCCAAGCCCTGCTTCTGGCCATGCTGGTAGCTTCGACGCTGTATCTGACCCAAACAGCTTTGGGAATCTGAGAAGACCTCGATGCTTCCCACAACGCCCTTGTCCGCAATTTGGATCGCCAGATGCAGCGCTTGAGCAATAGCAGCCTTCTCCGCAAGATTGGCGTCGTACACCTCCCAGCGCCAGAAACAAGTCAAGTATTCTAGTCAAGTATAAGTAAGTATAAGTAAGTAAGTAAGTAAGTAAAGGTTCATACTTATACTTGGCAAGTAAGTAAGGCTTGATACTTACTTGAGGATACTTGACCAGCCTCTTGGCATAACTTTTGGTACCAAAATATCGATCTAAGTTACGAAAACGGAAAGATAACGGTTGATAACGATTGATAACAGCCGATAAGAGGACCGATAAGGAAGTTTCAAGTATTGTCAAGTAAGTAAGTATAAGTAAGTACAAGTAAGTACGAATTCTTACTTGACCCACTTAAATAAGTATAAGTAAGTATGACCTCTTACTTGACTTGTTTCTAGCGCTGACACCTCCTTGCTCGCCCAGCTGCAAATGGTAAAATCTTTGGCCCGCAGACCTCCCGACTCGCTAGCAGGGAATTTCTCGTCCTGTTGTTGGTAGAGCCTGCGGTCGGAGCTCACCACCGCCGGCGAAGCTAACAGCTCGCTGGCAGCGCCTTTTCGAAACACGACGCCGTAGCCTCCCAAGGTTTGGTTCCCTCCGATCTTCGACCCGTCCACGAAAAATGTAAGCCGCAGCGCGCCATCCTCAGTCAAAAGCGACTGATGGACGGCGGCCTTGGCGCGGTTAATGGCGGGTTCTCTGTCCTCGATGAGAACGGTTCCCGCAAACCGACGGTTTTCCTGCCGCCACAGGGAAAGACGAGGGTCTGGTTGTGGTGGGCGGGTGTGGGTGGGAGCGAGAGACGGAGGGCCAGGGGCAGCGGCAGGGGCACGGGCGGACACAGGAGCGGGGAAAACAGGGGCAGGCGCAGGTTGGTGCTGGCGCTGAGGCCAGCCTTGGTATGCCGCGAGATAACCGGCCGGCTCGTCCTGTTGCTGCTCTTGCTGCTCTTGCTCGTCGTGGTTGTCGAGGTCAACGTCAACCAACGCCGCCGGGTCATACAGCTCCCACCCGTCTTCATCCACGGCGTGGGCGGAGTGGGAAGTGACACCGGCGGCGAAGGTATAGCCAGAGGCCGGCTGCTGGTCGTGGGCTTGTGGCGGCGCGGCTTGGAGGTCTTCCAGGCTGGCGGCAATGGCGCGGGCCAGATCCTCGTCCTCGTCCTCGTCGTCATCGTCGTCGTTGTTGTGGTGGTGGTGGTGGTGGTAATGGTGGTGGTCGCCCGAAGGCGCCACGGGGTACTGCTGGCGAGCTGGGTGGTGGCTGCCGTAGTCGTGGTGTTGGGAGGGAAGTGCAGCCCTCTGCGGGCCGGCACTGTAGAAGCCCTGGCTGCCATATGGCGCCGAGGGAAGAAAAGGTTGGTGGTGGTGCTGCTGCCACTCCTGTTGCTGCCAGTGCTGTTGTTGCTGCTGGTGCCATTGTTGTTGCTGCTGCAACTGTTGCTGTTGCTGCCATTGCTGTTGTTGCCATTGCTGTTGCTGCCATTGCCCTTGCTGCCATTGGTCTTGCTGCTCCTGGTGCTGCTGCTGGTACTGCTGGTGTTGCTGCTGATGGTGCTGGCGACGTTCATGGCCAGCAGGGGATGGGCGGGCCGGCAAGGAGGGAGGACGCGGGGGCAGTTGGCCGGGCGTGTGGACACCAGTTGGTGCCACGAAAGGGCGAGGATGGGGCAGCTGGGGCGGAGGGCGGGCAGGGAGCGTACTGGGCCGGGGAAGCGGCAAGTCCGGGCGGCGAGCGAGAGGAGCGGGAGGCTGATGGTGGCCAAAGGCGCCGGGAGACGGACCAGCTCCTTCGAACTGTCCGCCTACGACCGGTCCACCTCCGCCATTGGTCCAGATGCCAGGCAAGCCAGCAGGTTCTTCATTGTCATTGTCATGTGCCTCTGCTCTCTCTTCGCGTGCCTCCCGAACTTGACCAGCTTCACCCTGACCGCTGACAGACTCTGCCTCCTCCCCCTGGTCGGCAACGGGGTTGCCGGAGCCGAGACGGGTGCGCTTGCTGGGAAGCGCGGGTGAAGAGCTCGGGCTGACCGAGCGGTGGGTTCTCTTTCCGGGAGCCATGGTTCTTGGAGACAACTATTGATAAATTGGTTAATATCTCGTTGTCTTTTTGGCAAGTCTTCATGAGTTGTAATCCATGATAACTGTTGTCTTTAGAAACGAACAGCAGCAGCACTTGCTGAACCTGTTCTCTCACCATAACAATACAAGACGATTCGAACGCGATGACGAAACGAAGAGGTGAGATAGGAAATAACAGTAAACTCTCCCAAAGGCACATCTTGAGTGTAGACGACGGGACTGTGTGTTGGATTTGATGCTGTGTTGGATTTGATGCTGTGTTGGATTTGATGCTGTGTTGGATTTGATGCTGTCAAAAAAGAATATTCGACAACAAGCGAATTGAAACAGCCAATGTCCCTGACAATATCCCTTCCGCTATCCCTATGCTCGCTCACTTGAGTCAAACTAGAGGTCTTCATTTTGTTGGTTAGAGATGTCCCCAGGTCGACGACCCGGGCGCGCTCCTAAGGGTCCTGGACGGGGTGTTCACTCCATTTCGCTGCAGCGGGGCCTGGAGTGCGGAGTAAGTGACTGGAGCTCGACTCAAGGGGCCCGGACTCGAGGTCTAAGAGACGGACTCGGTGCTGGATGTCAAACTGGATGCAGTAGCAGTTTCCTCATCCCCACGGTTATATCCCCCTTACCAACGTCAACAAAAACTGTCGCTCTTGGATATCAATGTTCGCTAATGCAAGGTTGAAGAATGGTGTTATTGCGGCGCAAGTGAGGCGCCGGACGGTTGCTGACCGGGCCCTTGCCCCTAGAGGTACTATGGCGATCGAGTGGGGGACTGTAGGTGTTGCTGGTTCACGCCCTACAGTCGGATTTGCTACTGTGCCGTGGGTAGAGACTCCATTGCTGCCGAGGCCGAAAGGTCGAAGGAGGCCTCTGATGAGGACGATGGCTTGGGTGAGGAGATCCAGGGCATATACCCGCGCAATCTGAGTAAAACCACTCTGATACGGTAAGCCCTAAGAGGGTAGCGAAACAGGAACCAGATGATTTGCGGGGTTGATATGGTTGTCTGGGTTCTAGCTCTAGGGCAGCAGTGAGACGGAGCAAATAAAGGCAGTGAGTGGTCTTATTCGCGCGTCGACATCCTGACTCTGATGCCGCGGTACCTGTCAGTCATAATCAAGGTGTTGGTAATAATCCTTGATGGATTTGTAACCCAACATGCCGATAAAGGACGCTGCGCTGGATTCTTGCACTGACGTAAGGTTGTACGCAAGGGTCTGACCAGGGACCCGGTTCCCATCGAGCTTCTTGAAGCCCTCCGAATTTTTGTTGATTGGCTGTGTTTCAGTGGGAGCAAATTCAAAATCGGCGGTTTCGTCGTGCTTGGGGAGTTGCGGTACTACGGCGGCGATCCTGTCGAGGTTGTGATACCCCGCGTCTGCCGGGTACCCGGCCTTGACGATCGTGGCATTTGCATGCCTGGTATCAAGGGCAGCAAGCGAGCGAGCTTGATGCCGTTGTAGATCTCCTCTTGGCCTTTTGGGCCTTTTGGGCCGCAGTAGGACGGGTGAACGTTTGAACAACCGTCGACGCTTCTAGCCGCGATAGCGGTGTTTGATAGGGATAATTGCTCGGCAAGGAGAGTGATTTCGCCAGAAGTGTATGAAGGCTTGTGGTTTACCTAGCAGCTCCTGCACTCGGGGGCCTTAGCGTAACCCCGGTCTTGCCGAACAAGTCCGTCTTATTGGTACGGCGCGAAACCAAATAATGGAAGTGTACCATGGCCCTGACCCAATCATCGGAGGTAAAACCCCGGATACAGCCTTTTTGGTCCCATTGGTCTCGCGGTAATTGGGTATACCGAGGAGCGCCCGTGAAGTCGACGCCGGTTGACGACTTCTTGAGATATATGAGACACATTGCGTAGAAGGTGGCCCGCATGTGGACCCGGTGGAGGGACCCGACCGGGAGATCGGTGTGGTCTATATTGGCCAAGTCTCCAAGACGGATGCATAACGCCGGGGCCATAGAAGCCCATTCATCTGGTGTGGATGACATAACGGCGATAGTGCCGAAAACGCTCGCATATCACCGAAGCGATCTAGGGTCAGGGTTGCCGAATGGGAAAGGCGGCGTTTAGATGGCAGGCGCGGAACTGCGCGCTGGATGATTTTGTCCCGGCAGTTCAGGAACTGGGCTTCGTCGAGGGTTGAAAGGAACCTTTTCGTCTGAGGGTGCGACATATCGAGGGAATGCCATCTCAACATTGTTGGAAAAAGGTTTGTCTGAAGGGGATATTATTCTGTCCGTTACAAGTTCAGACGATGAGGATTGCCAGCAGGGCTGCACCGACCCAGGTGTCTCCAATAAAGAGACTCCGCAGTTCGTTCCCCAAGGGCGGAGAGCGGCATATCGTGTGTTGTTGTTGGCTTGTTCGTGGCCTTGTAGCGCCCTCTCGAGTCACGATGAATGAGAGCGATGACTGCTGCCAGCGGCTCATGAGGAGGAAGTTTGTAGGTTGCTAGGTCTTGTCCAGATCGTGTTCCAAAAGGGTGGGGTGTCTCTCCTATGTGGGGAAGGGGAGCCATGGTGGTAGTGTTGAGGCTGGACCGGGGCGTTCGTGTTCGTTGTTTTGTTGTTTGAATTGGGGCGAGTTGAAGCGAGTTGGGAAGCGGAAGCCAGCTAGCTGCGCTGGTGCACTGGTGGACCAGTCAAAGCTCATAAAGAGCAAGGTTGATGAGTAGGAAGCTGTTCCGGGAAGAACGAGATGGGTTAAGTTGTTGAAAGTTAGCCGGTGTTGGGGATTGGTTGTGGAAGTGGAAGATGTGGTGGTAGTAGCGGCGTGCTGCGGCCCGTCATCAATATGCGCGTTGACATTCGCAGTGACATCAGGCTGTGGCTCCCGCTCGGTGCCTAGTTCCCGAGGCGGCTCCTGTTGTTGATTCGCAGACGGGTCTTCGTCATGATCTTCGCCTAGGGCAGGGACTTCCACTTCGACATCCTCCGAATCTGTGGCTACATCGTCCCGGGCCAGCTCTTCTACGGTCCATCCGGGTGGTAGCTTGACCTGGAACTCCGTGTCCGATTCCTCGTCATCCGACAGGTACCTCGCAAGCTTGACTCTCTTTGCTGCTGGTTGCTCGTCATACTTCGCGTTGATCACAGGCGGGAAAAGGTGGCGGCGGGCAAGGGAGATAAAGTGTTCATGGCGGTCTTGGGCGCCTGCTTCTCGGGAAAGGGCTTGCTGTCAACCTTGGAGCTGGGACGAGGGCTGACGAGCAAGCGGCCTGGACAAGACCGCCGCGGGCGAGATCATGCTGTACTGCATGATCGCCGATGGCGATGTCCTCCTCTAGGAACAGAACGATGCGGCACGCAAAAGGCCTTCTTGACCCCGAAGTACAGGATGGTAAAGTCGACCACTCGAGCTGTCCATCGTCGGCTTCCCCTTCCTCCGAAACATTGGAGTTATCAATTCCTATTTGGAGCAGGCTGACGGTGTGGTTTCCAAGGCATAACTGAGCGATGGGGTGAGCAGTGGCGCTGACATCCTCGCCGAGTATAGAGAGCCATGGCATGTATGTCCGACTGAAGCCTGTTTATGGCCTGGCTGATTTGGTCATGGACATTGGGAGTGGTGATGAGCAGGTCCTGGCGTTGCTGGCGCTGAAGAAGTGAGGAGAGTGTCCAGCTTAGGCGATGACGAGCTCCATCCGTTGTCCTCCGAGTCTGAGAATATCTGCCGTCTGGATCGCTATGTTCAAGAAGGTTAGCAGACAAAACATCAATGTGGGCTCCATTTTGCGACAGACCTGGCAACTTACATGCACCGGACAGTCAGTCGCAGTCTAGGTGGAAAGGGACCATTCCCACTGGACGACTAGAGTGATGATGAGACCAGGATGCTTCACCTCGGCCAAGCCTGCCTCACGCGCCGCGTCCTCTTCTCCGAGAAAGCCCAGCTTCACTCGGGTTGTGTCGCTGCCGGAACGCCCTCGATGAGACCATGGAGAGTTTTCGGGGTGAGAAAGTCGACTTTCGGTTGGTCTGGACTCTGGAATCGCTTCAAGTTGGCCAAGTTCTAGCTGGCGATGCTGGATTCTGGCCAGCATTGTCGCTCGTCCTGGTAGCCAAGACGTCGTTCTTCTCGTTCCACTCCACGACTTTGAGGTAGAGCTCAACTTGTGTCCCGCGACATCTTGCCAAAGGCATAGATGCGTTGGCTGCCACCTATCTCCCTACTAGAGCTGACAAGGTCGAATACATCGTACGAACAACAGCACGAAATGGTAGTGGGGTGAGGTGATATGGAAGGTTAGTTGCTCTCGTCCATCTCCACTTGGAGTATTGGTACTGAACGAAGGAGGGAAGGACTTCTTTCGTCCTCGAGTTTTACGGTTTGCTTGAACAAAGAATGGTGTAGTACGTACCGGTTCGTGCTTGGTGGTTCCTGTTGTGATGGGCTTGTCAGATATGAGCTTGGCGATGGGAGGAGGGGCTTGAGAGTTTACTCACTTTGGTCTGGGGAAGACGACGGCAAAGGACGTTCGAGTTCAAAGCTTGGGAAATAGTAATCTCGATGGGGAGTATTTCGATGAAGGTTTCGTTGGCGATGAAAAAAGATCGCGAGGAACCTTGAACGAGTCTTGAAGCTGTGTGAGGGACGACAAAACAACGACGAACTTCGTTGTTGCTGACGAGGAAAGAGGGAAGAAGAAAAACTCGAGAGCAAGGAGGGGCAACGGAACAGGCACGATCAGGCACCTATAACAAGAACGCGTCAACGCGTCTCCGTGTACGGAGGTCTTCCGGTCCCGTCGGGGGTGTGGCCCCTTGCGAAACCGGAGAACGAAAGGCATTTCAGTTTCCCGTGCCGACGGTGCCGTCATGTCGCCATCAGCTATGGTATGCTCCGAAACCGGGCTACTATGGGACGGTCTCGCCGGGCTCAATAGGCCGCCCGGCATGGACCGCAGGCCATGTTGAGTAGGGGTTTATAAGTAGAAGGGTTTGGGTGTCCTTTACGTGGTCCGTTCGTCAACGTGGTAAAAGCCGTGGAACGTAGCCTGGTCTATTAGTACTGGTATGTGGGGAGAATCCTCTTCTTAAAATTATCATAGTTGGTACCTTCGGGTCCTGCACGGGTCACTTTTCTTTTTTCCCTTTCTTTCTTTTTTGTTTCATCTATTCATGCCTTTCCCTCTCAGCTGTAATTGAAGCACAACAGTGAATGTTCAGCGTTGTGCGTCGAGGCAGGCCCTTGCGGGCCATCTCGGTGATTTTTGCGAGCTAACAGGAACAGCGAAGCGATGGTTAGATCTGTTCTGGAATGGGCTGGTGAACCACGAGAGCTGTAGTGAATATCGATGAGTGGTGTAAACCAAACAATCCGTGACGACAAGCCAACTCTCAACCATGAAGTTGAACATCTTGACCACTAGGATCATGATACACCAAAGCCGGGCAACAGGGAGAGGCCTCACAATCAAGCGCCCAGTCTCGGGTATATCAACCTACGACTAGCGACTTCTTAGCGGTTCTTTCTCTTCCTCCTCGCCACCGACTTGAACTCTTACTCTCTCAAACAACTTAACTTCGACTTCAACCAAAATGCATCTCTCAACCCTCCTTCCAGTTCTCCTAGCCTCCTCCACGGCAGCGTCTCTTATGCCTCCCTCGCCCTTAATCACGGCATCCATCGCAAAGCGTAACGTCTGGGACGACGTCGTCCATGGCGTAGAGAGCTTGTACTCGGAAGCCATGGCGACTTCCACAACCATCGAGCCGTCTCCGAGTCCTGCCGGAACGGCGGCGGTCCAAGAGGGTACCGAGGACAAGAAGGACACTAACAGCACGGAGGTTAAGGGGAGCAAATGCTTTGGATGTTTTACGGGTGGTGCGAATTGGAGTAAGCACAATGGAGGTGGTATCTTGGAGAGACCCCGACTGCTGGCGCTCGCGGGTGTGGGGTTGTTGGTTTTTGGGTTGTTTGCTTGATGGGAGGCTTGGGCTGGAGTTGATGAGGTCAGGGCCTTTGTAGGGAGCGTGATAGAGGAATATCTAGGGTATGAATCAGAATCGGGGACGTTGGTTTCGGTGTCCTTATCGTGTCGGGATACTGGGAAGACAAAGACAATAGATGAATTAGCTTGATCTTCGACCTTCCATGAACCACTTCAAGGAGCAGTAGACCTGTACACGGAATCTTGATTCCCTCAAAAGTAGACGAACATACAGAGGGACGGACCGGCGACTGAATGTGTAAAAAGGACCCCCTCTTCTAGGGACTAGGCAAGCGCCAAGGAACCACAAAGACACGGATAGAGCAAAGTGATGGATGGCTCATCTGAACCAACATATTCCACGCTCAGAATATATGGGGCCCTTGCCCCTGGGTCACAAAGTGTGTCCTTGAGGGTACTGCAGTACTATCCTGTGTCCATCACAAATACAAGCAGGTCTTGCCCCTCTGTCGTCCGCTATACATTGCGCCTTCGCAGTAAACTGTTCGTTGCACGTACTTTCTTCTATCAAGATGCATGTTCACGCCTCTCCCGCTTTTTTCCTCCTCCTGGTAACGGCTACTGCCTCGCACATCCCTCCCTCTTCATCCAGTTCAACCACTGTGTCGATGGTTCTTAGGGGTAAGAAACAAAATCCCATTTCCATTCTACAATATGGTATCGCTTTGTGAACCTTGCTAACGGGCCCATTCGGAAGAAACAGCACCAGCCAACACCTTTGAAGTCCCCCCAAGCATGTCCACCACAGCGCCAACGGCAGCAGCAGTCACTCAAGAAGGCGAGGAAGACGAATCCCAGTATTACGACAATACTCAAGCCAAGGGACGCAAGGGAGTCCCAGATCTGGGAGAGTTTGACGAGGATGTATGCTTGTTCGGGTGCAATTCGACTGCCAGCAATGCCCTTGTGCGGCCTGGTGCTTTGGCTGCGGTGGGGTTGGGGTTGGTTGTTTTGGGGTTGTGGGCTTGAATCTTGATGGATCATACGGGGTTGTGGGAGGATAATAGCTGAACCCGGGACGGGGTGAAGAACGGGTGATGCATCGAAGGAGGGTTTGGGTTGGCTTAGTGCAGGGTTAGGATACGGAGATGGACTATGGTGTTAGTGCTAGCAGTAGTAGGACGAATGCTGATGAATGGGACAATCCACTTTTGCTCTCCATTCTTCCAGAGCCGTAAGCCCGTAACTGTCTTTGAACGGGATACTGGTGTGTAAGCGCTTATGTGCGGCACGTTGGGCGTGGGGTTGTGAACAATAAGCTTTATCGTTGAAAGGGGATCCATGGCGTTGGTGCTTTAGGCACAATGAATCCCCTGTTGGCTCGATGAAAGCTTCACCGTTGAGCCGAAAATAGCAGTGGGACAACCAACAGACTGCTGTGATTCATTGACCTGGAGATTGGGTTAATGGGCGTCCAGGACGTCGAAAAAGTGCCGGCGCTTGAAGTAATATCCTCCAACTCTCGACTTCGTTGACGCCATTTTTCCTCTCCATACCTCACTTCGTATTCTTTCGCCGCGCGCTTAGCTTCTTCCACTTTGAACGTGTTGGTATCGCCGTCCCCATCAGCCATTTTAGCAGTCATGTTCCAACGAAGTTATAAGCAAGAGCTCGTTCCTGCCAAGGAGTCTGTCTGGAAGATCACCATCATGCCCAACGGAGCGAGAAAGAGCGTTACCTTCAAGCAGAAAACCCACCTCACCGTCATCAAAAGCACCCCCGTCAGTTCCGCAGAGTCAAACACTGTCTCAAAGACATCACAGCCGTCTCAAAATGCACCCAGCCCTTCTTCTTCTTTCCATTCTAACCTGGGGCGTCTCCAACCTACCTTTTGGCGCCGCCGCTCCTCTTCTATCGCCGACTTCCTCGAGCCCGAAGGAGCACAGCTTGAACCTCCCTCACTTGGAGCGAGAACTGCCCAATCCTTCTCTGCTCCTCCACGGCCCGCAAGTCACCAAGAGATGGGAACACTACCTCCCAACCGAAGCCTCACCGACCGAAGTCAAGAGGTCAGAGGTTACACCCCACCTGACCCCGAGACTGCACGACGATTTGCCCGTCGAGGAGAGATCAGCGAGCACGCGAGGCGAAGAGCAAAGGGGATGGTCCGCCCACCAAAGCCGAGACAAACAAAGTTCTGAGTCCGTTGAGACCCGCGACTTGTACCCCACCCCAGACCCCATGGTCAAGGACATCACCCAGTTCAATCACGAAGTCTGGGTGTTCATCGGTGTAGCCGGTACCTTTGCCTTTTTTACGTTTCTCGGCTGTTGCGCTGGTGCTTGCGGTGGCAAAGATACTCTGGAATGTTTGAAATCACTGCCACCCGTTTTCGCCACTTGCTGTCGTTGCATGGCCAACAAGAATAGGAAGATTGCCGGCCGGCCGCCCCTTCCGGAGTTGGAGAAGGATTAAACTTAACCTAGGAACAGGTCAATGGGGTAACCAAGATCCGAAGGGATGAGATTTTGGGGTAAGGGTGGTGTAGGACGCACGTCAGTAGGTAGATAATTCGGGAAGGGAGAGCCGGCTGGCCCCGGCGCATGTAGCGAGGAGGAGGAAGAGGTATTAGTCGTAAACTGTTATTAGGAGCTGCTTGTGAGGTGAATGGTTTGAAGCCAGTAATGGATGTTGTCGTGAAGAGGGAGTTGGAGCTCCACAGCTTAGTTAGTAAGATTGCTGGTCTTGAAACACTTGCCTGTTAATTAAAAGCTGATCATGTCCACTCGTTTTAATCTTTCTTTACCCGTTAGTGATTCTAGATCCCGGTCCCGTCCACCCACATGTCCCGGACGCC